>CM038717.1:31100993-31263493 GCA_021613375.1 Megaleporinus macrocephalus | reverse complement strand
TTGATTTCTGATATGATCCCTGCTGGGTTTTCAAGCTTTCCAGAAGGTGATAGTACACAAAGCCTCCATCATTCGCCACTGCATCTCCTCCAAATGTAAAATGACATCACTGTATCTTCAGGGAACAGGATCAGGATGATTAGAGACAGCTTGTTAGACTTCTTTCTGTGAATGCTGTTAGATGGAAGCTCATCTGATGGCCTGAGCTCTGACACATGCCTACTGTGAGCTCTGGTAGGTCATCTGATCGCTGCCTTAGCTTGAGGGTGGATATTCATTGTATCTACACTCTTACAAACAAAGGCTATAGAATCTTTGCATTATGTGGAGCTTCTTTGAAATGTTAACATGAACCCATATTTTTGGTGATTTTGAGTTTTCTACATCATTTAAACACACCAATGGTCGTTTACATTGTGTGAAAATCTCATGATGAATGGACCAATAGAAGTGCTCTAAAATAGCTTGGAAAAATTCTGGTTCCATTGACTTACACTGAAAGTAAAGTAAGTTTTTGGTCTCTCCTGTAAAGTTACTATTTTGGAGATATTTGTTTTTTTATTGGACAGCGACGATATTCCAAATCAAATTTTCTCATATTGTACATCCATATTTGCCCCCCTGTCCAAAACTCTCAATTAGAGCTCCTGTGTTCTGTGTCTGTGACTGTCAGCTTGTCCGCTCTGGTTGACAAACAGATTGATGTTACCTACATCATGTAAGGGTATGCCAAGCTTGCTGAAAGGTAGGCAATTAGATTTGTGTTATGGGATTGCATCATCTTGTAACAGAGAACTGGAATTCCATGCCAACAGTGGTTTCTGTAGTAGAGAATGTCTCCCTCTGGCATTTACTTTGGGCTTTATAATTTTGCAGACTGTTCACATGCACACACTAAAGGAAAAAGAAAAGCTATAAAAGCATAATAGGTCCACTTTAAGTTCTGTTATCCAGTTATTTAGGAACTTGTAAGTTGTTTGGATTTAACAGGCCATGTTACATATCTTCACATTTTAACTTCATGCATGGGATTTAATCAAGTTTCAAGTTTCAAGTTTATTTGTCATTTGCACATCATGTCAGAACATAACATGCATTGAAATGCTTGGGGTGAGGCTCAGATACAATTCTACAGCAGGGCAGCATTATATATGTAAAACAGTGCAAACATACAATAAATAGACAATATTAAAGTAAAAATAAGCTAGAAAATATACATATAGTTATAACTGAAATATATAAAGGGCTATACAAAACATACACAAGATATATAGTATTGAATATAGCTTGATTTGTAAATCTCAAATGCAAAACCAACATATATGATAACAATAGTAAAGGATTTACTTATATCACCAGGATTTGAGTATGACTCTATCTACAAGCTTGCAAGCGAAGCACAACCGAGGTTATAAAATGTTCTTTCGCACATTGCATGCAGTTACACATTTCCACCAGAGATGTCTCCAAATCCCCAAAGCTTACTTACTGCAGCTTTTACTATTACTACTTCTTAAGATTACGAGTTTGGTTCTTAGATTCTTAGGTCACTATTTTTATTTTGTCAAATAGAACATGAGAACATTTGAAGACATTGTTGTAAAATGTGTTGGCCTGCTTAGATTGCTGCTATTGACCGATATTTTGCACACTGGTAGAACGTCTGATTGTGTTGTAATTCCCGAGCTTCAGAGGGAGGCTTAATAACAGAGTTTTTATTTTTGGATTGACTATGCTGAGGCCATCATTTTGCTCATGTAAGCAACTCCATAAACTCCTTTAGATCTTGTTCGTTCTAAGACGTGGTTGAAACTTAACATCCTCAACACAATGACTATGTTTTTGGATCGCCAATTGCACACCAATACGCTGCAATTACTCCCTGTATTTTGCAGGAGCATTATTAAGGTTCTCTAATACCAAACGCTTAGCTTTCTTCATCGCCCCGCTATTTTCCCATTGGCTATCCTACAGGTTAAATGTCAGCGTCTTATCACCTTTTGTGAGACCGTTACACGCAGGGACCAAGAACAACTGAGCCCTCGGCTCGCTCTTTAGCACTCTTTTTCCTCTCAATCTCACTCCTTTCCAAATCAGTCTCCATTGTAACAAATGACACCATTTCGCTGAGATGGAATCATTTCAAAAGCGATTGCCAGTCTTTCAAAATCAGGAGCGGCAAGTCAATCAGCTGGAGCACTCAAACACACTCTAGTGTGATTACCCGCGAATGGGGAATTTGCAGGGTTAGGGGTCCTAAGCTCTGGGAAGGTTAGTTAACACACTTCTGCTGGGCTCTTTTCCAGCCCGGAATAAGACAGTAATGGCAGCGGGTCATGCTAGTGGGGGAATTTTAGAGTAGCCATTGCCTGGTTGATGACAAATTTGAACACTTGTTTGAAAAGGCCTGGATTCTTATGCAAACGAAAAACTCACAACTGGAGAGATGGGCAAATATCCTGGTATTGGAAAAAAAAAGAAAGCAAATCGCTAATCCGTCAGCCTGTTCCAGTTCAATGCAGCCTTTCGGAAATCCCATCAGTCCAGCATTTCCTACGTAAACAAGTCTTTTCCGCCGAAGAATCATAAGCATTTCAAATGTTTCATCTGGTTCAAGACACAATCTTGGGAGAAAATGGCTTTGAAACGGGTCTGTGCCGCTCAAGCTGTACACAAATACGTTCCTGCAATTGACATTTGACTCCATCTCATGTTTATATATAAGCATACAGTGACAAATTGTGTTCTTCTTCCTTCGGTCTACTGGGGAACGGAGTCGAGGGGAGACGGTGGAGAAAAAAAAATCAATTCCAGCACCTGTCAGCTCATTGGGAGAAAATAGCTTCACAATTGCATAATTGCGTCACTCGGTGTCTAATGCAGTGAACGCCGACAGCCCTGCAATGCATTCCGCCCCATTTAACCCAACGAGTGAGCCATGTTTCACACCAAAGCCCATTCAGAGCAGACCACCAGAAGCACCCTTTTGCTGGTTAGATTTTTCTAAGAACTTCTCAAAAAATATATTTGGTTTGATACGATATGCTGGTCTCGATTCAGTACGTTTATCGATAAAGCACAAATAAAAAACAGATGAAAATATAAAAACTATTATGTTTTAGTTTATTACATCAATCAACACTTAAAAAATGCAACATCTGAAACAGACGCTGTGCTTTACAGTAAGTATCCTGTAACACCAGACTAATACGGTATCTTCAAGCTCTCCACAGCAAGTGCTAGCTATGATACCACAATACCATTCAATACCTGCTACTAGGTGGGGCTGGATCTGAGGTGCTAGGCAGGTGTGGCCAGTAACTATATTTGTTAGTATATAAAGGCGTGTGCACATGATCTTTGTGATGCAATGATGAGTTTTTAAACCCTCACTGACCACTCACTGTCCACTCTATGAGACGGTCCTTGTTGGTCCATGTAAAGTCAAAGATGATAGTTCATCTGCTGCTGGACAGTTTGTGTTTCCTAGTCCTTCATCAGTGGTGACAGGACGCTGCCCACACGATACTGTTGGCTCGATGTTGCTGGTTGGTGGACTGTTCTCGGTCCAGCAGTGACACTGAGGTGTCCAGAAGCACTGCTGTGTCTGATCCACTCACACCAGAACAACACACACAGTCAGTGTCACTGCAGTGCTGAGAATGATCCACCACCCAAATAATATCTGCTCTGTGGTGGTCCTGTGGGGGTCCTGACCATTGAAGAACAGGGTGAAAGGCAGCAGCACTGCTGTGTCTGATCCACTCACACCAGCACAACACACACACACACTACGACACCACAACCACATCAGTGTTGCTGCAGTGCTGAGAATGATCCACCACGCAAATAATACCTGCTCTGTGGTGGTCCTGTGGGGGTCCTGACCACTGAAGAACAGGGTGAAAAGGGGCTAACAGTATATAAAACACCAGAAGCCTTGCTGTGTCTGATCCACTTACACCAGCACAACACACACACACACTACGACACCACAACCACATCAGTGTCACTGCAGTGCTAAGAATGATCCACCTCCTAAATAGTATCTGCTCTGTGGTGGTCCTGTGGGGGTCCTGACCACTGAAGAACAGGGTGAAAAGGGGCTAACAGTATGCAGTAACAGATGGACTATAGTCTGTTATTGTAGAACTGTAAAGAACACCTGTATGGTAAGTGAAGCTGATCAAATGAACGCTGAGTGTATATACAAGCAGGTGTGTGTAATGAAGTGATCGTGGACGTATGTGGCAGTAAATGACTTTAAAAAGATAGCAGTTCTTTAGAACCCCAAAAGTGGTTCTTCTATCAAATCTCTCCAAAGAAATGTATCTAAACCAAGTGTAGATGTTGCAGATCTGAAATCTGAACCTGGTTGGTTGCCAACGTACTGTGTAGTTGCTACAGCCATGGAATCCCCACTGTTGGCCAGGTATGACCGTTTGTTTGAGCCTGTCATTGCGTTGGCCTTAATTAGTTCGACCATGATACCTCAGTTCATCTCCACAGCCAGGTCTCCACACTTCTTTGCAACTTTTCTTCTTAGAATGCTCTGGGCCAACCAAAGAGCTGCTCTTTGGATTTTCTGGACGGGGTCTATGTCGGTGTGCGGCAGACTTTCCAACTCAGCCAAACAGTGGATGTAATATATAAGCTCATTAGATAAGCTGAAGCCTTGATTGCCTGGCGAAGGAGGCCTATTCTCGCCTCTCCTTTATCAACCTCCATCTATTCATCCGTTTGCCCTTTCATTCACACGGGATCATCACTTTCTTTTCTCCTTCTCCCATTCCCTGCCCCTCATCTTTCCCAGCTGCTGTCCGCGGGCTAACTGCCGTAATTGCCATAATTTGTTAAACACCATGGCAACCCCTGTTAAAGCGAGAGGTAAATACGCAGCTCTTTGTGTGCTAGTGCCGCTTCTGCTGGACTAGGCAGGGGCGTACATGTGCTAATGCCTATTTACTTTCGCTGCTCTCAGAATAGCAGCCCGCTGATCGAGACTGTAAAGGGGTGTCCAGTGGTGCTAAATCGCCCCGCTGATTAAATAGTACACTGCCTTTGGACAGGGCGCTCAGCAAACAGGCCCAAATATGCTAACTGTCGCTATGTAAACGTCAAGCATGCTTTTCTCCGTCCTATAAAGGAGGAGGAGGAGGAGGAGGAGGAGGAGGGGACGCCTCGGAACAAGCCCTCTTCATCTTGGTGATTAGCTTTCTTTGCCTAATTTGTCTCCAGTCGTTATCGCTAAGCAGCGTTCCCATGCACAGGAGAGATTTGCAGGCGGGGTCACTTGTGCAACAGGTATACTATTAAGTACAGTCTTATATGGCTTCCTGTAAGTGGACAGTCTGGTGAGATGCTTGTACACTCTTAAAACTCACTCTTAACACTCTTCGGTTCCCTGAAGAACTGTTCAATGCCCTTTAACCCCTTAGAACTACATACATTTGTTTAGTTCATTGTTTATTACATTGACTACAGTGCAAACTGACTGAGTTAATCTTTAGCTAAAATTCACATAAATTCACCGTTCATTTCCAGTTTGCTTCTCTTCTTCTTCTGAACGCAGCTGGCAGTGGTCACTTACCAAGAGCTTCAGCCATTGTGACCTTCACTACCTGCTCTTAAACAATCTAACTGGACCAGGACCTTCAACACGATTGACAAGAGGTTGGGAAATGCTATCGAGGGGCAGTGCTATTTCTTCATCCTCTCATGATGGACTGATTCAAATTGATGCTACAGTGACTCACTATCACCTCTAAAGGTAAAAAGTGGTGTTACAGACAGGAGGGGTTAGCATGCTAACTGGCTATTTTCAGTAGATATCTCTGCAACATGAACCATAGATGACTTTGACTTATCTAAATTGTTATTTTTACATTCTGTTAATAATTTTAGTTCAATTTTAAAAATGTTTTAAATGAAAACTCATACAGACTGCACCTTTAGTAATGTAACGTCTAAACCAAGCCAAGCCAAGCCTAACCTGTGTGTATAACCCATTTCCTGGTGTTTCTGGATTCTGCTCTTGTCTCTGCCCTTTAGTATACCTCTGTCCAGCTCACCTGACTTCCGGTCTACACACCCTTTGATCTACTGTGCATTGTTAATAAAATATCTGCATATGAATCTCACCTCTGTTTTTGAGTCCCCTTGATGACACTATCATAAGAAACAAGGAAATGTTCAGCTCCTCCTCCTCCTCAGTGTTTGCATTAACAGCCGTTTGCTTACTACTAGAAGAAGCGTAATGAGTTCAGCATCAGATTTGATCCCTTTATTCTCCAAGAGCTTATGATGATGATGATGATGATGATAATTCTTTATTCAGTTAAATAATCATCACATAAGACAAAGACTATCAGCATGACAAACATTGTCAACAAAATAGTGACTGAAAAGACACAGGCAGAAGCATAATGCTTATTATTATGCCCATCCTACATAACAAATTAAGCTACAGATACAACATTTTTATAAAAAGAAAGAAAAAAAAAACCAAACAAACAAAAAAAACAATTAAGACTTAACAGCTTCTGCAGTGTTGGGAATCAACATGACACTTAACTGTTGTTTTGCTTCTATTTGTTTCATTTCCTTTGTTTGTTGCCAAATGTAACAAAGTTCAGATTATACACTTAATAAAAATATTGAGTTTAACTAAAGTTTGACTTTATTATTCTGAAAAAGTGTCAAAAATTGTATCCAAAGTTATTATTTTATGTAAAAAAGGTTCAAACTATTTTTAGGGAGTGTCTTGTTTATGGTTCTTTTCTCTTCTTGTTAGTAATTTAGTTAAAGCATGACAATACTAAACAAAAAATCATACAGACTGCACCTTTAATAATGTTAAGGCTTTAACACTGCCAAGCCAGGAACCATTTACAAACCTTTATTTTTTATCGAGTCTAATTAGTGAGTGCCCTTTGACCTACTGATCAGCGACATGATTAAGAGTTACAGACTCTTCATCTGAAGAAAAATGTGTTCTCTGGGTGAAAGAACCTGGACGTAGCTTGTTGCTGGTTGTGCGGATGTACAGTTCTAGAAAGAACCTTCAGTGTATAATAAAATATATAAGAAGCTTCTTTAATAAAGCTCCTCACATCTCATTAAAAAAACAAAGGCACCTACGCTCCTCCACATGCACGTGTGCCTAGGTATGTAGCAGTAGTTAAACAGAAAGCGGTTGGATGTGAATGCAGAATGTTTATGCTGAGGATGTAACTTGGCAAGTGTGGACACCTGCATTCCAGTAAAGTACAGTTTCAGGGTTGCATGTGTGATTGGAACATGTAGATTGCACCTTTAAATAATTTCCATATGATGTAAAGGTTCTAAAGGCTTTTAGAACTGTACAACCAAACCAGGAACCAGTTAGAAACCTTTTTTATGAGAGTAAGTAGTGTGTGCTCTTTGGTCTACTGACCAGCTACATTATACAGAGTTACAGACTCTTTTCATCTGAGGAAACCTGATCTCTGAAAACTTGGACGTAGCTTGTCGCTCAGGGAGGATGTCATGACTGTCATGTTTTTGTTTATGGATGCTAACAGGTGGACGCCCAGAGCTGTTTCTGGCTGATCACCAGGCGGACATGTTTAACGTCCAATTTGCGCTCTTGAATTCTGCACTTGTTTCGCTGAACATTATTCGAGATCATGTCTGGAAATCCAAACAGAACATTGAACTAGGTGGATCTTTTTACAGTAGGCTTATGATAGTTAGTCTAAACTGCATCAAATCTACTGGAAATCTCCAGTTACCAGCACAGAGAAAAAAGATCAGCTGTCACAGTAACCACAAGTGAGTGATAATTAGCGTGTGATTGTGAGAAGAGCGGTTCTGACATATTAGGGCCATAATTAACGACACAAATCCAAAACACGTCCGCATTTTTACCCACAAAGGTCCCAACCAACAGCGGCTATAAACCCTGCCAGTTATAGTTTGTGTTTATATGTGGGGGCGGTGGGTGAGTTTGGGGGCTTCATACGATTGCTGTTGACAGCCTGCAAGAGGTCCGGGTCTCCATTTGCAGGCACTAGATTAGCACCATTATTTCTGACCAACATAACCCACCTGTCCAAATCCTTCTGTTCCGGAGGTCACCCCCATATACACACACACCATACACAAACAAATCACTTACAGCCCCTAGAGCCCCCAACCCCCACCCCAGCTCACCCACACCCCCGATCCCCTACCCAGGTTTGTTTTTAGACAATGTCAGAACATGTGGTGTATCTATATGTAATTAGAATTGTTGGTAACACTTTATTTGAAGACTGGGTACTTCATAAACGATAGTTACATATTTATAAACAGTGCTCACAGGGCAAAAGACAGAAAACACCCCGGACAGGTCACTAGTCCATCACAAGGTGCATCTAAATCAATATAGTTCAATACAGTGTAATATAATAATCGTGGAAACCCAAATAATTTTACATTCACTGTTCAAGTATGAAGTTTCACACATTCTTAAAAAGCAGCTGTTGTTCTGTGAGGTATATGTAGCATCTGGCCTGTCCTTTGAAGTCTATACACAGATATTAGGTTATAAGACTGTGAGAGACATGGCAAAACATTTAGTTCATGCATCCTAAGCTAGTGGAGTTTGATGTGTGTTTAGGATCATTATCCTGTTGTTCTTGTTCATCTTCCTATGTCATTATATGTATCTCTTTGGTATATCTTTTAAAATCAGTTTATTTTACTATATAATGTTCAAAGTGTTCATTAAAAACCTTGTTTTTGATTCTCTTACATCATTATTTTAATTTGTATTTATTTACTTCATTGACAAAAAATCCGTAGCGAACACATAAGGGTTCATTTTGACCCATGTTGTTGTGTTAGAAGGGTAGGGACACAAAAAAAGATACATAATAAAACAATAATAAAACTAAAATCAGGATTTGTGACTATTGAAAACAAGTAGAGTTAACAATAGAGAGCAATAAAGGAATTCATAGAAGCTTGAATGATGAAATTAATTTATTACAAAGATATAGAAAATAAAGTCTCAGTTGGGTCATGCATGTGTTCCATGTTGTGCATTAAAGGGTTAAGTTACATTCCAAATAAATAATGTTTTGGCTTTTTTCTGAGATTAGTTTTGTTGTTTTTCTCAGCTTTTTCAAACTCAGAACTTGTATAGAACTTGTATATTCCAAACTCAGACAATGTATATGCACAAATGTGCAATGGAAGCAAACAATGCACCCCCCCTTCCATTAGTTTTAACATAAGCAGCTCCACCTGGAAATTGTATGTCTATTTTGGAGAGCCGTTCATCACAGAGGATGTCTTCTCCCTCACGACAGGACATATTTGACACTTTTGGACAACACGGAGGTGAGGTCTGGTACTCATGCAATGGTGTAATGTATGTCTGCAAGCATATACGTTGACAAGGTCAGGTTCACTTAAGAGGCAAAGCATTGTAATGTGAAATTAAAACCTCTCCAAACACCTCTGGCAGAAGCCTTCAACCTTGAAAACTGAGACATACAGTCTATGTATTTTCTCCAGCATTGCAGTCCTTCTGCAACAGAATCAATTTAGCCTGTATATACTATACACCCTACATACCCTTAATTCTTTGGTTGAACAAGTTTAGGAAGAACCTTCAGCTGTCTGTAACCTGTACATTATGGGGAGATTCTTTAAACTTGAAAAAGGTTTTATGTACTCACATCTAATTAACAAACAAGGGACACGTAGGTCTCCTCACATGCACTTTTGCCTGGGTTTCATAGCAAGCATGATAAACGTGTATACATGCCGCAAAACACGAACACTGCTGGTAAAAGTATTTCAGTAATATCCCAAGTTTTATGTGTGAAAAGAGCTACAGAGTAATGGATGCATCCACTCATGGTGCACTAAAACCTATTTGCTGAAGTGCTAGTGGAGAATCTTTAGGCTGCCGAATATGAGTGAGTGAGTGAGCGAGTAATATTACACTACAGGTATTTCTGCTTCTACTCAAGTACAGGTTGTTTGTACTTACGTGTACTATATTTATAAACATTTGAAAATATGTATTAAAATCTATTAAAAATTATACATGGGGTTCTTATAAAGGCATCTTTTTTATATCATCGCTGTCCAATTAAACAAGCTCCAAAATTGTAACTTTACAGGAGAGAACAAAAACATACTTTACTTTCAATGTAAGTCAATAGAACCAGATTTTTTAGATTCCAATTTAGATTCCAAGCTATTTTGGAGCACTTCTATTGGTCCATTCATCCTAAAATTTTCACACAATGTAAATGACCATTGGCAGTGTTCAAATGATGTAGAAAACTCAAAATCGACAAAAATGGAGATACATATTTTTCATTGGACACCGACGATATGTTCCATTATTTGGGAATAACGCTTCATAGCAGTGTTGTAATGAAACAAATGTCACTTTAGTTTGGTTTAGGCTCTCTATGCTGATCCAGGGCTGTTCACTCATATCTCTAATTAAACTGTAATTAACAATGAGTTACCAGGTCCAGGACGCGATGTGCCTGTAAAAATCATTCACGATAAGCATGCATGGAAACTTTGGTTTCACTTTCAAAGCAAAGTGGTTCCATGCACTGGTAGAAATTTGATTTATCAAGGTACAAACAATGTAAATGCAACCCTAAATTTATTACAGCAGTGTTAATGTCCAACTGTTACCTTTAAATAAGTTCTTCCCAGAAAAGAGGTACATACTTTTTCATAATTTAGAGATGTTTCAATGGAATATGATGAAACTATGTTCCCAAACTAAAGATACCGAGAGTTTTGTACCTTGCGTGTGGCATCGCTTCAAAGAACTCTTTTTGCTCCTTTTGTTTTTGTAACGAGTGTAACTGCAGTCATGTAAAGGCCTTTAATTAGCTCCCTATGGCACAGTTAAACTAATTCTGGATCCCATCTTCCTGGCTGTCCGCACATTTAATGTGTGGTATGTTTTAGTGCCTGTCTGCGTGTCTGATTTAACTACCTTTACTGTCTCTAACTCAGTTAGGTTTTACAGTCGCTCCCGTCCGCCAGCAAAGCTCTCACAGCTGGAGCGCGTCACCTGTCAGTAGCCTCAATAAAGAGAGTTGGAGGGAGGGTATAGTGAGGAGAGAGGGAGATGGGGTCTGATGAGTGACAGCTCGGACCCTCTGTCCTAACGAGGTGGAGAGAGTGACAGGAGATGAAAGAATCATTTGGAGACAAATTTTGAAAGAGACAAAGAGTCAGTCTGTAGTGCAGAGTTGGGTTTAGTGCATATACATGTTTTGTGAAATATCTAGTCTTATTTAATTACTTAGGCTAAATTTGATGCTGAATATTTTATTGAAGCCCACAGGCCCTAAACTCTGATGATATAAAATGTCATTGCTGCTATTGTATTTTATTTATTTATTTATTTATTTTTTGCATTGTTCGGTCATGGCTTAGTACAGAGGTCACTAATAGGTGGACCGTGGTCCAGGTTCAGACCCAGCCGTAGTCCAATGTGTACCCAAAATAATAAAATATTGAGAATGCCTTAAATTTGACAGTGTTTAAAAGACTTTTCTTGTCTTTATGGTATACGGGCTCTGCGGCAGTAAACTTACAGACCAATTACATGCGTTGTAAGATAACCAAAGGTGCTCCTCAGCCAATGAGGTCTGTGCAGATTTGGGAGTGTGGGGCGAACACAGGCGAGGTACAAAGCAAGGAGCAGCAGTCGAAGAATAAAGCGAGTCAGAGAATAAAGCAAGTCAGAGAATAAAGCGAGTCAAAGAATAAAGCGAGTCAGAGAATAAAGCGAGTCAGAGGAAAGCTAATTCAGATTGTATGCTCTAAAAAAGTTTTATTTACTTTTTCTATAAATTAGCACTTTTATCAAAATCATTTTTAATGTATATAAATAATTCATTCAGTCCAGCATTTAAACAGTAAATATACTGAAATATACTGAACGGTATATGTAATGTGTTAATCTTTCAGTAGCTGATGGTATAAGATGTTGATACTAGACTACTTCAGTAAACAGGATATGGCACAGAATCATAACACAAGTTAGAAATTATGACGGTCCGGACCTTGGCCGGAGGATATTTCCTCTCACTGGACCTTACTGAATTCTTATTAAATACCCTTAGTAGATATCGTGGTTTAGTAGTTTACTTGATAACACAAGTATCAAGTAAAGTATTATTGTTATTGTATGCAATGATAACAATAGTGGGTAACATTTTACTGTAGAGTTTGTTTATAAGGCTATATGACACCTACATAATCATGATCATGATAACCAACTTAACTCCACATAAACGTATATAAATGCTTGTTCCAGTAAGAGTAATCTGTCATAAAGGCTTCATTACCTAACTTTGACCAAAACTGTCAAATAAAATGTTTATAGCGATAGACAACTATTTTATTTCAGAAGACTGTGATGGCAAAACTTATAGTTCATGCATCTTGAGGTAGTCCATTGTGGATTTTGATGTGTGTTTAGGATCATTATCTCAAACCCCTGAGAGCTCTAATCTCTTGAGGTGTCTGAACTTTTGCATGGTGCTCCTTTTCTTTTTACTTTTTTAAAAACACAAAATCACACAAAAACAAAAACAATAGAAATAAAAGAAGTGTCATATTTAACATTATACCTTCAGAGTTTAGTTAATCTTCTACTGACTACTGAAGTAGGATTTGATTTTTTTTTGTACAGTTAGGTCAGCTGTCAAGTCAGACAAGTGTATGGAAGAGTTGTGTAGCCTTATGAACAGTACCCTACAATAAAATGTAACCCGATAGTGTAACAACTGTGTAACAACAGTGGAACTCTTTTTGGTGCCATAGTGAACAAATTTAAAAGGTTCCTTATATACAACGTATACATATGTCTGGTTCCTCCCAAGGGTTCTTCCTCCAGTCTGAGGTACGTGTTCTTGCCACTGTTGCCTCTGGCTTGCTCACTGGAGGATATATATGTTGTAACTGTCTGTTTTCAAAACTCTGTAAAGCTGCTTTGAGACAACATCGTTGTAAAAAGCGCTACACAAATAAACTTGACTTGACAACATCAGAGAAAAGCACCATTTAAGAGGCAGTCAGATGGGTTTTAGAGTTGTTGTGGTTCTGCATATAATCATTGCCTTTACTAAAGAACACTCTCAGCCAAAAGGCCTCTATATATAGTAACAAAAACTTTCTGTGACTTGTGGCAGTAGCAGAACCCCTTTTGTGCTATAGGCTTATATCATGCAGGTTGCCATTTAGAAAATTTACTGGGCGACAAGGAGGCTGTGGTGGGAGGAATTTCAGAGGTGTTCTAAGAAAAGTGTGGAGCAGGTCTTAAAGGTGCCAAAGAATGCATCTGAGAGTATTTTAAATTGTTCTCTGAGGTCTACATAGAAGGTGTGTGACTTCAGTGGGGTGAAAATGCCCAGATGCGGTTTAACACAGCAATTTACACCCTATAATCTGGCCATACAGTGAAATGAGTTGTTTTGCTGTTTATGGTGCTCTCATGAATATTTTGATGAGCTCTGCTCTGATTGGTTTAGAAGCAACATTTGGAAACAGACACAGACAGGACAATGGAACGAACCTCTTCATCATCACAAAGTAAGTGAAAGTTGATCTGTGTCAACCAGAAAACGATAAATACAATCCCACAGCATGGCTGAAACTTACAGGTTGCTGTTGGGGTTGGGACATACTACTTAAGGTGGAATTGTGGATCTCTTCCTCTTTCTTTGCTGAGGGAAATCTGGTCGATATTGTCAAACCTGCAAAGCAAATCTAACATTATGAAATTAAAGTGGATCTTCTTAAAGACGCGGGCACTGAAGCTGGTTTGCGTAACATACGATTAAGAGGCTGGCAAACAGGAAGCCACCTCCAGCCACTTATAAAGGCTGATCACCAACAAGGCCTAATCAGAATTCCTGGAAAAGGACATGAAAAGTGCCAACATCACCTTAACAACCTGAAAAGTATGTGTCTGCTGTCTGTCAGCACCCAAACAAGCTGTAGCATCTAAGGTGGAATGGAACATTCATTTGAGAAGCTGGCGGATATACTTAAAATAAAATTTCAATAAATTAACGTACACTGAAACTGAACTATCCACCCATTTGTTTTACAACTGTGACATAGGGGGATGGGGGGGGGGGGGCGTGTCCCACCCAATATCAGAAACAGGTAGATTTGTCCCACCCAAAAATTAAACCACAGAAAAAGCAGAAACAGTTTCAAAAACTTTTATTTTGAAAATGCGTTTTGGCAGCGTACGCAATTCTCGCATTGTGTTTGTTGTTAGCAACTGGCTCTGGTTGTTAGGTGATCTGGGTCTTTCATTTTGTTAAAGCTTGTGTTGAGATGCCTGTGTAGAAATATCCTGCAGTCAGCAGCTTCACTGACCCGAGCTCTCGCCTCGCTGGAGCTTAAGCGTGAGGTCAGTGACGAGAGCAGTGAATACCAACGATCACCATATATACTACAATAAAACAGCTTCAGTGTAATGTGTTGTTATGGTAACAGACTGGGAGGGTTTGGGTTAGATAATGTTTATATTAACTTTAGTCAGAAAGCACTCTGAAACGTAAAGTTACATTACTCTCTGGCCACGCCCCCAAACTGCAGACTGCTACTACACTACATATGTAAAAACTAAAATATAATAAATAAAATAAATAAATGAATGAATAAATAAAAGGACACCATCATTAGAGATGCTTTCAGTAGTGCAGTATGTAATGTTTCAGAGGGTGCTGTTTGGGACACAGCCTTACTGTCTAACATTAATGTTAGTCTTGTCTAGTCAGGAAACCTCAACATATATTTCATTTCAGCATTATTATTTTGGTTATATTTCTTTATAATCCAGACATTGCATGTATAATTTAAACTTTTTCTGAAACATTTATCTAATAATAAACAGACGTACAGATAATGTTATATTTTGTTTATTTATTTGTAATTTACTGTAATTCCACAAAAGTTGTTCTACGTCACTATACATACAGTGATTTACTACCTTACCTACAGTGGAATCAGCTTATAGGTAATATTGTGGGGATAGGGTGGGCTTTGATTCATATTAGCAAATGTGTCCCCCCCCAATGTCAGACCTGCCCCTACGCCCTTGACTGTAACAATATGTTACATAGTTACATAACAGTTACTAAATAGTTTGTAGTAGTTACTGAATTATGACACTTTTTCAAACTTAATATTGATTTACTTCCAACAGCCAAGTGTTTCAGGGGCTAAAGGTTATTGATGAGCACAGCGTAGGGGTGGACAATATTGCAAATAAAATCAAAACCACACCACATATTGTATTTGTATTTGATAAAAAAAAACCAATAATGTTGCATTAAAAATATTATAAAAACTATTAATAAAATGATGCACACACTAAATCCAGGCCTAATGTGGTCACTGTGCTTTTCACAACGTCCATGATTTGCTCAGAAAAGTGTATTGGAAGGTCATTTATACACACGATATGCAATAAATGACCAAAACTGAACTACTTTGAAATTGAAATGTTCACTTCACCTAAAAATGTGCTTCGATTGACATATTCAACTCATTTTTGGGTCGAATAAACAAATCCAGCCATCCATCCATCCGTTATCTGCTGCTTAATGCCGCTAGTCGGGGTCACGGGGGGGCTGGAGCCAATCCCAGCGTCATCAGGCAAATGCAGGGTACACTATGGACAGTTTGCCAGTCCATCGCATGGCCAGCACTCACACCTACAGGCAATTTAGAGTGACTAATCAACCTAACATGCATATGTTTGGACTGTGGGAGGAAACTGGAGTACCCGGAGGAAACTCAAGCACAGGGAGAACATACAAACTCCACACAGGACAGCCCGGACCGGGAATCAAACCCAGATCGTTTTGCTGTGAGGAGACGGTGCTAACCGCTACACCACCATGCCGCCACCTTGTTACCAAATTTTTTTAGGTCTGGCCAACGAACCACTTTGTCTTGTTTGGTAGGAAAGATCAGACTTTGAAAATAATTTAAAACATCTAAAGTGATAACTCTAAAGACCATGAGTCAGAAGTAAATACAGTTCACTGTCTGACTGACCATGTGCTTAATTATGAAGTATCAACTACACAGTGGAGCAAAGCGACAGCACTAACTCTGCAGGCTTAATGGCTGGATTATTACAGTGAGTGATGCCAGGCTTCCTCTTTCTTAATGAATGAGATGTAAGTCAGCGCTGACTGACTCTGTTCCTCTACTAACACTGCTAATTAGATTCCTCAGCGGTGTAGGCCGTGTTAAGGGCCCACCGCTCATTAACCTCTCGCTCCGCTCATACAGCCACTGAGAGCATGTTTCATCGGCTCCAGCAGCTGAGCCGCTGCGAGGGGAGGGAGAAAACAGGGAGGGAGGCCGAGCGAGGGAGTGATTGAAAGACAAGCAGTTTGACCGTGGCCTGGGAATGCTCCGTGTCGTAGGGGGGTGATGAGGTGCTACTTTGAACACATGCCCAACCCGCCACATACTGAGCACAGCACTACGGCTGGGAGGACCTATGAGAGCTGGGGGAGCTCCATGTGTCTCAGAGAGGAACGGCCATCCGTTTAAAGGACACAGACAGTTAAATCCTCTGATGTCACATGGGGGGGTTGGGTGTTATATCTTTATCGCTTAAAAGAAGAGAGGCATTCAAGTGAGCAGATGCAAATAAGCAGTTATTTACACACTCATTGTAATGAGACTGAAGACTGAGTGCCGACAGAAACATGTACCCTGGACTTGGAAGCTGTATGTACACTCTTAGGGTCTTCAGTGTCTTTAATTAGGAAACGTTACTAGAAATATTATTAGATATTATTAGAAAGTTAATGTTAGATAGGACCAATAAAAGTTTTACAAAGTTGCTTTAAACAAAATCTTTTTATATGAACTTACATTCAAATAAAGTTTTTAATTCCACTCCTGCTAGACTTAGAGATTAGATTTGTCCCACCCAGATAGATTTGACCCACCCAAAAATTAAACCATAGAAAAACTGTTTAAAAACACTTTATTTTAAAAGCTGTGTTTGTTGTTAGCAACTGGCTCTGGTTGTTAGGTGGTCTTTAACTTTAAGGCTTGTGTTGAGATGCCTGTTCAGAAATATCCTGCAGTCAGCAGCTTTCATGCTCTCGCCTCGTTGGAGCGTCGGGTAGCTCGCACCAGCTTTAAACGTGAGGTCAGTGATGAGAGCAGTGAACAGCAAAATATACTGCAATAAAATCGGCTTTAGTATAATGTGTTGTTATGGTAAGAGATTAGGAGGGTTTGGGTTAGCTAACGTTTATATTAACTTTAGTCAGAAAATACTCTCTGGCCACGTCCCAAACTGCAGACCAGGGACGTAGCTAGCCCTAGTTTAGATTTAAAATGAGTCCCAGCACCCCTAAAGATTATAGTAAAAAAACAAGCTGGAAATGTTAAAACTATAGAGAGTATATGGTTAAACCAATTATTTTAACAACGAAAAGACAACTGTGTTAAACTGATATGGGTCTATTTATTTTTCTCTTAAATTAAAAGAAAACCACAAATATACCCTTTATTATATTTTACTTTTAATAAAATGTCTGAATACATTTGTAAACTAAGCTTTGTGGACAAATTTTTTGAAAAAATATTTGTTGGAGTCTTTCCAGTGTTTCTCCAAAACTGATTTTGGATTGATGGTCTGAAATGTAGTTTTTTATTATGAGCTTTTTTTATTTGGGTGCTCAGCTAAACTTCTAAGCCTATCACCCCTGCTCCAAACTACTACTACACTAAAAACATAAAAAAATAAAATATAACAAATAAAATACATAAATGAATGAATAAATAAAAGGGCACCATCGTTAGAAGTGCTTTCAGTAGTGCAGTAATGTTATGTAATGTTCCAGAGGGTGCTGTTTGGGACACAGCCTTACAGTCTAACATTAATGCCTTACATTGATTTACTACCTTACCCACAGTTGAATCAGCTTAAAGGTAATATTTAGGGTGGACTTTGATTCATATTAGAAAATGTGTCCCCCCCAATGTCAAACCCACTCCTACGCCACTGCGTGTCCCACTCTAGCCCCTACATAGACATTTCAGCCCTTTCCCTCTCGCAGTCCTATATAAGGGTAAATGACACCCAGTATTTAATGTACTGTATTAAAAAATAAATGACTTTTTTTCTAAAACAGCTATAAATAAAAATGGCTGTCTGATGTCACACTTGCCTTTAATCAGCTTAATTGAGTATACAGGCCCTTCCTTAGTGGGCGTTCCACAGCTGAAGCTGACTGAGCATCTAAAGCTAGGTTTATACTTCATGCATTGTAAGTAAAAAGATCAAAACATTGCATTAGTCGCACCTACAAATTTCGTTACTTGCTGTTTACGGTGCGTGCTGCACTTTATTCAAAATAGGTCAATTTCTACAGCTGCATGTCGGCGCTGTCATGTATATCTATTTTCGCCGATTTCCGTTTTTCTACATCATTTGAACATGACAGCTGCCGTTGGCATTGTGCACAGTTTTCATGATGAATGAACCAATAGAAATGCTTCAAAATCACTTGGAAAAAAATCTGGTTCCATTGACTTACATTAAAAGTAAAGACTGTTTCTGGCCTCTCCTGTAAAGTTGCTATTATGGACATATATTAGATGATATATTAGAGATCTATTATATCATTACACAGCCTCCGCCATTTCTGTAGCACAACAAGGCGATTCATGTTTTGTTAATGTGATTGTTTGCATTTAAAAGTAAGTCTAAATCACTTTCATCTTGATTATTTAGATGTTTTGCCCTCATGTTAATTATACATGCTGATCATTCTAATGTTATATAGTCTATTTTTCTGCATGTACATGTGGTCCCACCCCGACTGGCATGCACTAGATTGGTAATCCCATCAAATCCCATGCATGACATTGAAATGTAGAACTGCAGCACAGGATACTGTGGAGGAACCTGCAAGTCTTTTGGGAGTCACCCAGGAATGAAGACCTCTTTACATTGAAACCAAAAAAAAGTTTTTAACCATCTATTATTGGTTAAAAAACTAATGGTCATGTTTTATCTTTGAGGGTACATTTGCATTGTTTGTAGCCTGGAGAGCTGGACAGTTACAGTTACGGAGAATGACATCGGTCCAAAGATCCCTTTATTTAAGAGTGTGTATATGGTAGCTTCCACTGTCTGCTGTACCTCAGTTACCTGCATACATCCTCTTTCCCTTCTCATTCTTCTCTAAGCCTGCGACATATATAATTATCTTTGAAAATGGCTATTGATGTGAACATATTTCCATTGGCCATTATGTCCAGACTGAAGGAATGTAGACAGAAACATACACTTTTAAGTAAAGATGCCAAAAAGGCTCTTTGGAGGGGGTTCAATTCACTGTGAGCTGCTTTATAGAACCAAAAGTGGTTCGTCTATGGCACCAGTCCAATGACCTTTTTTAGGCACCTATATTTTTAAGAGACTGTACAGCTGTATGCAGACGCTGGTGAAATCAGTAGTTTGTTGGTTTTGTCTACAGAGAACAAACCAAACAAAAATTATGGCACATTTATTTGTTAGGCTTTATGTTTTATTTTAAAGGTGCAGTGTGTAAGATTTAGCTTGATCTATTTGCAGAAAAGTAATACAGTTTATAGAATTATGCTTTCATTAGTGTGCACGCACCAACAACCTAGCTTAGAATGAGCCCTCCATATCTATACAGTAGTGGAGCCTCTTCCAACACAGCTGCTACAGTAGCCCAGAATGGAGAACCCACACAAATGCCGTAGAGCAGAGGTCACTAATAGGCAGACCGCGGTTGTCCAATGTCCAGACGTTGTCCAATGCGGACCCAAACCGATAAAATATTAAGAGCGATTTAATAAGTGACTAATATTTTTTGGATTATTTAAATTTTAAGCATTAAAATTATTTTACGCGGCGGAGCTTTTCTTGTCTTTATGGTATGCAGACTTTGCGGCGCATTAACCTCACAGATCAATCGCGTGCATTGTAAGATCACTAGAGGCTCCTCGGTCAATCAGATCTACGCATATTCGGCGAGGTACGAAGAGTGAAGTAGCGGTCAGAAAGTAAAGCGGGTCGGAGAAAGAAGTACACTAAAAAAGGAAAGTTGACGCCGAAACCCAACTGTTTTAACCAGTAATGGATCGAGACTTATGTTTATTCTTCCCACAGGCGACTCCAAACCAACAGATCAAACTGTGAAACTGAGTTAACGAGACGACGCTGCTTTTTTACTGTTCTTTTAAATAAACACTTTAAGATACACTTCTTTAAAGCATTCTGGTTTTTTAATGTATCCCTTGTTTTTACTGCAAGTGAGTAAAAAAACATTAATTAGAAGTTTATAAATAATTCATTCAGTTCAGCATTTAAACAGTAAATATACTGAAATATACTGAACTGTATGTGTGATGTGTTGGTGTTTCAGTAGCTGATGGTATAAGATGCTGATACTAGACTACTTCAGTTAACAGGATACACCACTGAATCATAACACAAGTTAGAAATTATGACTGTCTGGACCTTGGCCTGAGGAAATTTCCTCTCACTGGACCTTACTGAATTCTAATTAAACTTGTCGTAAATTCTAAAAACTGCCGTAGAGAGTGCCATTCCAGTTTCTTGTTACTACAGTGAAATGGCTTGACTTTGGTGGCGCTATAGTAATGGCTGCACATTTATCATAAGCGCCATACATACAATTTCAGGTAGGATATTATCTAGGTAGGATTATAACTCCTTATCCTTACTAAATCTTATTAAAACTTCTTATTTGTATTATCCTTTTCTACCTTAAATGGTAGATGAAGAAGCTAAACAAACCCGGACAGCCATTGAGACAACGGTAGAAATCCTGGTGGTGGCCATAGTTCCAGGGATGGAGGCTGCAATACACAACCTTGCCACTAGAGGTTTACGCACTGCTCCTTTAAACTCAGATGATAAAACAGAATCTACGCACTGAATTTTTACATTTAAGTTTATTGTGTGTTCACGATGTGGTAGTCAAAAACCAGGTTAAGCAGGGCTGTTCAAACGCTTGCACAAATATAAGAGTTGGGTTCTATTAGCTCTGAATTGCCTATATATATTAATATTAATTCTCTCTCTCGGGGGGCAGCCACCTGGCTTTGCAGCCAGAGGAAGGCCATTATACCCTTGTTGAGGAGGGCTGCATGCTCAGGCGGTGTGCTCATGGAACCCAAACTCAGTGTGCATCTACAAATCCCCAGCAATTCCCCTCTTATTCAGTACATTCAATACAGCCACCTGGGACGGCTACAGTGGCAAGAGAGGCACGCTGGCATTGCCAACATAGTAAATCAACGTGCCACAGGACCATCACTCCCCTGACCCCTCCACCCATACCACACACACACACACTCAATGAAGAGCAAACACAGTAAAAATAACACAATGCCGTGGACATCACATAGAATGGATACAACGAGCGCATGCCAACATTCCTTAAAGATCAGGGGTTGCAAATGAAATCAAACTAATGCTACTGTTCACTACTTCAGAAGAAGTATAAACTCAGGTGTAAAACACTGTTACACCGTTAATTATATTGTGGCGTAGTGGGAAGATGTGATAAATACAGTATTTTCAGCAGAGAGAACGTGGCAGCAGTGGAATAGAGAAATATTTACTTTAGTCAGTGCTTTCCATCAAACTTTGCATGCGCACTAATCATTTACACGCCTGTTGTTCTGCAGACTTTTGTGCAAAAGTCAGAAACCACCCGTCATATCGTCGCTGTCCAATGAAAAACAAGTATCTCTAAAATTCCAACTTTCCAGGAGAGACCAAAAACATACTTTACTTTCAATGTAAGTCAATGGAACCAGAATTTTTACCAAGCCATTTTAGAGAATTTCTATTGGTTCATTCATCATAAAATTTTCACAAAAGGTAAACAACCACTGGCGTATTCAAATGATACTTAATGAAAACTTAAAATCAACAAAAATGGAGATTTTTTTCATTGGACGGCGACGATATTCATAGATACATGAGGCAGAAATCTGGCTTTGGGGACCTTATGCATTAGACAGTTTTGGTTCTGTCTGATATACCAGCTCAAACAATCCATCAGCTGATTATAAACTCACAGTAGAAGGCAATTGTGGGGTTGGCCACTGGTTGAACAGTAAGGATCAATAGTCAGAGCCAATATTGTTTCTCACTGGAATGTGAAAAGTAAAAACTGATCTTAGATCAGAATTTTCATTTTAGGAAATAAACCTTAGTGTTCAAGTTCAAGTTAAATGCTTATGAAATAAGTTTTAAGAATTGAAATGCTCAAATATTTACAATTGTGTTTTCCCCCATATAAACATTTGCCTTAATAGATGTTAATCAGCTCATTGAGGATAAAGGGCAAAATTCACTATGGACGTTTCATGCAAGCGACCAATTTGTATGATTTATGAGGGTCTTAAAATTTCTATTACATCAAAATAACCCGCCTTTGAAGTAGTGGAGAATGACAGCCTCGCCTGACCCCCTGTCCGCGATCCAAACATTAAGCAGGAATTTATTGATTGTTGTAAATACATGTAATGCATCCAGTGATATTTAATAGGGCCGACTGGCAGGACGACTCGGATTCACCAGCAGCGTGACTTCTCAGAACATGCCCGACATCGTGCACAAGCAACCCCTCGTGCAGCTTTTCTAGAACATGATGAATGAGACAGGGATCAAGGTTATCGCGTTGTTCCAATATCGCTTATGCGTCTCTCTCAGCCCCAATTTGTTTCCTGGAAACCTGAACGCCACAGTTTGTGGTTCTGAAAACCGAGGTCACGCCACTTGTGATTATGAACAGACACGAGGTGTCGAGGAATGTCCGTGGGCTTCACGTCTCGGGCTGGACGCACCTCTCTTTGAGACCCATGGCAGCTGAGTTATAAGCACATATGTGGTCTAGATTTTCACAGTTGCTGCCGCTGCAGGGCTAATCGGGGCTACTTTAACTCCACAGCGGCCTGCCAACATACCTGTGGCTAGAAGCCATCCATTGTAAACTTCACTTAATTGCTAGTCTCCGAAGTGAATTTTCACACGTAGACTTTAAATGGTCTTCAGGGCTGTTACGCATTGTCTGCATGTAGGTAATGGGACGGGGTCGTACATTGTAGAAGCGCTTGACCCGACGTCAGAACAGCCAACCTTTAAACAGTTCTTGGAAAGCTGACATGCTGATTGATGGGCGTTTGGCCGCCTGAACAGCTGCCAGCTTGAACAGACATTTATGACTGCTATTCTGCCATTAGCATCTCACGTCCCTCCAGTGTTCCAGCCCATCGCCTCTTTTCAGGAAGGCATTACTGCCATTCTTCCATTGCATAATTGTTCTGATACCTTCGGAGATTTTGGCTACCAACCATGTTAATAATGCTTTAGAAGATAAAGAGCTGATATGAGGATGGCACTTCCTCTAGAGAGTCAAAATATTGTCTGAACGCTAACAGCAAAAAGTTACATAGTCCTGATGCGACAATAGGTCTTCATTTTTTGGTCAACGTAGGAGAGATGTAGGCCAGGTCATAAGGGAACAAGGCAGTTCGGAGGAAAACGGGCTCTTTCTGAGAAGGAATGCCGTCTAGTGGGTTCATCCAAACGAGGTGCCAAAAAGCCACACTATTAATTTAGACAGCAGCTTGTTCAACCCACTTCCTCGAAGCTGGTGGCACCTCAAGCCACTTCAGAGTCGCACCGCAGCCTGAGGCCACTGCTAAATGCAGCCGATGAGTAATCCTGGCAGGTAATTGTGATAATCTGCCTGGCTAAATGTTCCGCGCTGTGGGGCTGCCTCAGAGACACGCCAGGGTGGCGGGCTGCCATTTCACTTCTCAAAATCACACAAAGCCGACGGACGCCGAGCTCGTGGTGCTGACAAGGCCCTTTTAAGACAAACTGGCGACCCAAATTTCGCTATGGTGATAGAAGTGATTAATGGACGGGACTCTTATTTAATCATCGCAGCCGAGGTGGCTATTTTCATCTTTTGCTGACCTGCTGCAGGAAAGGACATGGCACCGGTGGCTGTATCATGTGTACATGTCTAGCATAATATGTCGTAGTGTAGCGCTGATAACGTACACGTGTGGCTTCCTGTGCACATGATCCATTGAATACAATAAACGAAAGACACACTAAGATTAAAGATGTCGGAAAGGTTCCATAAACCATCTCACTGAGATGTGTGAGTATAAAGCCTTTACACCAGAGGTCACTCAAAAAAAAAACTTTTCAACCAGGAATGGACCAAGACCAAGAGATGTTTGTTCTTCCCAAGGGCAGGTCCAAACCCACATGTCTAATATATTCTGAGACCATGGCGCAGTTACGTATCTTATATCTATCCATCCATCCATCCATCATCTTCCACTTTATCCTGCTATTCGGGGTCACGGGGGGCTGGAGCCAACCCCAGCATCATCAGGCAAAGGCGGGGTACACCATGGACAGGTTCCCAATCCATTGTATGGCTAACACACACTCACACCCACAGGCAATTTGAAGTGACTGATCAACCTAACATGCATGTGTTTGGACTGTGGGAGGAAACTGGAGTACCCAGAGGAAACCCACTCAAGCACGGGGAGAACATGCACACTCCACACAGACCCGGATATCTCATATGTGTGTGAGAATGGTCCTACCACAATTTCAGCCCAGATTTAAAGTTTTTTTATTATATAAAAGCACTTCATGATGCACTTTTTTCAATAGTATTATAAATGTAACCCTTATTTTTACTTAAAGTGATAAAAAAAGCATTTAAGCACACAAGTTCAGCATTTCAGTTCAGCATTCAAACAGTAAATATACTGAAATATACTGAACGGTATGTGTGATGTGTTGGTGTTTCAGTAGCTGATGGTATAAGATGCTGATACTAGGTTACTTCAGTAAACAGGATACGCCACTGAATCATAACACAAGTTAGAAATGGTGACGGTCCGGACCTTGGCCTGAGGAAATCTCCTCTAGGTGGACCTTACTGAATTCTAATGAAATACCTCTTAAGAACCTACACATAGATCCTGTATTAATTTTTTACCTTTATGGTGTTTACAGACTTATGTAAGTGCTTTGTGTTGGGTGAGAGTATGTATCTCTAGGTAGTACAAACAGGTTTAAGTCCTACTACCCATGAGCTCAAACACTGCCAGAAACAAGGGTCAGTGCTGATACCTAGAAAGAAATACTATGTCAATTAAAGGTTTGCCCAAAATACAAGGGTGTTTTAATCTGCTCATGGATCCTGAGGCTATAGGTCGGGGGGCTGTAGATCTAGTTATCCAAAAACTTAAAAAACTTGCAGGGGGAACCAGAGTGAGTGATGGAGAGAGAGTAGTAGTAATGTCGTAGAGGATGTGCTCATGGTGGACTGTTCCAGGTTGAAGCCTAGGTTCTCCCACTGCTGTTATCTGGGAATTTGTGACGACCGACGTCCCCATGCTCTCAAGCTTATTAAACTGTTTTCCAAAACTCGTATGACATGTTTCCCGCTTGTTTCTCCATGGAAGATAAGTACCCAGTTCAACCATTACAAAAACAAACCCATTAAAAGAGGTAGTTGGTCATAGTTTGCTTCACAACGTTCTCTATTTTGTTCTACTTTAAATGGGGTGGCAGTTGCATCCTGGCACCTGTAACTGCTGCACTATTTAAGGCGGAAGGGACTATTTTTTTTTTAAAGTTAGCCAATAGGATCAGGCCAGTAGGATTAAGAAACTGGCCAATACAAAGCCAGTTTCAGCTTCACTAATGTTTTTTAACTCAAAAACAGTGAGTTTGAAAAAAAGACCAAACGTGATACGTGTACCAATTTTCTCAAAGCGAATGTTCAAAGAACCAACACTGCACCTTCACGATGAAGAACAACAAACACATTTCCCCAGATGACATTAAAAAAAGTCAGCTGAAATGTGGAAATGTATGTAGCTGCCTTTAATGTAGCTACTGTAAGGCCTTTGCATTGACCTTATGTAAATACTAAAAATTACATATGCTACACGACAGAATATCACTTTAAATAGCCTGCAGATTCATCCTTTAACCTTAGATGGAGCTTTAACTTCAAACACTGACATACGTATAAGAAACTGCAGGTTTAACCAATAGGTTGCTTGCAGTGGTTAGTTTTTTTCTTAAAAAACTGGTTATTAAAATATTCTTTCCCCCATTTCATTGTATAAGAATGTGAACAATCGAATTAGACTCAGTTGATAAAAGGTTGATTTAAAAAAATCAGAGGCCCTGAATTTCTTAGGGCCCCTGGACTTCAGCCCAGGTAAGCTCATGCATTAATTCACCTCTGCCTAGATAACTGAGCTCAATTAAACTGGACACAGGCCCAGGCCTGACTGCTTATAACCCTGTTGGATCTGAACATCATTGAAATAGAACCTTTTCAGCAATGCGACGTGGAATAAAAGTCTCAACAAGCAGCACGATCAAAAGAAATCCTGAAAAGTGATGAGAAAGAACGTTTTTGAAATATATCAGTCTGGAAAGTATTGCAAAGCTCCAGGGAACCACAGTGAGAGCCATTACCTCCAAATGGAGAAAACCTTGAACAGTGGTAAATCTTCGGAGAAGTGGCGAGCCTATGAAAAAGAAATTCTCCAAGAGCAAAGCGACAACTCATCACAAAGGAACCCGGATGAACATCTACGGAACTGCAGTCCCTGGTCAGGTTTCATGAGTCCACCATAAGAAAGAGACTGGTATCTATGGGAGAGCTACACTAAACAGGAGGAATGTCAAATCTCACATTTGATGACCCACAAGCTCTTTGGAGTAATGGTCTGTGGATTCTGTGAACACAGATATAAGAACATAAGAACATCATACCAACAGGAAAACCTGCTGGTGGTAGTATGATGGTGTGGGAAGGGGGGGTGGTATTTCTTCTGGGCCTCTGTGTCTTGCCAGTGAATGGAATTGAATGGCACCATGAAAAATAGGTCATGTCATCTTAGTGAAAGGAAAATAACTGCCATCACAATCACAACATTGCTGGGCATAATCTCAATAAGATCGTTCAGCCCCATAATGGAGGAACCTAATCAAACAGTTCATGCTGAAGAGCCCCCAACTGGCTGAGTTAAAGCAGTTATGCAGAAATCAGTAGGTCAGAAATCATCCAGTGTAATAGGAAAGACTGCTGCTAATGTTGAAACAACCAGTTTAGGACAGTTTTTCAGATGAATGATAAAGGTTTTGTTGAACATTTCTCCTTTAATTAATCAAACACACATTTAACAATTTAACTGTGTTTCTTCATGTTCCTCATGTCTTATTAGACTCTGAAGGAATTTACTGTCACAAATATCAACACTGCCCCAAAAAAAACCTACCAACGGGCAGTTTAGAGTGAACGATCAACCTAACATGCATGTGTTTGGACTGTGAGAGGAAACCGGAGTACCTGGAGGAAACGGGGAGAACATACACACTCCTTGTTGTGAGGTGACTGTGCTCACCACTACACCACCTATATTATATTATATTATATTATATTATATTATATTATATTATATTATATTATATTATATTATATTATATTATATTATATTGGAGAGACATATGTTTTTCTTCCCACAGACAGCTCCAAACCAACAAATCAAATTCAGAGTGCACTTTTTTCAAAAGCATTCTCTTTTTTTTAAGTAAACCTTTTTATTTGAAGTTCTATAAATAATTCATTCAGTTCCTCATTTACTGAACAGTACTTGTAATTTGGTTTATCTTTCAGTTGCTGATGACCTAAAATGCTAATAGAACTACTAGGCTATTGAAGTATACAGGATATGGCACTGAATCATAACACAAGTTACGGTCACAACACAAACACAGCCTTGGCCTGAGGAAATTCCCTCTGACTGGACCTTACTGAATTCTAATTAAATACCCCTGTAATATTATATTATATTATATTATATTATATTATATTATATTATATTATATTATATTATATTATATTATTTACACAAGAAAAATAAACATTAAAAAAACAGTATGTATGTTTTTCTTTGGACCTCAAGGATGCACAAGCAATACAAGACTTTGTCGCAGCTCCTCGACCGACATGGACTTGCTTTTGTTTGGTGAGATGTGTTAAAAAAACAGGGGCAAACATACCACAGCTGATTGTCCTGTAACCTCAAACAACAGAATGTATAACAAAGATGTCAGCAAAGTAACGGATCCTGCAGGAGGACAGTCTGCCCCAGTCACAAGCCAGCTCACAGGCTGTTCTCCCTCTGGATTTCCTGCCTTCTCCTTCCTCGGTTTTTAAGGGTCAAGCTTTTAAAGCGCAGCTTCCAAAATGTTCTCCATAGAAGTTCAGCTGTTACACAAAAAAATATTAACTCACCTCATCTGAGGAGAACACTAATAACCAGTGCTAGAAGATCTGCTCATCACTGAGGTCAAAAAGTCCAACGTTAAAAACATCTCAGTTGATAAGTTCATTAATTCACATGATCACCACATTAATTAGCATGTGTTGGTCCCCCACAGATTATCTATATATGCTCATACTTTTTAATTGTGAAACACTATGTGCACAACTATGTTCAGTTAAGTTGCATTGAGAACTGTAGAAAAATCAGATGGAGCAGTAGTTCTGTTGCTTTATAATGAATATTTTGATTGGATCTTTACTACCTTCTCTCAATTTCTTATTTATTTCATTGACACCTGCAGGTTTATATCCCTGAGTTGGAGATGAGGGCATGTAAGAAGCAGTTCGAGACACGCTGAGCATCTTCTAGCAAAATAAAGTGCAACTTCGAAATAAATCCAAAAGTGTTTCAGTAATACTGAGTCTCCTAGTATTCCCTGAGTCCCTCAAGTCTCTTCAAGAGTCTCCTGATTCATCTATCGCTCCTCTCTGATAGAAGTGTTGTAGGCTGCTGACACCTGCTGGTCGTATGGTCCTCATGCAGCGTGGAGGGAAGATCTCTTATCACATATTCTCACATTCTCTCCCAACCATACATTCTATATAGCACACCTTCACACCCACTCAACACAAGCTGAGAAATACAGAACGCAGAACTGATATCTCTGGGATTAATATTTCATCATCATTTTTTACCCTATGATATGATACTATTGGCAATGTTAGTTTATAAGATAATCAGAAATTACAAGGTTTTCATTACTGAATTGCTTTTTGCGTTATCAGTTGGGACTGCAAAGTGACACAGTTATCAAAGGGGCACTCACTTTTTCACATGGGATGATTTGGGGGTTGCCAGCTTTTTTCTTTCAATAATGAAAGGTATTTAAAAATTGTGTATAGTGTTTCTAATGTTTTCCTTATATTAAATACATATATTATATTATATTATATTATATTATATTATATTATATTATATTATATTATATTATCTCCAAAATAGCTTGAAAAAAATTCTGGTTCCATTGACTTACACTGAAAGTAAAATAAGTTTTTGGTCTCTCCCGTAAAGTTGCAATTTTGGAGATACTTGTTATTCTCACTCATATACTGATTACATCAAACATCTAATATGAGCCAGTGCTGTGAGAGTGTAAATAAGAACAAGGCTGCTAGAAGAACGAGAAGAAGGGTCAAGTGGAGGACATACATACATTGATCAAGGAGGAAGAGAAAAGAACTAGAAGAGTGTAACACTCTTCTCTGATAGAAGTGTTGTAGGCTGCTGACACCTGCTGGTCGTATGGTCCTCATGCAGCGTGGAGGGAAGATCTCTTATCACATATTCTCACATTCTCTCCCAAACATACATTCTATATAGCACACCTTCACACCCACTCAACACAAGCTGTGAAATACATAACGCAGAACTGATTCAAGCTCTAACTTTTTTTTTTAATATCTCTGGGTTCCTTTCTGTTATTTTCTATTAATATTTCTATTCTAATGTTTTACCCTCTGGTACATAATCACAAATAACAATGTTTTTATTATTTGATTATTTGATTATTATTATTTCTATTCTAATGTTTTACCCTCTGGTACATAATCACAAATAACAATGTTTTTATTATTTGATGATTTGATTATTATTATTTCTATTCTAATGTTTTACCCTCTGGTACATAATCACAAATAACAATGTTTTTATTATCCATCCATTATCTTCTGCTTCATCCTGCCTGTCTGGGTCATGGTGGGCTGGAACCAATCCCAGCATCAGGCGAAGGCGGGGTACATCATGGACAGGTCGCCATTTTATATTGGATTATGTTATGTTATGTTATGTTAGATTATTTTATGTTATGTTAGATTATGTAATTTTATGTTATGTTATTTTGTAATGTTATGTTAGATTATTTTATGTTATGTTAGATTATGTAATTTTATGTTATGTTATTTTGTAATGTTATGTTAGATTATTTTGTTATGTTATGTTATGTTATGTAATTTTATGTTATGTTATTTTGTAATGTTATGTTAGATTATTTTTATGTTATGTTATATGTTTTGTTATGTTATATTATTTTGTTATGTTATGTTATGTTATGTAATTTTATGTTATGTTAGATTATTTTTGTTATGTTATGTTATGTTTTGTTATGTAATTTTATGTTATGTTATGTTATGTTAGATTATTTTTGCTATGTTATGTTATGTTATGTAATTTTATGTTATTTTATGTAATTTTATGTTATGTTGTTATGTTATGTTATTTTATGTTATGTTATGTTATATTAGATTATTTTATGTTATGTTATGTTATGTTATTTTATGTTATGTTATGTTATGTTATGTTATGTTATGTTATGTTATGTTATTTTATATTGGATTATGTTATGTTATTTTATGTTATGTTATGTTATGTTAGATTATTTTATGTTATGTTATGTTATGTTATTTTATATTGGATTATGTTATGTTATGTTATGTTATGTTATGTTATGTTATGTTATGTTATGTTATGTTAGATTATTTTATGTCATGTTATGTTACGTTATTTTGTCGTGTTATGTTAGATTTGTTTTGTTATGTTATGTTATGTTTTGTTATGTAATTTTATGTTATGTTATGTAATGTTATGTTGTGTTAGATTCTTTTTATGTTATGTTATGTTTTGTTATGTAATTTTATGTTATGTTATGTAATTTTATGTTTTGTTATGTTATGTTATGTTAGATTATTTTTGTTATGTTATGTTATGTTATGTTGTGTTATATTAGATTATTTTATGTTATGTTATGCTGTGTTATACTAGATTATTTTATGTTATGTTATGATATATTTTATGTTAGATTATTTTATTTTATGTTATGTTATGTTGTGTTAGATTATTTTTGTTATGTTATGTTATATTTTGTTATGTAATTTCCTGTTATGTTATGTTATGTTATGTTAGATTATTTTTGTTATGTTATGTTATGTTTTGTTATGTAATTTTATGTTGTGTTAGATTATTTTTGTTATGTTATGTTATATTTTGTTATGTAATTTTCTGTTATGTTATGTTATGTTAGATTATTTTTGTTATGTTATGTTATGTTTTGTTATGTAATTTTATGTTATGTTATGTTATTTTATGTTATGTTGTTATGTTATTTTATGTTATGTTATGTTATGTTATGTTATATTAGATTATTTTATGTTATATTATTTTGTGTTATGTTATGTTATGTTATGTTATGTTAGTATTGCCAATGTTGGATTTACCTTGATAAACAATGTTTTTACTATTAGTCTGAAAGGGCTGTGCAGCATTAATACAGATACAGATACAGATATGTGACTAAACAATAGATTTAAAGGATAAAATTACTTAATTAGACTTTGTAGGCCTGAAAGGATGCTAGTTTCTCGCACGTGGCGTATCAGAGGTGCAGAGGTGTTTTTAATTCCTCCCGCTCCTGTGTTAGGATTGGCTGGTAGTGCCTCTTCTTCTGCTCCTTGATTGGTTGATAAGTCATCTCGTCACACTCTCAGCCAATCATAGCGCAGGAGGCGGGGAGTGTCCGTAGTGGAGAATATAAAGTATACCGCATGTCCTAGAATCCGCTGTGCGTGGAGATACTGAAACATCCAGCATGGTGAACAGGAGAAGACACGCTTCCCGCCCACGTTCACAACAGCCCCGCAAACCTCCTCCAGCCCAGGTAAAAGCAAAATGCGTCTAACGCAGAGATGCCTAAAGGGGAATTCCACCGATTTTTCAAATTCTTTTTGTGTAATTAAGACGTCAGAGGAATTTGATATGAAAAGTTTTTAAACAGAATATACACTTACCAATGGACCAATATAAATATAGAACTGCTTCAAAATATCTTGGAAAAAATCTGGTTCCATTAACTTACATTGAAGGTGAAGTTATGCATGTATATGGGCCTAAAGTGTTCACAGTTCAGAGTTTACATTACAATAACAAAATGTCTTAATTCTATATTTTTACTCCTCTTTTAACCCTGTTGGCATTTCTCTGTAATGTTAATCAGAGTAGATCTAGTTCCAGTTTCTACATTTACTAATTGTATGTATCAGCACAAACAGATATAAAGATAATAAATATCTGATTTCAGCATCGGCACAGAAATTACATTTCGGTTCATTCATAGTTAATTCAAGTTTAAGTTTAAGACAGTCAACTTTGCTTTTTTCTGGTGTTGCAGCCCTTCAAATTGTGATAACGTATGCAACTTATTTAAAAACTAATTAAATACGTATAAAATTATAGTGTTTGGAATTCTGGACCAGTGCTGACGTACAAATTAAAACTACATGGATTTGCACTACAAAGACTGTTTGTTCCTGTTGGGTTTCAAATCAAATGAATGAAATGCTTTTCTCCTTAATATGTTATATTCAGTAAATAAACAGTAATTGTATTTTAACATGTGCGGATGCAAGATCTCTGTGGAAGATGTGTTCACTTGTTTTCGCTTAGAAAATCAACTAAAAAAACCATTTGTCTGATTTGTCAACTAGAAAACTGCTGCAACTAAAAACATACATTCAGCCTAATCACTTCACGTGTCTAATTTGAAAGTAGATTTCATGTTTTGACTTTTCGTTACAGTATTTTGTAGCACATGTTAATAGTAATCCAAATTTTTTTAATTTAATGTTTTCAAAGTATTTGGGAATTTGTGTTCAGTGGTAAAACATTTATTCAGGTCTGGTTTGCAGTCAGTCCCTCAACAGAAATGCTCATTTGTGATAATGTTGTGTAATACTGGAGTGCGCTACATCAATAAAACTCTTACATAATATTTGTGTGCACAAAAGAAGTTTGCTCACCCGTGTCAGCAAAGACTTACTCTACCGTGAAGTGGGGCATAGTTAATGTACAGTGGGACACAGTTAACACAGAGTGGGCCACAAATAACATACAGTGGAGCACAGTTAACATGCAGTGGGACATAGTTAACATACACTGGGGCATAGTTAACACACAGTGGGGCACATTTAACATGCAGTGGGGCACAGTCAACATACAGTGAAGAACCAATAACATACAATGTGGCACAGTTAGCACGCAGTGGGGCATAGTTAACATGCAGTGGGGCACAGTTAACATACAGTGGGGATAGTTAACACACAGTGGGGCACAGTTAACATGCAGTGGGGCACTGTCAACATACAGTAAAGAACCATTAACATACAATGAGGCACAGTTAACACGCAGTGGGCCACCGTTAACATGTAGTGGGGCATAGTTAACATGTAGTGGGGCACAGTCAACACACGGTGGGCCACAATTAACATACAGTGGGGCACAGTTAAAATACAGTGGGACACAGTTAACATACAACAGGGCACAGTTAACATACAGTGGGGATAGTTAACACACAGTGGGGCACAGTTAACGTGCAGTGGGGCACAGTCAACATACAGTGAAGAACCAATAACATACAATGGGGCACAGTTAACACGCAGTGGGGCACAGTTAACATGCAGTGGGGCACAGTCAACACACAGTGGGGCACAGTTAAAACACAAGGGAACGCAGTTAACACACAGTGGAACACAATTAACATACAGTTGGACACAGTTAACATACAATGGGGCACAGGTAACATACAGTGGGGCATAGTTAACACAGAGTGGGGCATAGTTAACATGTAGTGGGGCATAGTTAACATGTAGTGGGGCACAGTCAACATACAGTGGGGCACATTTAACCTACAGTGCAACACAGTTAACACCAAGTTGGGCACAGTTAACATGCAGTGAGGCACAGTTAACTTGATGTTTTGCTTTGTAAAGTTTTTGTTGTCACTATCCAGTTAGTAGGTGCTGATTATACAACATGGTTTGTGTGGCCTGTAATAACTTCTGCATACAGAACTGCAGTGTAACAGGATAAAGCCTGAGTGAGTTTCCAGTTTGCCAATATTGACCATAAACATTCTAACAATAATGTCCATACCTTCAGTCACTGAGCACTATGGAATGTCTCTTACTTGTTTGTCCTCTATTGGCTATTCTGAGGGTGCCCTCTCAACAGCTGAGAGTCCAAAGGCCTCTGACAACATCACAGAGTTAGAGAACATGCACATATTCTGTGTATTTATTGCGTGTCTAGGGAGCATTTGTCATTGCACTTTCTTATCTGATTCCTGATAGGAAGGATCGAGTGAAGGAACATAGCAGTAATGCCTAACGCAGCTTGTTTCGGACACTGTGGAATTACTGACCCTGTTTCTGGAAAGTTCGTGAAATGCTATACATGCAGTGATTTGTATTCATGTTTTTTAAATTGTGTTTTTACTGACTAGCAACAGTAATTTGTAAATAAAAACAAATGTAGAGTTTGACACCCACAACACATTCAAAATAGCTGGGACTGACTATACTGTTGTACTGTGTTACATCACAGTTCCTTTTTATTAGACTGAGGAACTGAGGAAATGTAATCGTTGTAGTTTTGTAAATTGATTTTTTTGCCAATTCTTGCCTGATACAAAATTTCCACTGTGCAGCAGTCTGTGGTCAATGTTATCTGTTTCACTTCTTCTTGATGTGTCACACATTTACTATAGGAGATAGATATGGATTGTAGACATGAAGCCACACTGTTGTCGTGACATATTGATGGCAGCATATCAATTAAGCTTTATTTTTAATTAATATAAGCAAAGTAAAGTAAAGTATATATATATATATACACACATTTTGGATTTTGTCTGAAGATAAATAGAAGGGAAAAATAAAGAAAGAGAGAAATAAAGAGAATTATCTGCCCCATCTGTGTGTATGTGTGTGTGTATATAGGTACATTCGGGTAGAGGTGCTGGATGTATAAGATGGTTACTGGTATATTGGTAGTATTAGTGGTGTATAGATGATCTGTGTGTGAAAGCTGATGACGTCACTGATGTAAAAGGTTGTTTAATGCTGACCATGTTTTCATGTGTTCTTGAGTTTGTTTTTTGGTAGATGCTGAATTTTTTTTTTCCATTAAATGATGGTGATGTTTTCTCTTGATTTCCAATTTGTGAGGATGTTTTTTTTGGGTGATGGTTAGCGCCACCAGAGGTGCTCTGTTTTCGTCCAGGAGTAGGTTTGTGTTTAAAGTATCAGTATCAGTAGCAGACAGAGTGATGGAGATACGGGGGTAGGCTGTTTCAGTAGTGGGGTTAGGTGGTTTATGACTAGTTGCCAGAAGTGATTGATGGGTGGACAGTACCATAGAGCGTGTATGTAGTTTTATGTAGGCTGGGGTGATATAAAAAAATCGAGTAATCCTATTTTATATCGTTTTTGTCTGGTGTAGTGAACTCTGTGAATTACTTTAAATTGTATAAGGTGGAGGTTTGTATTGTTAGTCAAATTAAATGTGTTTTTGAGAATGTTAGTCCAGAAATCGGCAGTGGGAGTAATTGAGAGATCTTCTTCCTATTTCTTTGTTGGTACTGAGACTGTTTGATCTAATTGAGATAAGAACCTGTAAATTTTAGATAGGGTTTTCTCTGAGGAAGAGATATTGAGAAATTCTGTGATTGGTGGAGTTAATTCTAGCGTTGCTTCTTCCTTAATTTTTGAATTTATTATTGATCTGAGCTGTAGATATTCCAAAAATTGGTTGCTCTCAAGATGTGACATTGTTGTCAGTTTATTGTTTAGTAGAATGTGATGTAGATGTAGATATAGATATAGAAGCCTCTGCGTCAGTAGTACATTCACACATATGCATGTGGCCCATGTCATGGGTACTGATGCTCCCTTTTGTCCTTGACACAGGTAAACATCTGATGCTGAAATAGGGATTGATCACAGCACATTCCCATGCTCTCTCAGACCTTCTCAGATGAGCTCTAGCCAAGAGAACTTGGCTCTAGCCAAGAGAACTCAGCTCTAGCACAGATAATTCGACATCATTTTTCTTGTGTAATAGAGTTTATTTCCCTACAGTGGATTGTGTTACCTGACAGTGGTTTATCCAAGTACTACAGAGCCTGTGTGACTATCATATAACACAGTAACATGACAGTTTCTTACGCTATGCTGTCTGAGAACCTGAGGGTAATTTTAAATTCAGTGGTTTCTGGCCTTAAGATTTCTCTGGATTCCTGGAATCTTTTCACAATATTAGTGAGAGCTACCAAGCCTTCCAATGCCTCTAGAAACCTTACTGTGTTTTCCCAGAAAGTTGTTACTAATGTAACCTTATACCTAAGATGTTGATGTTGAGTCTTCAGATAAGGTTTATCTGATAAGGTTTAAACATAAATTTTTCAAGATTCATGCATCATGTAATATGATCAGACATAACATTAGAACCACGTCCATGTTTCTTCAATATTTGTCCATTACATCAGCTCCATCTCCAATAAAGGAGAACTGTGATTCTACAATTACAGACTGTAGTCCATCTGTTTCTCTGCATACTTTGTTAGCCCCCTTTCATCCTGTTCTTTAATGGTCAATTCCTCCATAAGACCACCTCAGAGCAGGTATTATTCGGCTGGTGGGTCATTCTCTGCACTGTAGTGACACTGATGTGCTGGTACGAGTGGACCAGACACAGCAGTGCTGTTATGTCCGCTCACTGTACACTCTATTAGACACTCATGCCTTCTTGGTCCACCCTGTAGATGTAAAGTTAGAGATAGTAGCTCTGTTGCTGCATAGTTTGTGTTGGTCCTTCATCAGTGGTCACAGGACGTTGTTGGCTGGATGTGTCTGGTTGGTGGACGTGTTCAGTTTAGCTGTGACAGTGAGGTGTTTAAAAGCTCCAGCAGCACTGCTGTGTCTGATCCACTCATACCAGCACAACACACACTATTATACCACCACCACATCACCGTCACTGCAGTGCTGAGAATGATCTGATCATCCACTAAAGAAGGAAAAGGGGCTAACAAAGTATTCAGAGAAACAGAGTTGAAAACAATGGACATATATGGAAGAAACAAGGAGGAGGTTTTAATGTTATGGCTAATCGGTGTTCCTGCAGGGTATTATAAATCCCAATCATTGCATAATGAAGAAGCATTCCCTGCCCAGGCACACCTGGTTGAGTTTGTCAGCTAATTATCAGACTCTTCATGAGACAGGTAGGGCGTGTTGAGGCAGAGAACAGTGGTGTGGGTGCCCAGGAGGAGTGCCGTACTAGAGATTATCTTTATGGCATTAGGTGACTTCGCCATGTAAATGCTAGGCAGATTATTATCAGGTCAAAGCACTTAGTCCAACCCAGCCCAGCATAATCCTGCATCTAATGACCTGGCACAATCTTTCTCTCTCTCTCTCTCTCTCTCTCTCTCTCTCTCTCTCTCTCTATATATATATATATATATATATATATATATATATATATATATATATATATATATATATATATATATATATATATATATATATATACATAGACAGATAGATAGATATATAAAGACCGCTGTGTAAAATAAAGACCGCTGAAGGCCAGAGAACACCAACCCAACAAACACCAGCAAGCCCAAACACTGGGTTTGTGTGCTGTGTCTGTTTGTTCTACAATGCTCTACCCATTTACACTGCTCTAGAATGTTCTCCCTCGTTCATATCAGTCTACCCATTTTGTTGTAGACTTTTGTACTCATCCACACTGTCCTGGAATATTTTCCCCATCCAGACCTTTAGAACGCCAGTTTACAATCTTCTCCCATTTACACTGTTCTAGACTGATGTTCTGTATTGACACTTATCTAGAATGTTCTGTCATTCACACTGTACTAGAAAGTTTGGTGTATTAACATTGTCCTAGATAGTCTCTGCATTCACACTGTTCTAGAATGTTCTGCCTCACTCACACTGTTCACTCTAACCATTCACACTCTCCTGGAATATTTTGACTCATCCCGACTGTTCTAGACTGTTCTTGTCATTCACACTGTACTAGAAAGTTCTCCCCATTCACACTGTTCTGGCCATTTACAGTGTTCTGGACTGTTGTCCTGTATTCATACTGATCTAGAAGGTTCTCTCATTCACACTGCTCTATTCTGCTCATTCACCATGCTCTAGAATGTTCTCCACGTTCACATGTTCTAGAACGATCTTACCATGTATACTGTAATACAGTGTTCCCTTCTATTCACACTGTTCTCACTCATTCACCTTGCTCTAGAATGTTCTCCACGTTCACATTTTCTAAAACAATCTTACTATTTATACTGTAATACAATGTTCCCTTCTATTCACACTGTTCTCACTCATTCACCTTGCTCTAGAATGTTCTCCACGTTCACATGTTCTAGAACGATCTTACCATGTATACTGTAATACAGTGTTCCCTTCTATTCACACTGTTCTCACTCATTCACCTTGCTCTAGAATGTTCTCCACGTTCACATTTTCTAAAACGATCTTACTATTTATACTGTAATACAATGTTCCCTTCTATTCACACTGTTCTCACTCATTCACCTTGCTCTAGAATGTTCTCCATGTTCACATTTTCTAGAATGATCTTACCATTTATACTATAATACAATGTTCCCTTCTATTCACACTGTTCTCACTCATTCACCTTGCTCTAGAAAGTTCTCCACGTTCACATGTTCTAGAACGATCTTACCATTTATACTGTAATACAATGTTCCCTTCTATTCACACTGTTCTCACTCATTCACCTTGATCTAGAATGTTCTCTACGTTCTAGAACGATCTTACCATTTATATTGTAATACAATGTTCCCCTCTATTCACACTGTTCTCACTCATTCACCTTGCTCTAGAATGTTCTCCACGTTCACATGTTCTAGACGGATCTTACCATTTATAGTGTAATACAATGTTCCCTTCTATTCACACTGTTCTCACTCATTCACCTTGCTCTACAATGTTCTCCATGTTCACATGTTCTAGAACGATCTTACCATTTATACTGTAATACAATGTTCCCTTCTATTCACACTGTTCTCACTCATTCACCTTGCTCTAGAATGTTCTCTACGTTCTAGAACAATCTTACCATTTATACTGTAATACAATGTTCCCTTCTATTCACACTGTTCTCACTCATTCACCTTGCTCTAAAATGTTCTCTGTTCTAGAACAATCTTACCATTTATATTGTAATACAATTTTCCCTTCTATTCACACTGTTCTCACTCATTCACCTTGCTCTAGAATGTTCTCTATGTTCTAGAACAATCTTACCATTTATACTGTAATACAATGTTCTCTTCTATTCACACTGTTCTCACTCATTCACCTTGATCTAGAATGTTCTCTACGTTCTAGAACGATCTTACCATTTATACTGTAATACAAGTTTCCCTTCTAATCACACTGTTCTCACTCATTCACCTTGCTCTAGAATGTTATGTTGCTCTAGAATGTTCTCCCTAATTATGCTGCTCTAGAATCCTCCCATTTATACTGTAAGCTCTTTCACTGTTCCCTCTCATTCATGCTGCTCTAGAATCTTCTTTCTGGGATGTTCTTCCTATTCACACTGTTATAGACTGTCAATGTTACTACAATGTTTTCTCTTACCTTGTTCTAGACTAATTTGTTTGGTTTAGAAATGTTCTAAACATTCTCATATGACTGCTAACATTAGAATGTTGGTGTTTGCTAATTTGGTATGTTCTGTCCTTTAGACACAATTCTAACTTTATATTTTCTGTTTGGTGTTGAGAATGAAAGTAATCCATGTAAAATCTCTCTACAAACAGACTCTGAAACAGCCAGCTATCTTTGCTAAAGCATCAGGCTTTGATTCTGATGTCCCTCACGATAAGCTGACCGTAGCCCAGGCCCGGCGGGGCACTCCTGGTAAGACTAATAAGAACCTATTTATGTAAAAAATAAAACTCCTCCTCATATCGTAAAGCTTCCAAATCAGTTAAAGATTTTCAGTAAAACCATATGTCCCAAGAACCATCTAACAGCCTGTTTTTGAAGAGTGTTTATTGATGTGAGCTTTCTAGTAAGGTCCCCTCTTCTTCTTCAGCTCACCGACCAGTGAGGGTCTACGCTGATGGAATATTTGACCTCTTCCACTCCGGCCATGCACGAGCTCTAATGCAGGCCAAGAATCTGTTCCCCAACACACACTTGATCGTTGGAGGTGAGCTACAAACACATAAACAGCTCGCAGACACACAGACCACCGGCAGAGAAACATTAGTCATCTGCCTATTTTTAAACATCGACTCCAGGTCTAAAAAAAGCTTGAACTTTACCCCCAGCCGTTTTAAACATGCCCGTGTGTATCTGTCCCAGTTTGCAATGATGAGCTGACACATAAGTATAAAGGCTACACGGTGATGACTGAATCGGAGCGCTACGAGGCCCTCATCCACTGCCGCTATGTAGACGAAGTGGTCCGCAATGCCCCATGGACCCTCACCCCTGAGTTCCTGAAGAAGCACCAGGTCGGTAGAGTAGTGCGCAGTCATGTTCCATATCCTGTATGCAAATTTATATTTTTCAAATACTTTAAAGGGACCTGTTATGCTAATTTACAAAGTTCAGAGTAACATGCTTCAATATGAAACACTCTATTACAGCTCCTGTGTATTTAAGCCCCACCTCTCAAAATACCTAGTGTCTTTTAATTGGTCAGATTGACCACTCTGTTCTGATCGGTTAACCACTAGAGCACCAGCCTGCCCCCCAAACCAGAAACGCATAACAGGTTCCCTTTAACCTGAATGTCATTTACTGACACTTAATTTACACATAGATTGACTTTGTGGCCCATGACGATATCCCATACACCTCTGCTGGATCAGATGACGTCTATAAGCATATCAAAGAAGCAGGTAGGTAGTCATCATATATGTCTTATACGTCTTATTAAATATGAGCTGGGAAAACATATCATGACAGTGAGATTTCAGAAGGCAATACTGTGAGAGTGTGCACTGCACATGGAGAATGGATATTCTAGTAATCATGGTATGTTATGGGATTGTATTGTTTGAACACCAGAGTTTGCAAACCGTCAACCACCGTCAACAACCGTCAACACCGTTGTGCCACAACATGATTATAGCCATCATCTGTAGGTGGAAAGCACCTGCTGGGTTTGCTTATCCCTCCCTCACATTAAGCAAGCTAAAGATTCTTCACCAGAGGGTGCTATTATCACTCAAATAGCTTTTAGTGCCTCACATCAATGATACTGTGTGTCTCTTTTTTGTTCTCTGCTGTTTAAAATATTATAAGAGAATTGAATCATAAACTATCATGGATCAAACTGAATCATGGGCAAAGCATATGGTGACATTTCGCTTGTCAAGCTTCTTCCAACACGTCTGCTAGGAATGTTTGTGGCCACTCAGAGGACAGAAGGCATCTCCACCTCCGACCTGATCACACGCATAGTCCGAGACTACGACGTCTACGTCCGACGGAACCTCCAGAGGGGCTACACAGCCCGGGAACTGAACGTTGGTTTTATCAATGTAAGTATCATCAAATATGATTTACATGCACACTTAAGAAAACAGGTCTTTAAGTAGTTCTCAGCTTGGACATATGCTTTTTTTAAAATGAAATAATTCACTTTTTAATTGAAACCTTTAATTTGGGCTTCTTTAGCAGATTTTTGACACGAGATTGTCTCTTGCCCACTGCATGTTGACAGGAGAAAAAGTATCGTCTGCAGAACCAGGTGGATAAGATGAAGGAGAAAGTGAGGACGGTGGAGGAGAAGTCCAAACACTTGGTGCACCGGGTAGAGGAGAAGAGCCACGACCTCATCTTCAAATGGGAGGAGAAATCCCGCGAGTTTATTGGGAACTTTCTGGAACTCTTCGGTCCTGATGGAGCGTGGGTGAGTGCAACAGGGTGCTCCAGAGTGAAATCATTGTCCATCACTTATTGAGGTCTTGACCTAAAAGGTCTGCCACACAGTTCAGTAATAAAATTTGAGACTATTTTTCACTAATTTCACATAAAGATGCAGTGAATAAGTTCTTTGGTCAGATTAAATATAAAGCTTTTAAAGCTTTCATCTTGAACACACACTGAAGTAAACCTATTGTTACTTCAGTGAACAGTAAAAGAAAAAAAACCTTAGTTTACATTAGTCAGCAAACATTAATAGCAATTAAGCATATAAAATAACGTATAAATCCATTAAAACTATGTTCAATACTTCTTGTTTAAAGCTGCCTCCAAGTACTGTTGGCATGGCTTGGTAGAGCTTCAACACAGCAGCTTGAAAGGGCTATCACTTGTTGGTAGTGGGACCCCCTAGGCATGCTCCAATGGCATATTTAGAAGGTCTCTCCAAATAATTGAATATATTCCAAGATAATATAGTTATAGTTAGTTTAAAAACACTATTTGAAGTCATATAGAGGTTTGGACAAAGATTTTTCTCACCCTTTAAAATCTCAAGGGCCAGGTTCCAAGCAAATGTGTGATCCCAGCTGTTGGACCTTGCCCATTGGATTATGGTTTGAGAATGGAATGTAAATGTTGGAACTACGTTTGGACTGTTTACCTATTCCATTTGTGCTTGCAACAGAATGTTCTGTGGTTTCTCTCTGACCTGGACTGTTACTGATATTGTTATCATGTACAGCTTAAGGTTCTCAGGTGACTGTGAACACAACCATACTGTAGATAGAAGAGGCAGCTACCGCAGAATTGCTTTTGGTGCTGTTCTGTTTCCACAAATTCTGTTACACACAGAAGCCTATTCTGTTACACACTAGCCTATTATAAGTGCATTTACACTGTATGACAGCTAGCATCTCCTGGACTGCGGTATCAGGCTTAGTGCAGTGTACTATATTGTGCTTGGAATAAATTCTCATGGTAAGTATATTTTAATTAGAGACCACGTTTTCTTTCCCAGTAGCACAACAGTTGTGCTATTGAGCACAATCCACAGTGGATGTTACTCAGTGTCCACAATAAAAGAAAAGTAGTGTTTTTGCGTTATTAGTTCAGCTAGATTGTCTATTATTGAGATGTAGATAACAATCAGACTGCATCCAATTAATAATCAGTGGTGTAATTTCAAAAAGTTCACATACTTTTTCTTTTATCTGGAACTAAAACTGGATTAATGCATTATAGACAATGTAATGCATTTGAGGTAAACATTAGTTTTAACATTATTTAACTATTTAATTATACAGAAATCTTGAAAAATTGCTGAAATTCCACTTTACTGTTTCCCCAGCATTGCTTTCCATCAAAGAATCACATTGATTCTATCCTTGTTTCTACTGAAGTATATTTAAAAATTGTTTTTGAACACATTCAAAATCATATTTAACGTTTTCTACCATACGAATCCAAGAATTCCATTAAATCTCTCAAGTTTTCTAACACAGTCCTCTTTCGGCAGCATATGATCCAAGAGAGAAGTGGCCGTGTGCTCCAGGCTCTGTCTCCATATCAGTCCCCCCGCAGCTCACCCAGCAGCAGCCCCACCAGAGGGCGCTCTCGCTCTCCCCCGCCCTGCTGACCCTCAACACCACCGGCTAAAGGAGCCTTTGCATTCTCTCACAAAACCACATACTCTTTGTTTACAACTTAAAGCACTGCACAGTATGTGACTTTATAATTAACACTACATTGTAATTTTGATACATTATTAATATGATTATATATTAACTATTTATTGCTGTTATTTTCTATTTATTGATTTTATGAAGTAACGCAATAAGGCTTATATAAAGGAGCCCCATCGCCTGCAATTGTATGCCTTTAATTATAAAATAAACCACAAACCTTTACTAACAGCCATCCGGAGGTACATTTCATTAACATGTTCATCAGAAAGAAGAAGTGTCCAATGTCGGTTTTTGAACTTGAACTTTTATTTTCTTAGGACCTCTTACAGAAACCTTTCTTACAGCATTGTATCCTACTCGGAGTGTCACCTGACTCAACTCATCAGCTAATTTATTAACTCTTCATAAGGTTAAAATGGCAGTGCTGGCAAAAAAGATGAAGTTTTGGAAACCCTGTTTCATAGCTTCAAGTATCGCCGTGTTCTACTAATTCCCCAATGGCCTATAAACAAGAGTTTTTATTAGGTACAGCAGTTAAGATGATTAAACCAAGCTTAAAATGATGAAGTCACCAGAGATGATGACGTATTCTTACCATATGACCTGACTCTAGGCCATCTCAGAGGCAAGCTGGACAACTGGATGTCAACTCTTAATGCTGTTAACAATACCAGTGATATCAGTTCAGATCACTACTTTACCCATTGATATCCAGTTCTGTGTGCGAGTTTGCACTATGACTTTCTGTTCTCATAACTACACTGACAACTTGAGACCACCTTTAATGCAATATTCAGTCAATATATGCATTAAGTTTTCATTTTCAGTATCGGGGCATAAGGGACATTAAAAAAATATATTTAAACACAATTTTTGTTTAAAATTTTTCCCTTTTGCCTTTATTACATGGTCTATTCCTTTCAGGAGACTGTTTAGGAAATCTGCATGCATAGTTTCTATGTCTCTTGGAAACATCTCAAACGTTCCATCTAAACAGCTGGTTGCATTTAGTTTTTCTCCTCATCCAAGTAATACCCAACATATTTAATAATGTTCAGGTCTGGGCTCAGAGGTTCTAAGAACACCAGCAGCTACCTTGTCTTGATCTTCTCAGCAGGGTGCTTGGATTGTTGTTAGATTTCTTCCAAATCGTCTACTAGTCAGTAGGTACTAGATTAGAGTCAGTACGTACTGCTCGAGCGGCAGACTAGTAGAGCAGCTTCAGTAGGCGAGCTTCTAGTAGCCACACAAGCTCTGATGTACTACGTCCACCATCTTACCAACGTCCTGTGACTCAAGACATCAGACCACCGTAAAAGTCCTGCTATTCATTTAAAAGCTCCGTTTACTGACAGATTTAAATGCTTTTTGTGACGCTGATCTGCGTTTTTGTCTGAATCTGTACTCAGACGGTGTCGAGCTGTAGCTCTGAGAAAGAGGAATTCAGTCATTGTTTACTTTAGCAGTAGCGCTAACTTCTGTAGCAGCAGTTCACTAGCTGTAGCTACGTACACACAGCCGACGTTCTGCTTTTCATCGTTTTTTTTCTTTTGTTTTGAATTTATCCACGGCTCCAGGTGAATCATGGGACAGCGCAGTGTGCTGCGGTTGCATACATAAAAATGGCTGCCGATTCAGTAGGTCATCCGGGTCCCGTTCGCCTACTACTCGCCTACTGAGTATTCGGACTTACTAGCAGCGCCCGCCTACTGATTTCAGTAATGAGTAGTAGCAAGTTGGCGATTTTGGACGCACCTATAGTTTTGATGCTCTACCAGGTCTTCCATGGTTGTTCGTGAACCACACCAACTTTCCACTTCATTTACTTTGAGTTTGCTCTTCCTTCAGCAAGGGGATTATTGTAGGTCAAATCTATGAGTTAATTCTTCTTCTTCTTATTTTTCTGCTAACTCGTCACAGTTTTCGAGATATTGGCACCGTTACAAATCCACAATGCTCAGTCTGATTAGGAATGCTTGTGTACAACTTTTTGTTTCCTACAAATGTGGATTATTTTCCTTGGAATCAGGAGTGGGAGCTTTAGCAACCAACTGGGATACAACTGGAACCACTTAAAATTCCACAGTAACCATTCGGCAACACACTGGCAACCACCAACCGAGCAATGACATTGCACTTTTCTCAGGATATGCACTGCTCCAGTTTTATATCTAAGCTTTTTGTTAAGAGAACGCTGCTGTGACAGAGTGCTTTAAGATTGGAAGGATGGAAGAGCTATCGTGGCAGTGAAGTGCATGAAGGTGAAGAATGTTCAGTTATATACTGATAGGCTCGACATTAAACTCAGTCTTGGTTGCTTCTGTTTCCTGCCTTTCAGCTAAAAGCAAGAAACCAAAAGATGGTCTCTTATCTTCCTATCCAACTGTTGTTGGATACTGATGAACTGATGAATAGCTATTGAACTCTGTTATGAGGTCTTAAGATAAATATCAGCAGGCTTGAAGTGCCCAATGCAGGCAGCTATGCAGTAAAATCCCACATTCATTAGCACTACTAAGCAAGCCTATGCCCTGTAGAGGATGAGATGTTCTAATTAGTTAATTTCTTATAAGAAAGACTGTAGTGAGCACTGACCTGTTTCTGTATGTCCTACAATCCTATACACAATCCGAAAACCCATTAATATGCAGGGTCATCGCTGAGTTACGACCTGAATCTGTTTTCTAGAGAGAATGCAAAAAAGCACTCAGGCCAACCTGCATATCGTTGCTGTCCAATGATTTTGAGATTTCTACATCATTTAAACACACCAATGATCGTTTACATTGTGTGAAATTTCATGATGAATGGACCAATAGAAGTGCTCCAAAACAGCTTAGAAAAAATTCTGGTTCTATTGACTTACATTGAAAGTCAAGTATGTTTTTGTTCTCTGCTGTAAAGTTGCAATTTTGAAGATACTTGTTTTTTATTGGACAGCGACTATATATATCTATTGCATGTCTAGAGCATCTCTGTCAGGACTGGAGCACCAAAACGTCCCAACACCATGTGCCCCATTTCTCTAAGGCTTTGGCTACAAAAGAACTTTCCTTGTATTCTTTTAAGCACGCTAGTTCAGTAAAATATAAATTCATGTAAAATCGAAATGTATAAATGTATAATCTACTGTATATATAAATGTATAAATGTATAATCTACTGTAGTCCATCAAACTAACTCATTACTGCATGCTTAGTGTACTGTTCTTCCTGCAAAGAGACTCCACGATGAAGTTAAAGCATTATTATCAGTGACACAGGGCACCATAGAGTTTCCTATTCCTATGTTCCTTTGGTACATAATAAGCACAAGTGGCTACCTATCCTATAGAAGCCACTGTGTCTGACCTTTCACTAAGCTGCACAAAGCTTATTTGCCCCATGCTATATCAGCAATATAAAACTAAGCGTAACGTATCTGAAAAGTAACTGGACGATAAATGAATTCAAACTTTTGAACGAGAAAAGCTCTTTGGTTGGAACTCGCTTTAGAGTTAAGCATTTGCAGTCCTACTCTCTACAAATGTGAAGTCACGGCACAAGGGATTCAGGTCACGTGTTGACTTTGAATGTGGACGCATCCCGTGGGTCACTGCTGGGGTTGCTCCAGTCATCAGCCTCTGGCCCTAACTGGTAATGTCTCCACGCCGACTTGTTGAAGACTGGAAGACGCTCAAACGACTCGCTGGACAGTGCCTAAGGAACACAGCCAGAAACTCTCTCTTAATTCTGCATGTGTGTTTGGAATTGGGCAGAGTGTATGGAGTGTATGGAGTTAGGAATAAGTCTTCGAGGAGAGAAAAACAATCTCAAAAAGCAGGGAAATACTATAGGATCAGGGACCCTAACTATCTAATCTCTTAGACTGTCTCAAAACCTAACCATAACCCAGTTATGGAAACACTCAAATACAAATACAGAGAAAGAGATTCAACACTGGTCTGCCTCAGGGTGGCGCTGGAGCAAACTGTTTCACCCAATTGTCCCTTCACAGCCCAGAAACTATAACTATGCACCGTATATCTCAGAAAATCATTACTATAATTGTTAAACCCAACATTTGTTCCACTAAATCTAGCATCAGTACCGCTATGACAAGTGAATTAGCAGCCAGCCAATGATGGTATGATTGTCTGAGCTATATAATAAAACACTGGTTCTTGTTTTCATGTACCTTTCACACACTTATTTGGAATTGGAGCTGGATTTTAATATGCCACATTATTGTAAACAGACAAAGAAAACATGCTTAAAAACATCACTTAAAGAAATTAAAAGCTAGAACATTGAATGTTTGTCAGGAAGCTTACAGTGAGCTAGACTAGAAATCTGGGTACTGAAGATAAAACAGCCATACCTTTAGATAGATGACCGCATGAGTTCCTACACCTTCCATAGAGTAAAGGTTCAAGTCTCCCTGGAAGTACCGCGCATACAGTCTGGAGATCGGCAGACCGTAACCAAAACCAGCCTGTGGGAAGGTGAGAACATTACCACTTCAGCACACACTTACACACACACATGTGGCTTTACATTGTTTGGTGCGTGGGTTACCAGTGGAGCAGCCATTTGGGATGAATTCAGTTTTGGGGTGGGAGCTGTGGAGTACATGTAGTTGAAGAGGCGGTCAATCTTTCTCAAGGGAACACCACCTCCTTGGTCACTGATCTATAAATACAGTTCACATACAATGTCAGTAGTATATGGTATATGGGGAACAGGCGACTCAACTACAACCCAGTGTTCTTTTTTATTTAATGTGTGACTTGTAAAGCTACACTATGTAATCTGGATCTGTGGATTATAAGAAATCACATGTAGAACAACATTTTGCAATATCAGTCGTCCTTTAGATTCCTTCAGATGACTGCAAGCGTGTTGAAAGAGCATTCAAACGCAAATTATCTACTTCTGTCATCGTATCAGTTTAATGTAGACTAATGTTGCAATCGGTATAAACATTAAGCCAGACCTGCTTTTTAAACCTGCATGTGTGATGTTAATACATAAAGCCATTTTACATGCTCTGATGTTTAAAGTGATTTTAGGACATCATATGCTCAATGGACAAAAGTATTGGGACACCTACAGGACCTTCTATGACATCTGATTCATAGGCATTAATATAGATTTGCTCCCCCCTTTGCAGCTATAACAGCTTTCTACAAGATTTTCTAGCTGATGGAGTGTCTGTTGGGTTTTTTCTCTTTAATCTAGGAAAGCATTTGTGAGGTCAGACACAGATGTTGGACGAAAGGGCCTGGCTCATAATCTCTGTGTGGGCCAGTCAAGTTATTCCAAACCAAATTCACCCAAACAACCTTTATGGACCTTTGTTTTGGGACACAGTCATGTTGGAAGCATCTAATTATTCAAAATGTCTTGGCCAGCTGAAGCAAAACCTCCCTGTACTGGAACTAAGGGTCTAATACCAGTAGGGAACCGTGACCCTTAAGCATCGGCCCTCTCCCCCAACCCCCCAACCACCGTCTGAAAAAAAAAATCCTGTTTCCTCTCCTAATAAACTGCAGGTCAAGAAACAAAAAATGAGACGACAGAAATGCAACAAACAATAACATCTGTACAACACAGACAACTTCTTAATCAAAATAAAGCTCCATCTGCGCGAGGTATATGTAGACAACGCGCCCGAGAGTATGACGTCACATTAATGTCCAAACTCGAGCGTGCAAAAAAGGTTAAATGTGAAGATATAAAGCTGCGCGTTTTAACATTTCATGCACGTAAACGTTTCACTCGTGAGCGTAAATGTGAAAGTCGCGAGCACAGAAAGAGGAACCGCACTCACAATTTTCATAAACACGCTCAAACTTTATTTTTTTTCCCTCCTTTAACACTTGTTTTACTCTCACGATTTGATATTTGAGAGAAATATTTGCGCTCGAGTTTTCATAGGCGGTGGTTTTGACAGTTAGGGGCCGGGACATGGGCTGAAAGCTATTGGCTGATGACTCGGCAAACTAGCAAGCGATGGTAGCCTAGCGCTAGCTAGCTGTTTCTCTAGCTAGTGTCGCTACTGTGGGTGGAAATGATCATACAGGTAAGCCCGCCCACTCAGAGGGAAGATATGATTGGTCAGTTTTACAGTGTTTTTAAATTGGTATCTGAATTATAACTGCCTGGCCCCTCTGTACATGAACAGCAGGACCACCAATCACCAACATTCTGCAGAGTCATCACAGTCCTTATAGGGGGAGACACTGGCTCACAGGCTTCCACTTAACCCCTCACGTTCCAACCCAGATTGAACAGACACGTTTGAATAATTTATTTGTCTATATTTTTATAATTGTTTATATGTTGATTGTCAAGTTATAAGTAGATTAAAAAAAAAAAAATATATATATATATATATATATATATATATATATATATATATATATATATATATATATATATATATATATATATATATATATGTGTGTGTGTGTGTGTGTGTGTGTGTGTGTTAAGAATATGTTAGGCCCTCTGAGAGGGCGTAGAGGACCATGACGGTTCCCCACTGTCTAAGACAAACTCTGAAAAACAAACCTATAAAATTATCTCTCCTCCACTAAACTCCAGAGTCCGGTGGTGGCACTCTATCTAATGCTTGGCATTGTGCATGGTGATGTAAGGCTTGCATGTAGCTACTTGACCATGAAAACTCATGCCATAAAGCTGGTGATGTTGGTGCCAAAGAAGGTCTACTTATTGAGTCAGCAGAGTGCAGGCAATTAAGTCAGCAGAGTGCTGGCAATCCATACATCTCAGCCCTCGCTGAGTCCACTCTGTAACTTCACATGGTCATGGTTCCTGAACACTTCCACTTTTTAATAATACCACTCACAGTTGGTTGTGAAATATCCAGGAGGGAACTACAACAAGCTGACTTGTTGCAACGGTGGCATCCTATTACACCACATTTCAGTGAGCCACCCATTCTTGCACAAGTACTTGTAAAGGCAGACTGCATGACTAAGTGCTTGATTTTTTATACCTGTGGAAATGATTTAAGAAGTGTGTTCCAATACTTTTGTATTTTAGGTTTAAGGCCTAAATGAATTACTTTTAATGGCCTTTCAGCCAGTATATATTTGGACACATATCAAAACACATTCTGAAATGGACGCAGTTACTTTAATAGAGAGATCTTCTTTCCCCAGAGTGACAAGCGCCTTCACAGGAGGGAGTCCCTCCTGGCTGTTCTCATGAAGCTCCACCGTAGCTCGCATGGAGTTCTGCAAATAAACCCAGTATTATGAACTATCGTTAGAGCCCCTGTACAAACACAGAGTGAGACCAAAACAGGAAACCTGAGTTCACTTGCCTTGAAGAGCTCAAAGAGCATGTGAAACAAATGGGATGGCACATAGACCACCTGGATGGGCCTTTCTGGCTTCTTGGCTGGAAGATATTGCATCACAGTGATAAACAGTAAGTCTTCATAAACTCTAGGACTTTTACTGCAACATGAGGATTATTGATGAAAATGCTATGAAGTTCCAATAGCCTGGTCTCTAATATTCTATATGGTGTATATGGTGATTACAATGCAATACAGGATTGGATTGTATGCTACAAAACAGGTGATACTGAAACTCACTGTTAAATTCCTGGATCTGTAGTTCAGGTGCCATCATATAATACTGCTCACACAGCATCTTTGCTGTCTCATACGCATCTGAAAAAGGAAGAAACCAAGATTCCATCATCAGAATATCATTATGTTTGTTAAAGGCACACCTGCCATCGCTTGAAATTTCCCCATAAGTTAGTAATTGACTAATTGCTATAGACTGTAAATGGATTCCAATAAATAACTATGTAATAAACCATGCAATTTCATTTAAACGGCACATATTAAAATGACAGCAACAATTCCCGACCTCCAAGGTTTCAAAAAACATCTGCTATTACTTCTTTTTATGGTGTATTAGTAAATAATCATTAGTTAAAGCTCATACCTCTCACCACCTCAACCACATTGCAGGCTGGATCAATGCCCCCAATGTGTTTGGGATGTGCAGGGTTGATGCCATCGCCAAAGAGGAGAGCTGAAACAGAGCACAATTAAACTTGATCACCACTTTATATTAAAACCTAATACATTACCTTTCTGATGTATTTGGTGGGATTTCCCCATAGCCTAATAGCACAAAAAATGGTAGCATGAGAACCACAGCAAACATCCTCTCCAAAAATTAATAATATGGATAACTAGTTTCTAAAAACAAATATATAACAACTCATATATTCATATTAAAAAACAACTATTTAAAAGTCATATAAACAAGGAACTCCTTTGTCATTGTTAAGCACTACTCTTATTAGGCACCAGAATCTACTGGAGTGCTAATAGTGGAAAGTCTTCAGCCTGCTAAACATGAGTGAGTGAGTTACAAGCAAGGTCCATGAGGTGCTCTGCATCTAAAAAGACAAAAATTAAGACAACGTGTTCACACTATTGGCATGCCTTACTATATGTGGGCAATATTTGCACTTATGATTATTATAATTGTAATACATTACATCACAATACATTACATTGCTGAGCCTATTGCGTAAATCATTAGCACTGATGACTAACTACATGTTTCATTACAAAGTGGGCATAATTAGGCCAGTTTAATTGGCTTTTGTGCAATGCTGACTAAAATCACTGTAGCTGTTTTTGTCTGTTATTATATCAACGCTGTCCAATGAAAAACAAGTATCCCCAAAATTGCAACTTTCAATTTTTACTTTCAATGTAAGTCAATGGAACCAAAATTTTCCAAGTTATTTTGAAGCATTTCTATTGATCCATTCGTCATAAATTCTTTACACAGTGTACACGGCCATTGCTATGTTCAAATGATGTAGAAAAATTAAAATCGACAAAAATGGAGGTACATGTTTTTCATAGGACAACGACGATATGTATGTTTTCTCTGGTCCAAAAAAACAAAACATCAGGATGCATGCTTCAAAATATCATATTATGTCTGTCAAAATATAATAAGTGTGTCTTAAAGTATCGTGACATGGTGCCATATAGCCCACCTATGCCTATAACTGGTGTTTGGACTTTGTAATAAGCATCATTTCAAATAAAAGACATAGAGACATGCACAGCTCAGTGAAGCAGACTACACTGAAAGGTATACAAGATTAGTAAAACCTATAGACTCTCAGTGGATACAAGGTCTCAGGTTCAAAGGCACCCACTGTGCTGGTTGATGAGCATGCGGAAAGAGATGCGGCTGGTGTAGAAACGATCCAGGAAGTACTGCACGTTGCTGCTGATGAAGGGGTCGAAGCCAAACTTCTCCTTGTACTCGATCACACCCTGGGCCATGGTGGGAACCACATCATTGTGTCTGTTCCGAATCTGGTTAAGAATGTCTAGGAAACTGAATCAGAGAGGAAAGAAGCTCAGCTCTGGACAGTAGACAGGGCTAAGTATCTAATATAGAACATTAGAACATATGGACTTGACTATACTAGCCAATACAGTCAATAACTAGGGGTTACTGTGAGCTGTAAGGTATCATCTCCTCTTTAAGCTCTTTCACAATATAAAATATTTCTTAGTTTACTCTATTTGTATATCACTGCTGTCTAAAGAAGAACATGAATCTGATACAGTATATACACCTTTATACCTGTCCTCTTATATTTTGTTCAATTGTCTCTCAATAATTGTACCTTGAAAGAAACTGAAATTCTGTCAAATGTACAGAGTCTAAACTTCAAATAAACCAAAGGCAGCTCAGAACTAAGGATATTCAAAAATGATAATCTCCGTAATTATTTACAATTATTTTACAGCAGAGGGCAAAAACAGCATAATTTAATAAGAAAGTATTTAGTTTAAGGCAGTTTTAGATCCAAAAATTGAGATACTTGTTTTTATTTGGACAGGGGCTCTATAAAGAACGGAAACTGAATGTTTAGGAAAGGATAACACATTTGGACTTGTAAGGGTTAAACCCATTCAATGCAATGTTACTATTTAGTTTGGGTACCATACTGTGTACCATAACTCACTCATTGAGGGTGCGAGGATTCTCTGGACTCCGGTTCTCATACTCCAGCAGCTCTTCAAAGCTCTGACTGTACCTGAGACAGCAAATGAACCCAATGAGTTTAAAACAACTGCCTGCTTTTTGGACACTTCAATGATATTTCAGTCATACTTCATTTAAAAAACTGTAATATTGTTGCTAATAAGCAAAAGACAGAGCACCTCAGTGGTATCTCCTAAAAAAAGACCAAATCTTGCCCTACATATGACCTTCTGGATAAAGATCATTCTCTTGTAGGTACACTTCAGTTTAAATGCTAATTTAAATTTAAATTCATATTTTCTCACCATATATAGACCTTATATCACCTGCATTCCATCTTTCCTGAAGACACACAATTTTTTCTTCTTAGCGACGGAGAGCTGGAGACATCATGGCTTTTACACAATAGCTACTAACCTACCAGGGGGTGAGGCCTAACACGTTTCCTTTGTTATATGTGCATCCTTGTAAGATGTGGCTTCTACAGCAATATAGTGCAAGTGACAGCATTCAGTCTGTCCTACCCTAATTGTCCAATAGTGTGACCTAGAGGGGCCCAAAACCCAGGAGGGCTAAATGATTTGGACCCTAATTGGGGTCCATTTTCTACCCATTGTTGTGGCAGATACACTATATTGCCTACAGTATTCACTCACCCATCCTAATCATTGAATTCAAGTGTTCCAATCACTTCCATGACCACAGGTGTATAAATACAGCACCTAGGCATGCAGACTACTTCTACACACATTAGTGAATGAATGAGTCTCTCATAGAAGCTCAGTGAATTCTAGTGTGGTACCATGATAGAATGCCACCAGTGTAACAAGTTCAGTCGTGAAATTTCTTCACTACTAAATATTCCACAGTCGACAGTCAGTGGTTTTATAACAAAGTGGAAGCGATTGGGAACAACGTCAACAAGCCACGTAAAATGACAGAGCGGGGTCAGGGGATGCTGAGGAGCATAGTGCACAGAGGTCACCAACTTTCTGAGAGGTCTATCATTACAGACCTCCAAACTTAATGTGTCCTTCAGATTAGCTCAAGAGCAATGTGAAGAGAGCTTCATGGAATGGGTTTTCATGGCCTTACATCACCAAGCTCAATGCAAAGTGTTGGATGCAGTGGTGTAAAGCACACCGTCGCTAGACTCTAGAGCAGTGGAGATGTGTTCTCTGGAGTGACCAGTCACGCTTCTCCATCTGGCAATCCGATGGACGGGTCTGGGTTTGGTGGTTTCCAGGAGAACGGTACTTGTCATGAATTTTACACACAATGAAAAAGACCTCAGACTTTTTTAAATTTGAGGGTTTGAGGTTCTGTTCCGACACCACTGACACAGCCGCTTCTAGAGGATGACAATTTCTGGGCCGTCCGTGACAATTTCTACATTCCAGTTCCGACCCAAACGCTGCACCAGCATAGTTGTGCAATCTGAGAGTGTGGCCTCCCTGCAGTCCAGACCTCTCTTCTATTAAAAATGTCACTACAGACCTAAAAACTTCACGTGTCCTTCAGATTAGCTCAAGAACAATGCATGGAATGGATTTTCATGGCCTTACATCACCAAGCTCAATGCAAAGCATTGGATGCAGTGGTGTAAAGCACACCACAGCTAGACTCTAGAGCAGTGGAGACGTGTTCTCTGGAGTGACCAGTCACGAGTCTAGGTTTGGTGGTTGCCAGGAGAATGGTACCTGTCTGACTGCATTGTGCCAAGTGTAAGGTTTGGTGGAGGGGGGATTATGGTAGGGGGTAGTTTTTCAGGAGTTGGGATTTTCAGGAGTCCCAGTGAAAGGAGCGATTAATGCTTCAGCAGACCAAGAGATTTTGGACAACTTTGTGGGAACACTTTAGGGACAGCCCCTTAAAAATTCCTATAAACACATTCCTAAACCTTGTGGAAAGTTGTTATAGCTGCAAAGGGTGGGATGTCACTCGAGTTCATATGCATGTGAAGGCAGACGAGCAGATACAGCAAATGTAGTGTATTTTCTATGAAACTGGAATGGAAGTCGCTGGCCAAACAGATGCTTATGACCAGCCCTGCCTTATATCAACATAGATACACCAATCTATAAGAACATGGCCACTTGTGTTCTGGTGGACCGCTGGCCGTGGGCACTCTGGCACATGCTGGAAATCCAAATTAGGCTCCAATGATGGCGGATCAGGTTTCAGCTCTTGTTTTTTTGCTTCCTTACTCACCACTGTGCACACACTCATCACCACCCTGCCCTCACTGAGCCCCGCCCCCTCACCAGGTCTGGACCAATTGGACAGATGGCTGGCTGAGCAGGTTGCCAGGCAACAGAGTGACTTCTCTCATGGTATTGGCCAGTCGAACTGCCAGTTCTTTCCTCAGGAACATGTAGGAGGTCTTCTCACACGCATTTTCTCTACCTGGACAAGAGAGAGTGCATACCTCAGTCAAGTGTTAATTCACTGAGAGTGAGTTAATATAGGCCTGCGTGTGTGTTTATGTGTGTGTGTGCCTTTTGCTATGCTGCTGCACCTCTGCCCTTACTCAAAGGTCAGGGGCAGACATCCCTGCCAGGAAAGAGCCCCATGTGACGAACGTTGATATCAGCAAATACTTTACTATGTTTAGTTGATTGACACATAAAAACCATTTAAAAACATTTAAAACCACTGGATCAGTTCCGTCTTTAGAGTATCCTTCAAAAGGAAAAATTAATTATCACATTAATAGTTTGCTACGGTCAGAACAAACGCTAGCATCTACACTTTTGTCGCTTTCCATTTTTTGGCATCATTTGAAAATAATGTGAACATTTTTTAAATAGACCAAAAGAAATGGCACCCAGTTCTTGGTCCCAGTGACTTACATTAAAAATATGTTTTTATCCTTCTTCTGTAAAGTTACCAATTTGGAGATGTTTTTGTTCCAATGGCAGCAAATTGTTATTCACTACTAACAGACTGTCAGGAGTGGAGTGCATGGAGCAGAGGAGACCAAGGCAGGACAAACGGAGGGAGGAGGCAATCGCAACTTAATAACAAGATTTTAATAAGAAAACAAAATCAAAACAAAACCAAAACCGGGAAACACAGGGAGCCATCAAACCAGGCAACCACAAGAAAGAAGGAAAATGAACCACAAGGAAGAGGGAAAAACAGGAGGTATATATTGGCACTGTCCAAAAACATGGCACTGTCCAAAAACATGTCCATTTTTGTCGATTTCTATTTTTCTACATCAATTAAATGCAGCAGCTGCCGTTTAGGTTGTGGCAAAATTTCATGATGAATGGATCAATAGAAATGCACCAAAGTAGCTTGGAAAAAAAATCTGGTTCCATTGACTTACATTGAAAGTAAAGATAGTTTTTGTCCTCTCCTGTAAAGTTGTAGTTTTGTAGATACTTGTTTTTCATTGGAGGGTGACGATATACAGAGACTAAACAAGGGACAACCAGTAAAAACTGGGAACATTAGGCGGAGCCACTGATGGGAAATGGATGAGGGGCCGTGACAAGGATTACATGACAAAAACATAAACAATAGCACATGGGATTGACGGGGGAATGAAAACAAGGACAGAGACAGACAAAGAAGGGCAAAGTGTGACACTGATACATTATAAGCCAGATACTAATGTCATATTAATAATTTAAAGTGTTTTGGAACTACATGAAGATCCTATACTAGTTATTCTAGATCAGCGAGAGCTGATCACCGTTTTTTGAACATGAGACATTCTGGTTAGACTACGAACGTCAAGACATATTAAATTAAATATCTTAAACAGATCATACAGTCATGGTGATTATGAGCATAAATTTAAAAACCCAAGTCTTTTATGGTATGGAGGTATGCATGTGGCCTTGGTGTTAGGGGGTCCAATGCTGGCTGAGGTGCTGAGACTTAAAGCAACATTTTTTATTTGTCATTTCTTTTGGCAGAGTTTCTAGTTTAGTGTGTCATTTCACACATTAACTGAGATCTTAGACGTCTCCTCTTTTCTCTTCAGGCTGTAAAATGAATTTTTTCATCATTTTCTTGAGTTTTAAATATATGCTGGTGCATACTGTAGAGGTTTTTTTATTTATCCATCCATTATCTGCCGCTTTATCCCGTCACGGGGGGGCTGGAGTCAAACCCAGCGTCATCAGGCGAAGGCGGGGTACACCATGGACAGTTCGCCAGTCTTCAGAGGTGTCCTGGGTATAGTTACAGTGCTGGGCTATAAATGACCCCAACCCTAACCTTGAGGCAGACCAGCACTGCACATCCAGTTAGTTTCTTCAGAGTTAGTTAAGACAGAAGTTGGCGGTTCAGTAGACTTTTTTTGTGTCTACTTTACTGTAATGAGGAGGTCCTGGACACCCCAGGATCACCTGTATTTCACACCCTAGGTAACATGCATCTGTGAACCTCATACCTCCAAAAGGAGAACTCTACTAGAGAAGAAACGTTCTTGCTGTAATGTAATGTGACTTTTCTTCTGAGTGGTTTTGGGTCATCTGTTTGGTCAGTCTATCATGAATTTTACACATAATGAAAAAGACCTCAGACATTTTAAATTTGAGGGTTTGAGGGTTCTGTTCTGACATCAGTGACACGGCGGCTTCCAGAAAATGGCATTTTCTGGGCAGTCCGTGACAATTTCTACATTCCAGCTCTGACCCAAACGCTGCACCAACATAGATGTGCAATGTTAGAGTGTAGTCCAGACCTCTTCTCTATTGAAAACGTATGGGGCATTATGCATCACAACGAAGGCCCTATTGTGCAGCTGAAGACTAAAGAATGCCCAAGACATCTGCACAGTGGTGAAAATGCTTCTGTCTCAAGATGCAGGCAATTGAATGTGAAATGAGAGTGTGTTTGCAAACAACAACACAGTTCATGAGTTAAAATTCTTTTTAAAAAACTTGTTTTTGTACTGCTTTGTTTAAATGAAGACCAAGTACAACTTACAAATCACTGTAAAAACAATTATAACCAAACAAACCATTCATTGCTGTTGCTGTTTGGCTTTTAATAAACTTACATTAACATACTTTAAACAAAATGATTTAACACGTCAGAAGAAAGCTTAAAAGAATGATTGAACAAGTAATCATCTAAACCTGCTTATCCTCCTCGGTCAGGGGAGCCAGTCACAGGACCAGTACAACAACAACAACAACAACAACAATAATAATAATAATAACAACAATAATAATTTCATTGTTGTTGTTTTTCCATCCATCCATCCATTATTTGCCTTTTAATCCCACTAGTCGCGGTCACGGGGGGCTGGAGCCAATTCCAGCGTCATCGGGCGAAGGCGGGGCACGCCATGGACAGTTCGCCATCGCATGGCCAACATTTAGTCACGCACACACTCACTCACACCTACGAGCAATTTAGAGAGACCAATCAACCTAACATGCATGTGTTTGGACTGTGGGAGGAAACCGGAGTACCCGGAGGAAACCCACTCAAGCACGGGGAGAACATACACACTCCACACAGAACCACCCGAAACAGGAATCCAACCCAGATCGTCTTGCTGTGAGGTGACAGTGCTAACTGTTGTTGTTTTTATTATTATTATTGATATTATTTTTATTGTTATTATTATCATCATCCATCCATCATCTTCTGCTAGTTGGGGTCACGGGGGGCTAGAGCCAATCCATCACATGGCCAACATTCACTCACATACACATTCACACCAACAGGCAATTTAAAGTGACCGATCAACCTAACATGCATGTGTTTGGACTGTGGGAGGAAACCGGAGTACCCGGAGGAAACCCACTTGAGCACGGGGAGAACATACAGCTCCATACGGAATGGCGTGGACCGGGAATCAAACCCGGATTGTTATACTGTGAGGTGACAGAGCTAACCACCGAGTCACTATTATTATTATTATTATTATTATTATTATTATTATTATTATTATTATTATTATTATTATTATTATTATTATTATTATTATTATTATTATTATTATTATTGCTAAGGCAGTCTTGGAGTGAGACAGAGATTATTAAAGTGGTCTACAACAACTGGAAAATCATTCCAAACAATCGTTTACATGATTTGGGAGTAAACCTAATGATGCAAGATGACAATACAATGAAGAATTCTAAATCTCTGCCTCTTTTAAAGGCACAAATAAACACACTGTGATCTATGATCTACATATAACTACAAACATCCCTACTAAGAGTACATGATTTCAGGCATTCAAACTCAACCGTGAATCAAAACTTTATTATTTTTTATGACATCTTAAGACAAGCTGCTATGTTTGCTATATTGTAAAGTTAGCTTTACAATAGTTAAGGTACAGCAAGAGAGTTTATTGTCTCCTTTTCTAAGTATAAATGCATAATTGTGAACACTTTACCAAGAAAAAACTAGAATGTTCTCATTTTTGACTTCATCATGAGGTCAATGGTAAATGTGTGCTCACCTCAGCTCACAGTCTGTCTTGCCTTTCCTAGACTGTATATGACATCAGACCAAGGAGATGCACAAAACTAGTACTCTGCCTTAAGGTCGCTCTGTCGGATGCTGGAAATAATAACAGTGTGAAAGCTTATCCGTATGCTCTGTTCTCTCCTGCCTGGTTTACAGCTTAGAGGTTCAAGAGTTTCCAGGTTTTTGAATGTAGTCTTTTCACCTCAGTGAACTTATAATGATGTTGTTTATTAAACCACAATCAGAAGCAATTCACTTTCTTGACTTGTACTAGAAATGGTTTGGAACACTGTTACAGATGCTGGATCCTAACATCTGGTTTCTATACTGTTTACTTTCTGGCTGTAGAACACTGAATAGGTTTAACCTGTGTCTCTACTGCACTACAGCTTATACTAATCTGGAGAGTGTTATTATCATTATGATATGGTTCCGTCATGACTCCATCTTCCAGGCAGAGCTCCATCTTCCCCATTACTGAGCCGTGTTGGATAAATCTCCAGCAAATCACTTGCACTGCAATGGAGGCATGTTTAGTTGTTGTGTACAGAAGTGCACAGATCAGTGCCCTTAACTTTCACTTAGCAGCCCCCTCCACACACACACACACCTCCCCACACACCCCCTACACACCCCCAGCGCATGACAAGTCCACACCTGCTGAAGTTCAGCAAGACAAGCATTCCGCTCTCATAGCGATCTGCTGAACAACAAGCGTCTCCCATGTGGATTAAACCGTACAGCAGTTTGTTCAGAACTCCGACGCAAAGGGTCGCAGTGTGAACCCAGAGGGTCTCTGACTCGGAGAGGGGACTACTCACCGAAATCCAAGAACTGCTTGATGGACATCGGCGAGGGCGAGAACCTGGAATAGTATTCTATTTTGGGTGTGACATCTTTCAGCAGGAGGTTTAACAACTTCATGTTGCCGAAACTCAGCCGAGGCAGCGGCGCGCAGGAGACACGCAGAGGTCCGGCTTCACCGATCGTTCATTCGCAGCACGCGGGGAAAACCAGGACTTCCGTCCTTCTCTCCATTAGACCTCCTGATCGCCGCGGAGTTACTTCACCACGTTAACTCGCAGGAGCTAGTCTGAGACTCGGCACGTGACATGACAGTGTGTTTTTCAGAGTGACGCTGTAGACCAGCGGGGGGCGCACTTCCCCCCAACACTGTCAACAAACTCAACAGCCTCTAAAACCCCACTATAGACCCGATTATAGAGCTATGACCATACATAGCTCCACCAACAATCATATAAAATACACAGTGAATCTGATTCATAGATTATAATTCTACTACAGCTGTAATAATCATATGGAAATCCACCATATACTCTCTCTATTCTTATACTTCTATTATATAAAACATAATAAAGTTTCCATTTCCTTTTTTCTATAATAAACTCCACTATAGACTTAATTCTATTATATAAGACCGTTATGTCTACTTTAATAAACTCCACTGTAGACTTAATTCTACTACAGCTGAAATGAATTTTATTATATAAGATTACTGTTTACTTTATTAAACTCCACTATAGACTTAATTCTATTATATAAGACCGCTATGTCTACTTTAATAAACTCCACTGTAGACTTAATTCTACTACAGCTGAAATGAATTCTATTATATAAGATTACTGTTTACTTTATTAAACTCCACTATAGACTTAATTCTATTATATAAGACCACTATGTCTACTTTAATAAACTCCACTGTAGACTTAATTCTACTACAGCTGAAATGAATTTTATTATATAAGATTACTGTTTACTTTATTAAACTCCACTATAGACTTTATTCTATTATATAAGACTGCTATGTCTACTTTAATAAACTCCACTGTAGACTTAATTCTATTATATAAGATTACTGTTTACTTTAATAAACTCCACTGTAGACTTAATTCTATTATATAAAATTACTGTTTAATTTAATAAACTCCACTATAGACTAATTCTATTATATAAGATTACTATTTACTTTAATAAACTCCACTATAGACTAATTCTATTATATAAGATTACTGTTTACTTAAATAAACTCCACTATAGACTTAATTCTATTATATAAGACTGCTATGTCTACTTTAATAAACACCACTATAGACTTCATTCTATTATATAAGATTACTGTTTACTTTAATAAACTCCACTATAGATTAATTCTATTATATAAGATTAGTGTTTACAGTTTTTCCTTGCCACCGTTGCCTCTGGCTTGCTCACAAGGGATAAAGTGTTGTGATTTCATGTTTTTCATGCTTTCAAAATTCCTGTAAAGCTGCTTTGTGACAACATCGTTGTAAAAAGCGCTATACAAATAAACTTGACTTGACTTGACTTGTTGACTTCAATAAACTCGACTATAAACTAATTCTATTATATAGGATTAATGTTTACTTTAATCAACTCCACTAAAGACTAATTATATTATATAGGATTAATGTTTACTTTAATCAACTCGACTATAGACTAATTCTATTATATAGGATTACTGTTTACTTTAATCAACTTCACTATAGCTTAATTCTATTATATAAGACTGCTATGTCTACTTTAATAAAGACTACTATAGCTTAATTCTATTATATAAGACTACTGTTTACTTTAATAAACTTCATTATAGCTTAATTCTATTATATAAGTCTACTATTTACTTTAATAAACTTCACTATAGCTTAATTCTATTATATAAGACTACTATTTACTTTAATAAACTCCACTATAGACTTAATTCTATTATATAAGACTACTGTTTACTTTAATCAACTCCACTGTAGACTTAATTCTATTGTACAAGATTACTGTTTACATTAATAAACTTAATTATAGCTTAATTCTATTATATACGTCTACTGTTTACTTTAATAAACTTCACTATAGCTTAATTCCATTACATAAGTCTACTGTTTACTTTAATCAACTCCACTATAGACTAATTCTATTACATAGGATTACTGTTTACTTTAATTAACTCCACTATAGCTTAATTCTGTTATATAAGACTACTGTTTACTTTAGTAAACTCCACTGTATACTTAATTCTATTATATAAGATTGCTGTTTACTTTATTAAACTTAATTATAGCTTAATTCTATTATACCAGACTACTGTTTACTTTAATAAACTTCATTATAGCTGAATTCTATTAATGTAAGACTACTGTTTACTTTAATAAACTTTACTATAGACTAATTCTATTATATAAGATTTCTGTTTACATCAATAAACTTCACTATAGACTTAATTCTATTATATAAGATTACTGTTTACTTAAATAAACTCCACTATAGACTTAATTCTATTATATAAGACTGCTATGTCTACTTTAATAAACACCACTATAGACTTAATTCTATTATATAAGATTACTGTTTACTTTAATAAACTCCACAATAGACTTAATTCTATTATATAAGACAACTATGTTTACTTTAATAAACTTCACTATATACTTAATTCTATAATATACAACTACTTTGTCTACTTTAAAAAACTTCACTATTATTACCTGACAATCAATACACCAAGTTCTATTTCAAATTTCACAACAATTCTACTCTAAGCATACAAATCTATACTATAGACTTAATACAAATATAACTATGACATGTATACACATTATAAGTTCCCTATACACCAAATTATATTATAGCTTTAATTAACATATGAAACTCCACTATAAACCAAATTATACTGAAGCCATGAAATTTGGATTGAAATCCACTATAAACTAAAGTCTGCTACAACATTAATAATCATAATAAACTGCACTATAGCTTTAATTATACTGTATGGATGTTGAGTATATACCAAAATCTACACAGCTATGGTAACCTCTTTCACACAATATAAACAAATAGTTGTAAATTGATTTTATTAAAAATTTTGAAATTACTCAAAATCATGCAGTTTACTGCATTATGTTAGAATCTAAAGCTGTTCTCTAGACCTGAGACATATTTATAACATGAGACATACACAAGTATCTTGAGGTTACAGGTAATTACCATGAATTACTTATGTTTTGTTTGGAAAAATTTATATTGGCACAGTGATTTTTTTCTCAACAGATTATGGACTTCAATATGCTCCATAATTATGAACTTGGCATCACCTAAAATTTTTTAAACTGCTGATGAAGCACTAATGTTCTCAATTTCAGTAAGCAAGGTCAAAGTCTAAGTAAGTATTTCCTCAATTACATGTCTTTTAAGTAATCTCAAAATAAAAACAGTCCCTCCCAAGTCTTAGTCATGACCTATTTTATGATACATATATTTATGACTTGTCAGATACTGGAAGGTTACTGCTATCCTTTTCCAATAATTAGATATCACCGGGTTATGAACATGGTGTAACTGTGTAGGGAGTGGTACTCTTAGTAGGGATGTTTGTAGTTATATGTAGATCATAGATCACAGTGTGTTTATTTGTGCCTTTAAAAGAGGCATAGGTTTAGAATTCTTCATTGTATTGTCATCTTGCATCATTAGGTTTACTCCCAAATCATGTGGAAACCCGTTTCCAACAGTCATTCCAACAGTTAATTGGTATTCAACTAAAAAAAGTACAAAGACAAGATATTTAACGTTTTAACTAATTAACTGATCATGGTATATATGCCTATCCTAATGTTGGGACTGTGTTATATACATTCATTAATGGTTTGAGAACTGAGGAGACCAGTTGTTGTGGTTGTGAAAGTGAAATACTTTCTTATTTTTGCTTGTTATAACACTTTCGCTCCTCAACTTCATAATGCACCAGATGTTTTCAATGAGAGACAGGGTTCTAGTCTAGCACCCTCACTCAGCGTTATCTTGCTAAAACAAAAATGGACATCCTCGAAGAAGACGTCACCTAGATGGCAGCATATACTTCTCCAAAATGCGTTTGTACCCCTCAGCATTATTGGTGCCCTCAAAAACGTACACCTGTACAATGACAGGCACTGGCTTTTGAATTTTCCAACAGTTGGGACGATCCTTATCCTCTTTGGCCTGGAAAATACAACATCTGTTATTTCCCAAAACTTAAAAAAAAATAACCTGTCCGACCACGACACATGTATTTTTCTCTAGGGACCCTTTGACAGTCTGTTGCTCTAACCTGAAAAAAAAAACAACAACTCCAACGCCACTCCCTGACCCCACCCTACCCAAATTTAAGTGTCAACCATCCCATCAACAGGTCCCTGAATGATGTTAAATATAGACAGTGTTATAGAGGAAACCATGTTTCGTCAATCACTTCCACAACCTCATAAAACTCACGCTGATCACTCAGTAACACTGAGATTAATAATTGATCACACTGATTTATCAGTCTACTCAGACTTTAGTAGAGCTCAGTAACACTGAGATTAATAACTGATCACATTGATTTATCAGTCTACTCAGACTTTAGCAGAGCTCAGTAACACTGAGATTAATAACTGATCACATTGATTTATCAGTCTACTCAGACTTTAGTAGAGTTCAGTAACACTGAGATTAATAACTGATCACATTGATTTATCAGTCTACTCAGACTTTAGTAGAGTTCAGTAACACTGAGATTAATAACTGATCACATTGATTTATCAGTCTACTCAGACTTTAGTAGAGTTCAGTAACACTGAGATTAATAACTGATCACATTGATTTATCAGTCTACTCAGACTTTAGTAGAGCTCAGTAACACTGAGATTAATAACTGATCACATTGATTTATCAGTCTACTCAGACTTTAGCAGAGCTCAGTAACACTGAGATTAATAACTGATCACATTGATTTATCAGTCTACTCAGACTTTAGTAGAGCTCAGTAACACTGAGATTAATAACTGATCACATTGATTTATCAGTCTACTCAGACTTTAGTAGAGTTCAGTAACACTGAGATTAATAACTGATCACATTGATTTATCAGTCTACTCAGACTTTAGCAGAGCTCAGTAACACTGAGATTAATAACTGATCACATTGATTTATCAGTCTACTCAGACTTTAGTAGAGTTCAGTAACACTGAGATTAATAACTGATCACATTGATTTATCAGTCTACTCAGACTTTAGTAGAGTTCAGTAACACTGAGATTAATAACTGATCACATTGATTTATCAGTCTACTCAGACTTTAGTAGAGCTCAGTAACACTGAGATTAAATCGTAGGGACTAAATGGGCATGTAAAACCATATCTGGGACTTTTTCACCTGTAACTGTTTCATAACAGACTGACTCACTGATATTTATGTTCCAAATATGTATACATATACGTTTATGTTCTAGGCTGGCGAAACATTGACACCACAGCAACTGCAACAAAACTTATAGACTATTTGAGGAAATCTACAATTCCAGCCTGTAAATGGATGTCTCCACTTTTTCACACCCTTTCCAAATGGTCAGCGGGCAAAGTTGATGTTCATCTTTAAACAGTGTTTAAACTGGCTTCATCTTCTTCCAGTCAGCATTAATTGCTACAGTACCAGAATGTAGTCAATAGAAACTTCAGCTCTCACATCTTTAAGAAGATCCTGGACAACTTTAATTCAGAGTTGTTAGGTTGCTTATTACACTGAGATTCATTTTATTTCATGTGTGTCTATTTCGACATGTGTGGTCATCGTGGTGTCTTGCTGGAAACCAGCAAATCAGAGCAGAGCTTGCAAAAAAAGGAAAACAGCTCGTTGGATTCAAAAGTAAAATCATAGGGACTAAATGGGCATGTAAAACCACACCTGGGACTTTTTCACTCAGACCAAAGAGGCATAGCTTGGAAAATGCTGAAATAAGACCTGTAACAACTAATCATCACACTAATTTATCAGACTCCTCAGGTTCATATATATATATATATTTGTATTGGTTAATAAAGAACGGTTGTTAGTGTTTTTTAAGATCATTTTTATTTTTTAAATCCAAGGGTAAACATCCTAATACATAATCTGCTAAACGTGTAAAAGGTAAATGTATTCTGAATACTGCCTTTACAAAAAACATGGACTAAATACTAATTTCTGTATTTTCAGTATGTATTTCGAACTCTAACCCTGATCTATAGTTGGAAGGTAAGCAGTGAAGTCAAGTTATCAGGCAGAGTTAGTCAATGTATAAAACGTGAAGCAGATAGACGCTTGTGTTCAAACTTATAGCACTGCTATAAGAAATAGTGATGCACCATAACACTTTAAAAAAAAGGCATTGATAGATTTTATAAATAGATATCTCTCTCTATTTCTCTCACTCACTCTCTCTCTCTTTCTCTCACTCTCTCTCAGTCTCTCTCTCTCAGTCCCAGTCTCTCTCTCTCTCTCTCCCTCGCTCAGGCTGTTTGCTCCTCCAGTGAGTTAGGGCCCAGGCAGATCTTAGTGTTCATCTCGTTGTCGTTCTCGTGGGGGTCCAGCTGGATGGGGTCATACATGCGTTTGTAAAGCATCCGGGTCACCAGTGTCACGACGAACATCTCCACAATCATAAGCTGCTGATTAAACACTACAGACAGACAGAGATTACATCATTAGACTCAACCAAGCTGACTTCACCCAATGCAGCCTGCATACAGTAACCACAGGAGCAGTATGGGGGGCTGCAGTACGCATTTCAGACCAGTCTACACAGACTATTCGTTTTTTACTTCACAGCACAGACAAATGCAAATGCATTCGGAAACAATTAACCAGTCATGAAAATGTGCAGAAGAATGTGTTCCCACTTCCCACATGTGTTTTCACTTAGCAATTAACTATGCATGCATTTTGATCAAGCATGCCCAAACTTCTGCATATGTCTGGCAGAAGGTGGAGTGAAAAAAGTGGTTTAAATACAATAATGAGGTGGATGTACTGTATGTGATAATGCCCCCCACTGATATTAATAAGTACTACACAAGAAAGCGAGACAGGGAGAAAAAGAGAGACTCACAAGATCCTCGAGCGAAGGAACCGAAGGGTGGCGAGCAGGCGATGACGCCGTTAATGGACAGGATGTTGATAATAGACGTCTGTAACTGACTCACAACCAGGATCAGCTAGAAACATCAAGAAGCAACGCTCAGATATTTTGTTCACTCCAGGTTTTTGTCACGTGAAGAGTTTTAAGTCAGACTTTTTACAAGTGTGATGGTGATAGGATCCAGACATCTGTTGTGTGTAATGTTACCAAAAGTTCCCTCACAGAAACTTAGTGTTTAAAACAATCATGCATATGGTGCTTAAAGTCTGAGATGCTGTTTAACTATACTTTGAGCAAGTTTAGGCTTAAAACACAGACAGACATATATATATATATATATATATATATATTAGATTTAAAGATATTAAATAGTAATTAGTGACTCAGAAGACACATGTAAGTGCACAGGTTTTAATTAATTAATTAATTAGTAAAATAAATGCATATAGTTGCATAGTAGACATCACACCCCCAGGTTCCTATCTCGACCACTGATTTATGCAAGCTTGAAAAAACAGTAAAATTCCCCGTTAAGTTCTATTAATAAGAGGCTATGAATGTCCATCGGGTGTCACTTTTGCAATCCTGGCCTTGACTATTTGACTGCAAGATGGCAGTTTATATACTAATATAATAGTATGTATTATAACATAACAATGTGAATTGATTTTATACAGTCACTGAGCACTTTATTTGGAGCACTATACTAATAGTGGAATCCATTCACTCTTAAAACAGCCTCAAATCTTCATGCCATGAATTCCACAATTCATGCCATGAAAACTTAGTGCTGCGAATCTCTAGTTCTACAACACAAGCAGTTTCCGCCTACAGAACTGCAGGTAATTAGAGTGGTTATCTGAGTTACTGAGGTCTTTCTGTCAGCTTAAACCAGTCTGGTCACTCTCTGCTGATCTCTTTCATTAACAAGGGGTTCCCATCTACAGAACTGGCTAGCTAGATGTTTTTTAAGTGCACCATTTTCCTGTTGTACCTGATTCAGATCTGGGAAAGCCACTAAAGAACATTAAACCCATGTTCATGAAACCCATTTAAAAAACCAAAAACATTCTTTATTCCTGCTGTGACAGTATACTTTAGCCTTTGAGGCTTGGGTTTTCAAGTTTCCTGCTCTTTTTGTCTTTGCAGTGAATATTTCAGCTGTGAGACTTTAATGTGTGGTCTTCACTGAGGTTAATGTCTTGCTTGTGAACTGTAGAAGCATTCTGTTTAGGGAAGTGTTACATTGGTTCCTAAGCTCTTGCTTTATTCTGACTGGACAAAAAAGCATGTGTTAATTGCGATGATGTGCCCAACATTAGTATGGTTAGTATGCTGCCACCATTGTGCTGTCTAGGCCTCGTGCTTTAATATTGTAATACATTTTCGAACCAGGGTCAATAACTTCAATGTTATTGTCCAATGTTCAGAAAACCAGTCTGAGATAGTTGTGACTTGAAGTAACCATTAGAAGAAAATTGCAGCTATTAAGTGAAGCACATGGTCAGCAACAATATTCAAATGTTGTGGCATTATATATAATTTGCCTCACATTGTTCCTGTAACAGCCTCTACTCTTCAAGGAAGGCTTTAAACTAGTTGTTGCAACATTGCTGTGAGAATCTGACCCCCGAATAACAATGTGGATAACAACAGACTTATTAAACCAACTACAATAACCAGATATAACTATAACTGCAACCATCAGATTAATCTGAATAAAAAAAAAATAACAAAGGCAGGCTGACCCCACCTGCGTGATGTCATTGGGCTTTCTGCACACACACTGACCTGATACATAGCGTACTTGGGGATGATCTTGAGGCTGCGCAGCGTGTTGCGTATATTCATGAACATGATTCCTACAGGCCACAAGGCAGTAATAGTCAGCACTCCTACAAATACATTTATCCAGAGCGCAGCTCCTGCTACATTCACCTGTAAAAGAATAAACACAGATAAAATAAGCAGTAAAGCAACATTTAAAGAGACGTAGGTCTCAGTCACAAACCAGCTTTCCTGTAATGTCAGCTGGTTATCAAATTCTTGCATCGTGTTGGGGTTTTTCCTTGAATCAGAATGATCACACATTTACTTCTGTCCTTTGAGGAACAGCTAGCTAAGCATTCTCCTGATAGTGTATGGGGTTGCAGGGAAAAGATTTCATTGGTAAATTTGCATTAAGGGCTACAAATGAATAATTAATGTAACACTTTATATTTACGAAACATGCTTAGAGGATTTATTTCATGATTGTTTCATGAAGCCTAAATTAGACACATCTAAATTATTCTCTCATGCATTAAGTTTCATTCATACGACATACACGACATCTGGTGTATGAAAAGTCACTTTTTAACCACTACCTTCTTAAATAAATGACCAAAATTTACAGTTAAGACCCAGTCACTTTTTATCAGCCTATAATTAGCAGCATTGTATTCCTATTGGTTCTTGATATTGTCAAGTGATAGCGTAAGTTTATGGCTGTAGAGATATTAAGAATTCAATAATTCACCAATACTTAAGAGTGGCCCATATAAAATATACACAGTAGAGTTTTAGTTCTTCATAATTAAGAGGCTAAAGAAACTCTAAACTCTAGTTGCACCAGATGTTCAACATATCCATAATATTCTGATTCCAAAATCCTGAAAACTGTTCCATACAAGAGTACAATTTATCAACATTTGGATGCTGAAGTTGGTTATAACTAACTTGAAATATTCCCAGGTTTTTTTTAAGCCATGGGATTAATGTAAAATGACTACTGAATATTGGATGCAAATTCTCTTTTTGGAAGTGTGTAAATAACACCTACTACAGAAGTAGGTAACACCATAAATAACAAAAGCCCAGTCAATAAAGTGAATATGACTTATAATAATATGACTGAATATAATAATATGGCTAATAAGTTGTAATAAGGTTAATGTGAAGGTGAGGTTAAGGTTTAGGTAAAAGTAAGGTTAAGGTGAGGTTAAGGTGAAGGTGAAGGTGAAGGGAAGGTTAAGATGAGGGTGAGGTTAAAGTGAAAGGAAGATTAAGGTCAAGGTAAAGCTAAGGTTAAGGTGTGTCTAAGGTTAAGGTTAAGGTGAAAGAAAGGCTAACATAAGGTTAAGGTTAGGGTGAAGGTAAGGTTATGGTGAAAGGAAGGCTAAGGTGAGGTTAATGTTAAGGTGAAGGTAAGGTTAAGGTGAAGGGTGAAAGTCAGGTTAAGGTTAGGTTGAAAGTAAGCTTAAGGTGAGGTTAAGGTTAAGGTAAAGGTAAGGTGAAAGAAAGGTTAAGGTTAAAGTAAAGGTAAGGTTAAGGTTAAGGTTAAGGTGAAAGGAAGGCTAAGTTGAGGTTAAGGTTAAGGTAAAGGTAAGGTGAAAGGAGGGTTAAGGTTAAAGTAAAGGTAAGGTTAAGGTTAAGGTTAAGGTTAAGGTGAAAGGAAGGCTAAGTTGAGGTTAAGGTTAAGGTGAAGGTTAGGTTAAGGTTGGGGTAAGAGTTAAGGTGAAAATAAGGTTAAGGTGAGGGTAAGGTTAAAGTAAAGGTAAGGTTAAGGTTAAGGTGAAAGGAAGGTTAAGGTGAGGTTAAGGTAAAGGCAGTGGTTAGGGTAAAGATGAGGTTAAGGTGAAGGTAAGGTAAGGTGAAGGTGAGGTTAAGGTGAAGGCAGTGGTTTGAATGAAGGTGAGGTTAAGGTGAAGGCAGTGGTTTGAATGAAGGTGAGGTTAAGGTGAAGGGAAGGTAAAGGTTAAGGCAGTGGTTAGGGTGAAGATGAGGTTAAGGTGAAGGCAGTGGTTTGAATGAATGTGAGGTTAAGGTGAAGGCAGTGGTTTGAATGAAGGTGAGGTTAAGGTGAAGGGAAGGTAAAGGTTAAGGCAGTGGTTAGGGTGAAGGTGAGGTTAAGGTGAAGGCAGTGGTTTGAATGAGGGTGAGATTAAGGTGAAGGGAAGGTAAAGGTGAAGGTAAGGTAAGGTGAAGGAAGGTTAAGGTGAGGTTAAGGTGAAGGCAGTGGTTTGAATGAAGGTGAGGTTAAGGTGAAGGGAAGGTAAAGGTTAAGGCAGTGGTTAGGGTGAAGGTGAGGTTAAGGTGAAGGCAGTGGTTTGAATGAGGGTGAGGTTAAGGTGAAGGCAGTGGTTTGAATGAAGGTGAGGTTAAGGTGAAGGGAAGGTAAAGGTTAAGGCAGTGGTTAGGGTGAAGGTGAGGTTAAGGTGAAGGCAGTGGTTTGAATGAATGTGAGGTTAAGGTGAAGGGAAGGTAAAGGTTAAGGCAGTGGTTAGGGTGAAGGTGAGGTTAAGGTGAAGGCAGTGGTTTGAATAAAGGCGAGGTTAAGGTGAAGGCAGTGGTTTGAATGAAGGTGAGGTTAAGGTGAAGGGAAGGTAAAGGTTAAGGCAGTGGTTAGGGTGAAGGTGAGGTTAAGGTTAAGGCAGTGGTTAGGGTGAAGGTGAGGTTAAGGTGAAGGCAGTGGTTTGAATGAAGGTGAGGTTAAGGTGAAGGGAAGGTAAAGGTTAAGGCAGTGGTTAGGGTGAAGGCGAGGTTAAGGTGAAGGCAGTGGTTTGAATGAAGGTGAGGTTAAGGTGAAGGGAAGGTAAAGGTTAAGGCAGTGGTTAGGGTGAAGATGAGGTTAAGGTGAAGGCAGTGGTTTGAATGAAGGTGAGGTTAAGGTAAAGGCAGTGGTTTGAATGAAGGTGAGGTTAAGGTGAAGGCAGTGGTTTGAATGAAGGTGAGGTTAAGGTGAAGGCAGTGGTTTGAATGAAGGTGAGGTTAAGGTGAAGGGAAGGTAAAGGTTAAGGCAGTGGTTAGGGTGAAGATGAGGTTAAGGTGAAGGCAGTGGTTTGAATGAATGTGAGGTTAAGGTGAAGGCAGTGGTTTGAATGAAGGTGAGGTTAAGGTGAAGGGAAGGTAAAGGTTAAGGCAGTGGTTAGGGTGAAGGTGAGGTTAAGGTGAAGGCAGTGGTTTGAATGAAGGTGAGGTTAAGGTGAAGGGAAGGTAAAGGTTAAGGCAGTGGTTAGGGTGAAGATGAGGTTAAGGTGAAGGCAGTGGTTTGAATGAAGGTGAGGTTAAGGTGAAGGGAAGGTAAAGGTTAAGGCAGTGGTTAGGGTGAAGATGAGGTTAAGGTGAAGGCAGTGGTTTGAATGAAGGTGAGGTTAAGGTGAAGGGAAGGTAAAGGTTAAGGCAGTGGTTAGGGTGAAGGTGAGGTTAAGGTGAAGGCAGTGGTTTGAATGAAGGTGAGGTTAAGGTGAAGGCAGTGGTTTGAATGAAGGTGAGGTTAAGGTGAAGGCAGTGGTTTGAATGAAGGTGAGGTTAAGGTGAAGGGAAGGTAAAGGTTAAGGCAGTGGTTAGGGTGAAGGTGAGGTTAAGGTGAAGGCAGTGGTTTGAATGAGGGTGAGGTTAAGGTGAAGGCAGTGGTTTGAATGAAGGTGAGGTTAAGGTGAAGGGAAGGTAAAAGTTAAGGCAGTGGTTAGGGTGAAGGTGAGGTTAAGGTGAAGGCAGTGGTTTGAATGAGGGTGAGATTAAGGTGAAGGGAAGGTAAAGGTGAAGGCAGTGGTTAGTCTATTAGTAGCTCTGGTTAAGGTTTAAGTAAGTCTGCCTAAGTGGAAGTTATGGTCCAACACTTCACAGAAACAAACGTGTGTGTGTGTGTGTGCATAGCATAATTAGCTCACGTACAGTTGTTATATCAAAGTCTCCATTGGCCCATAAGGCAACAGAGAAGACGGAGAAGGCTGTCTTCAGAACAGCATACTGAAAAGACCCCAGCTTTAGCAGGAATATCAAGCGCCTGGACAAAATTTGTCACAAGTTAATATCTTACAACAACAATGGCAGCATTAACTCTGAGGGACAAAAATAAGGTGTAAATCTGAATTCTGACCTTCTGGAGTACATTCTGAAGTTCTAATTGGAATAATATTGTCTTTATTTTCCTGGAATCTATTTATTTATCCGACATTGCGTTGATAGTTTGTAATGGTCTGCCACTAATATTTGATGTTTTTTATTTGACACCAAGACAAGACAAAGGTAATCTTTAATTTATTGCTATTGATTATAGGGGACGTCCACAGATTTTTTTAAATATATCCATAATTCAGTTGTGAAGTAAACAAAGTCATTCAGAATAGTTTGTTGTGAAATGGTATACTACAGAGAAACTTACCAACTTAAGATTTTCTTTACAGTGGTGGTGAAGAGAAGCAGAAGTCATGATGTATACAGTGCAATTATAGTACTATTTTAATAATTCACTACCCTAATAACTAGAAAACTCAAATGTCTCTCCTGCATAAGTACAGTCTTGTAAAGAAGTAAATACACATCATGAAATGTCTCTTTTTAATATGTATAGATACACTTTAAAACCAAAACACAATAGAAATTGGAATTTGCAATATTCTATATAATAATTTAACACAATATAATAGAAAAGTTTATTATATAATATAACACAGAGATTTTTTACTGTTGAATATGTAAGAACACCTCTGGGTTCTGTAACAGGTACTGCCCTCTTCGGCAGAAACAACTTTATGTATTTATTTCTTAAAACTGTCCAACGGTTTCTCACAGTCTTCCTTGAGAATTCATATAACTGGGCAATGTTTGTGGGGCTGTTTTAGCCTGTTTCAAATCCCCTTGTATGTCAGAAATATTCAGATCTGTGCTAGGCAATTCCTCAACCCTCAATTTTTCCATTTGAGCCATTCTTTGGTGAATTTACTTGGATGTTTGGGATCATTATCCTGTTGGACGATGCACTTCTTTAGCTAGTATGAAAGAGAAATCATAGCCAATGCTATGATTGCTAAGTTGGCCAGGCATTCAAAAAGCCAAATGGAGTCTGTGGTTTTGCACTGTGGCCAAACAGCATATGTGGAATCTTTGTTCCACATAATGCACATTGTTCTAGATGACATGGTTCTTGCCTAGATATTAATTAGCAAGCATTAGTTTTGCCCTGATGTTCTTTTTTCAGACAGCTACTGGGGCACCTCCCAGGTAGGTCAAACTTTGCCTCCTTGAGAGGGTAGTTAAGTGCACTTTGACCTCAACGGTTGCAAGAGCTGTTAGCTGTGATGAAACTTTGGGGTTCTTGGAGATTTCTTTCAACATCCTCCTCACAGGTAACATTTGCTGGGCCTGGATTTGGCAGATGATCCCTTTCCAGACTATAAACTTCTTTCTAAAGGCTTCAGAGAGCTATTCAATTTGGGCATGATGATACCACACACTCCAGTAATAAAGAGCAAACCAGACCAGATATCTGAGGCTTAAATAAGACACAGTCCTCTAACAGTGTTTTAGTCATGAACACCTGATTTGACACATAAGATGTAGTGATACATGCAGAGCTGTTGCAGTTCTGCCACCTGAGACCTCAAAGCACCAACCAATTTAAAGATGTGCATCCCAGTGATGGTTCCGTTCTGGACTAAGTCCACCCATGACCACCACTGTGAACAGGCAGTTCTGTATCTGTAAGTTTCTCTAGAATGGAGCAATCACATCAAACCACTCTCTAAAGGATCTCAATGTGGAATATTATGAAGAAAATGCTGGAAAATCTATGGAATTCCACTTTAAGGCTAACTAACTAGCCCTAACTAGTTAGGATAACTGTTTTTAATGGTTCTGAAGTTTCAAACTTAATGCTCTCATGAAGGTTTTGATCACAGCTACCTTTTGCACTACACCATGTGAAAGTGTCATGTTGAATGGACCAATGGAAATTCTCCAAATTTGCTGTAAATCAAATTTCTCTACATTAAATTACATTAAAGGTAAAGATACTTGTTCTTCCTAGGGTGTCAATGATATGTGACTCTGCAAATCTAAATTATGTTCAGGGCTCCATGTTTTGTGTTCAGTTAATATATATTATATAAACTATATGTGTTCAGGGGTTCGTGGGTTTACCGTGTGACAGGCACTCGGGGCAGACAGGGGCAGCAGCAACAGCAGGGTCCTGTGTTAATTCTGACGGTTTTCTTCCCAGAGGACCTCAGAAAGGCCTCCTCGCCCCCACACTCTTCAAGCAGGAGGATTAAGAACTTGTAGATTACAACAGCAAAGTATCTACAGAAAAAGAAGAGAGAGAGAGAGAGAGAGAGAGAGAGAGAGAGGGGGAAAGAGAGGATAGGATATTACACGTCACACGGTCATACACACAAACAGTGATCTGGTGTAATATTTGATAGAGTGTCTGTTATATTGCTCTTGTCTGAGTGAAGGAGTGACAATGACACGCCGCACTAGGAGTTACTTATTACTTGTTAGAAGTCAGTGACCCACTGCTAGAGGTCACATGTTATAGTTGAACTACAGGTCATGTTCCTCTTGTCTTGATACTAAAGAGTTTCTTACGCATTAGAGGTCATATCAGTGAACATAACGGCTCTTGGGATCCACATTCCAAGGCAAGACATGGTGGCAATGATCTGTAGGGAAGAGGAACAACAGCGCGTCAGAGCGTCTAACATAGCGTTGAACTGGTACAAGAGCACATAGAAGATCTGGAATGTGTTTCTCAAACACTTGAAAATAAACAACTGAGCATTTTAGTATTCTAAGAAACTGAAATCAAAGAAAAGCTGGGCCTCAAATTTAAGCAGGCTCGAGACACTGGCCCTTTTAAAGGGAACTACACTGATGTTTCAACAACTCTGCATTATTCAATGGTCAAGATGCTGGGAAGATCATTCTTAGGAAGTGAGTTGGTATGAAATGCTCAGCTCTAGAGAAACATACTGGGACTGAAAGGTTCACAATGGTGGTGATGGTAACCAAACTTCTACCAAAAGTTTATCTCTAAGTGTATCTCTATTTCTAAAGGCTTTCTTGGCGTGGTGATGAATATACAGCTTGACTTATGATAGTTTTGAGATAAACCTTTGACCTAAAATACACTTTTTGCATACACGTATGGTGTGATAAGACTAAACCGGCCCCAAGACAAACCCTTTTCTTTTTTCAGAATTACTAATTCTTTACTATTATCATAATCACATGTCAAAACTCAGAAGACACTTGTGCACTGGCCATTTTGATGAGTAAATAAATGATAATTACTGGGTTGTAGACACTGAAACCTCCACTGGAAAGACATCCACCTCAGTACATTCCTCTAGAATGGTTCATTGCACATCCAAATTTGTTTATAACTCACCAACTGATTTATGCAGAGGTTTTTAAAAAACCTGGTAGAATTTCAATTAATTAAGTTAAGATAACTCTCAGTTGGATATGATCTACCGATCAGAGGCACTCTTGGAGTTGCCTCTGATCAGTAGAGTTTTCTCTTGGAGTTGCCTCTGATCAGTAGAGTTTCCTCTTGGAGTTGCCTCTGATCAGTAGAGTTTCCTCTTGGAGTTGCCTCTGATCAGTAGAGTTTCCTCTTGGAGTTGCCTCTGATCAGTAGAGTTTCCTCTTGGAGTTGCCTCTGATCAGTAGAGTTTCCTCTTGGAGTTGCCTCTGATCAGTAGAGTTTCCTCTTGGAGTTGCCTCTGATCAGTAGAGTTTCCTCTTGGAGTTGCCTCTGATCAGTAGAGTTTTCTCTTGGAGTTGCCTCTGATCAGTAGAGTTTCCTCTTGGAGTTGCCTCTGATCAGTAGAGTTTCCTCTTGGAGTTGCCTCTGATCAGTAGAGTTTCCTCTTGGAGTTGCCTCTTGTCATTAAAGCAAACAGGCTCTAAACACTGCACTGGTCTGATAATCTCTGATGCAAATAGTTTAAAGATTCTACATTAATTATATAGTGCTATTTGCATTTTAACAATACATGATATTTATCTTAATAAATAAGGTGTTTAATAGAACAAAGGTAATGCACTAGTACAGCAGCAGTAGAAAACCATTACATACTGTATATGTTAGGCAAGGTAAAGTATGTTCTCTTGGATTTGTTCTGAAGTTCTGAAAGTTTCCTTAAACTATGTTATACATGAAGAACATTTGTTTCCCTAATGTGTGTGACTGAAGAACCTTGCCGTAATGTAAAGGTTCTATACCGGTTGATGGCTTCTTCCTAGAACAAAAATGAAAAGTGTCCACTGCTAGATTCTTAATGAAATATGGAATATAGAAATATTTTCATTGCATTGTGCAAAGAAACCATTTGGCACCTTTATTTTATAGAATATAAGATTTCCCCCTTGTAGTTGGGAAGTTGGTTTTAGAACGCTGACAATACAGCAAACACAAGAGAACAGAACTGACTTTGCTTAAATTGATGTGTTATTTTAAGAGTGTATCACACTTAGAGAGGAATTCCACCAATTTTTTTATAAATTAAAAAGTCCTTGATAAGAAAACAGACTCATTCAAACTGGTCTGATGTGAACTGGTTCATTGTAAAGAAACAGTGGTGGTGATAACCAGGGGTCACTATGTCTACAACACAGATATCAACATTGTTGTTACTATCCAAAACCACCATTGAACCTACCATTGAAATGTAATTTTGATGATGGTTAATAAAACTTTGGGGACTATCACAAAACAATGTGTCAGTGTATTGATAACCATTTTGTGTAACTGTGAGGGAGCTTTCATAGGCTCTCTGGTTCCTATCACCACCACTGTGAACAAGTCTGACTTCAATAAGATGTAATTATTATTTCTGGCATATTATTTTGGTATATTTGGTTAAGTTCCACTTCAAGAGCCTATAGCTGACCTCTTTTTTTAAATGAAACTTGGAGGTTGTAAATATCCTTTAAATATTGATGATATCCACAAAATGATTGGAAAACAATAACAATCAAATACAGTCTTAATAAAAAAAACTCTTACTGGGGCAGCTCCATTGATCCATATGATGTTGGTCTTCTTTGGGTAGGGTACTTTTTTGTAAACATACAAAGACACCTCTAAGTACACTATAAACGACACACAGGCCATGAATGTGAGTACGGCGTACAGAACAATCCCAAATAAACTCAGATCTGAAAAGAGAGAGAGAGAGAGATTCCATGTTAAAGCAAGATCTTCCTCAACATTTCCAGTCTGTTCTTCTGAACACCCACCCTGCTTGTCAGGCTGTGTGTTGGGCTTTAATGATGCTCAGTATTAAAGTTAATTGAGTGAAAAATTGCAGCAAGCAATGCAAACAGATCATGAAACATAAAATGAGACCTGATTACAAATGCCCGCTCGACATAGAGGCATCTGAAGATAAACAAACTCTACAATTAACTTTCAGAAGGAACGACTGGAGAAATGTTGATAAGTTCCACAACACTGATGCTCACACAAAGAGCCCCGGAGAGCTGATCGTCTCCAGTCACACAGTAGAACGATAAAATTAATTTAACACTTAAATCCCTCACAGAAATGATTACAGGAGAGACACAGGAGCTCTAACAGCATCATTGCAAGCAACTTGTGGAAGAACATTGTGTGGCATTGGTGGTTCCTCAGACTCGGTCCCTGAGGATTGTAGCTATACTGTAAGAATAGCCACAGCGGTGTGGCGGTGGAACTTGTAATTGAATACAGCTCAGGTGGTTGACCAGCCAGAACAGTGTGGCCGAGCTGACCAATAAGAGCACCGTGAGCTCATCAGGAGGCGGGGCTTAAAAACACAGGAGATTTCACACAGATATACAGTATGAAAAAAAATATCTATCAATCAACATTTATTTATATAGCACGTTTGACAATCCGTGTTGTCTCAAAAGAGGAAAAAAGAAGAAAAAAAAATCAACCCATAAACATAAACGCATGAGAGGGTATCCAGGTCCCAGACCCCCTAGAGCAAGCCAGAAGCAACAGTGGTGGTGAGGAAACCTCCCTTGGTAAGAGGGAGAAACCTTGAGAGGAACCCAGGCTCGAGGGAGGAACCCATCCTCCTCTGGCCGAACCCATATAGAGAGAGCGACAAAGCTAATGAGATTTTATGACAAGATGCAATAAGATGTTTCATAAATATACTAGTTCAGGAGTTAGTGCTGTAGAGTTTAAACAGGCTCATAGGTTCTCTGTTAATGTGAGAGATAGAGGCAGAGGTTGGTGGCTCTAAAATACATTCTCCTAAAATACATTTATAAACACTGAAAATTAAAGTATAATAAATAAAAACAACCTCACAAAACCTTAGTTTTGCTTATGTAGTTCATAGTCTGTAGGTGTGAGTGTGTGTTGACCATGTGACCTGTCCATGGTGTACCCCGCCTTCGCTCGATGACGCTGGGATTGGCTTCAGTCCCCCTGTAACCCAGACTAGTGGGATAAAGCAGAATGGATGGATGGATGGATGTTCCAGCTCAGCGTGCAGAATACCACCTGGTATTTGAGGGAGTCCCATGTTGGCTGGACGCTACTAACTCGCTGTAGTGTCACTGACGTTAGCTTTTTGAATGTGGATCAATTCACTCTTTCCACCAAAGTCTTGGCACTTTTATTTGGATTCTGCATGTTGTTTCAGAGGTGTTTCAGAGGTAACCCAGGCACAGTTACAGTGACTTGACTACCATTAGGGTAAATCTGTTTGCAACCGCGCCACCCTGAGGAAGACCAGTGCTGCATCTCTAACTAGTCAAGAATATCAAAGACAGAAGACTGACTGTGGGAGAAGCAGTCAAACAATGACTTTCCATGAATTTGTATTGGCGCGCATAGGTTTCCAACACACACTACAGCATCAAAATGTGTTGTTTTTTTTAGGGACCCACCAGAATTTTCATTTTGAGATGCAGATGAGATCCATGAAGTCAATTAGGGGGTATCTCACATCTACAGAGTATGAAAGATAGGCTGATGTTAGTGTTGAGTTTCTAATGTTAACTAGGCACTGAATTGTGTTTAAAAGTAACACTCAACAGTGTCCAGATTCAACACTGCTTTACACAAGGTGTTGCTTGGCAGATTACCTACTCCTAAATCTATGCGGTGTGTCGTTGCACCAAAATGTGTGCACGGCTTATCAGTTCATGGCACCAATGTTCATTTTATGCTTTCCTGAGCCGATTTATTCAGTTACATCCTTTAATATGGCAACATCTTAGAGAAACGGGCATCGCTAAAAGAAAGTTAGTGCGCTCATGTGCTCTCACAGCATATAACATACATGAATGGTGGCTAGCACAAGTACCTGCACCCCTAGCTTTCACTCAGCCATTGTCACCATAACCTGAAGAGGACAAACAGTTAGTTAACAGGAAGCACTGAGTGCCAAAATATTTTAATGTTCAGTCAGTTCTGAGACAGATTAGCTGCGTGCACTTGCAGACCTGACAATAAACCAATTTTTAAGGAATGTAACATAAAACTCCAAATTTTTGATATTGACACATTCAGGGGGTCCAAGACATTAATTACCTTAAAAATACCTTAAAAAGGGAGAGTTCCAGGCCCCTCCAACCCCTACCAAATCCAACCCCCAAGATTTCATACTTTGATTAGAATAAAAATAGCAACGGCAACACAATGAAAGCTTATTCTCAAGGGAGCTCTGGGAACTGTGCTAACCTCTACGTTCACCTTCAAGTTTAATCAGCTCCTTGCGAGAGAGATGTGTTTACACTCCGTAAACGCTCTGTGTTTAATTATCACAGCAGAATTTACTGCCTACTGTGCCATTAGTGATCATCACACAGCAGGAACATAGGCTGGATGTGTATTCCAGTCAGAATCCCAGAAGATGCATACACGTGTCTCAATACTTTCTGTACTTCATTTGTTTTCATTTACATTATATAGGCTAGATTGACCATCTACTTTATCTACAATCTCCTTAAATCAAACCCACCCTGCTGAAAAAGACCAAAAGGCTTAATGGTTACCATTACAGACCACTAGTTTCCTGTAGGATCCCACCTGTTGATCCCCATAGGAAATAATCAAATGCATCTGGAATCACTTACAGTTTATGGCTTCTATAGCCCTAACCCTAACCCTAACTTTCTGTACTTCATTTGTTTTCATTTACATTATGTAGGCTAGACTGTACGTCTACTTTATCTACAATCTCCTTAAATCAAACCCACCCTACTGAAAAAGACCAAAACGCTTAATGGTTACCATTACAGACCACTAGTTTCCTGTAGGATCCCACCTGTTGATCCCCATAGGAAACCATCAAATGCATCTAGAATCAGCCTCTGAACAGCTGGTCCTTCATTAGAATATTTCACACTGTGATATCAAGCCATCAGGACAACAACTGGACACCACCAACAGAAACTTTTAATGGTTTCTATGATGTTTTTTTTCAGTAGAGAAATCTGTGCTCAAAACCTGTATACTGGTATTACTTCTTTGAATACAACAAAAAAAGTAAACACTATCATAATTTAATGTGGGTCACTTACCGTTTATGGCGTCTATAGCCAGCGGGCGGTCCTGTAAACATCTTGGATCGATAGTTCCGTTCAGATCATCCATTTCAAATCGTGACCTAATTCCCTCTCAGTGAAGAAGCTGTGGTGCTGGATTTCCAGACTTGAATGAACTCAGCTGACCGGTCCGGCTGTGTTTCCCTGCTAGATGATGTGGACTGTCCTTTAAGCTCAGACACGACTCTGTGATGAGCTCATACTCCGGACAGCCAAGGAAATCAGAAGAACCAGGGTTTTTTTCCCCACCGGTTTTGCGGTAAGCCCCGCCTCCTGTGCAATGATTGGCTAATAGGTGCCTCACTTTGATCGCCTGGCTATCACGGTGAAGATAAACTTCTAACAGAAAAGAAGTCGGAAGCCACCCTGAGGTTAAAGTATTATTACTGATGATAAACGTCAGACAAGTATTATTAGTAGTATTTTTAATAAGGAATAAAAGCAGACCTGTACCTAGAACTGAGTGAAATTACTTAGTCACCACCCACCTCCGACTTGTAGCCAATCATATCGCAGTGGGCGGGGCTTATCGGGCGGGCTTGGGGAAACGCGCGCACCGGCGTCTGTCCTTGTGGCTCTGAACTTTAACTAAGAGTGAATTCAGCTTCAAGCGTTTTAACATAAAAGATAATAGATCCGCCACAAGTACTGAGCTGCTTGTGCTTTTTCTGAGCCGCTGAATTAGATTTGATTTGATTTGAGTTGGTCACTTTCTTCAGGGTTCTTTGGTTAGTAGTTCAGTCCCGTGACTCACAGTCCAAGAAATGAACTTTGAATGGGAAGGTTTTTATTGAAAAGCCAGTGGCAATAAAGCTCTCATGTAATGAAAGAACATAAAGAGTAGATTTTTTTATTATGTGCTACTATTTTAGTTTTCTAGTAAATCCCAAAATTCAGGGAACATAAAATCACTGACCCAGTGCAAAATTAGCTGGTTTAAGATGGGCTGAGCTGGTATTTGATGGGTGGTTAAGACGGTAGACCAACTTGCCTGGTTGATCAACACAAAGTTTGTTTTTGTTGGGTTTGGTTGGTTTAAATGGTCGGCCAGCATGACCGACTTGGTCAGGTTGGTCATGTTGGTCAACCAGGTTAGTCAAACTGGTCATTCTGGCCAAACAGCTTGGTCATAGTAGTCAAACATTTTCGCAACCTTGTATTTCTGGTCAACCAGTTTGGTCATACTGATTGACCAGCTTAGTCAAACTGGTTATACTTGCCAACCAGCTGGTTCTTTCTGATTAGCTAGCTTTGTCAAAGTTGTCATGCTGGTCAACCAGCTTAGTTTAACTGGTAATGCTTGCCAACAGCTTGTTCATGCTAATAAACCAGCTTGGTCAAACTGGCAATTATGGTCAACCAGCTTGGTCAAAGTTGTTGTGCTTGGTTAAACTACTAATTCTGGTCAACCCGTCTGGTCACTTTGCTTGCCCGGCTTAGTTAAACAGTCTGATCATACAGTTTGCTTTAGGCTTGTCTATCATCTTATCCAGCTTAAGCTGGTCAAGCTGCTTTTTTCAGCAGAAGAGAAATCCATAAAATGGTTAATGATAAAAATGAAAACAACAAGAATACTGAACAAAAGCATATACAGTGTCATAGAAATTCTTTCAAGGCTGTGTTTACAGAAAACCCCAGACATGTCCTTCCCATGTGTTGGGTTTTCATCAGTTCCCCTTGACCTGTGTAGTCAGGATGTTGCTCTTAGCTATGCAAACATTCTCAGAGAGTAGAAATGACATTGAGTTTGACATATTTATCCAGCCTTCAAGGTGACTCAAATGACTAAACTAAAAAACTTGAACCTATAAAATGACTGGCAAAGCATCAAAGTCACATATATCTGTATATATTACATTATAAATTTGAACTTGAAGACTTCCTAACTCATGAATGCATAGAAGAATACATTATACATTATAATCTGCTGCTTGGTGACATCAAGGCTTGGTGGTACATGGTCATCAGGTCATTCCCCTTTGACATGTTTTGTCATAAGTCATTATGTTTCTGCTGCATTGCTTGGCACAAGAAGAAACACGCCCTTACTACGCCGGCATCCTTTTCAGAGATAATCACAGGTGAACGAGAAACAGTAAAAGATCTTTGTTGAACAAAAAGCTTAATGAGGTGACAAAGGTCAAGATCACAACCTTAACTCCAGTTGTCGTTTTGTTCTACAGGATGGGAAGAGTTGTTTTTTGCTGTTCACACTCATATTTCCTTAAGAGACCATGTTTTCTTTCCATTTTAAAAGAAGGTTGTAATCATTACAGGACCTTTTCCAACCTCACGTAATCCGTTACAATAACAGTCTGTTTTTGTTCCAGTGCCTTTAAAACTGGTTTACACTCACCAGGTAGGTACTTCATTAGGTACGCATACCTTGTTAAGTACATCTCCATGTCAGAATCAGAATCAGGACAGTGCAGACTGAATTAAATATATATAAATATAGAGAACAGAAGAGTCACTGGTGGAGACGGTGGTAGAGAGTGTTCTGAGACTCTATCAGATAAATAAAAGTGCAGTACAGAGAAAGAAGAGTGAGAGAACATCTGGATATGGATGTATGTATGTATGTAGTAGACTGTACAGAGAAAGAAGAGTGAGAGAACATCTGGATATGGATGTATGTATGTAGTAGACTGTACAGAGAAAGAAGAGTGAGAGAACATCTGGATATGGATGTATGTATGTAGTAGACTGTACAGAGAAAGAAGAGTGAGGGAACATCTGGATATGGATGTTTGTATGTAGTAGACTGTACAGAGAAAGAAGAGTGAGGGAACATCTGGATATGGATGTATGTATGTAGTAGACTGTACAGAGAAAGAAAAGTGAGGGAACATCTGGATATGGATGTTTGTATTTAGTAGACTGTACAGAGAAAGAAGAGTGAGAGAACATCTGGATATGGATGTATGTATGTAGTAGACTGTACAGAGAAAGAAGAGTGAGGGAACATCTGGATATGCATGTATGTATGTAGTAGACTGTGCAGAGAAAGAAGAGTGAGAGAACATCTGGATATGGATGTATGTATGTAGTAGACTGTACAGAGAAAGAAGAGTGAGGGAACATCTGGATATGGATGTTTGTATGTAGTAGACTGTACAGAGAAAGAAGAGTGAGGGAACATCTGGATATGGATGTTTGTATGTAGTAGACTGTACAGAGAAAGAAGAGTGAGGGAACATCTGGATATGGATGTTTGTATGTAGTAGACTGTACAGAGAAAGAAGAGTGAGGGAACATCTGGATATGGATGTATGTATGTAGTAGACTGTACAGAGAAAGAAAAGTGAGGGAACATCTGGATATGGATGTTTGTATTTAGTAGACTGTACAGAGAAAGAAGAGTGAGAGAACATCTGGATATGGATGTTTGTATGTAGTAGACTGTACAGAGAAAGAAGATTGAGGGAACATCTGGATATGGATGTATGTATGTAGTAGACTGTACAGAGAAAGAAGAGTGAGGGAACATCTGGATGTGGATGTTTGTATGTAGTAGACTGTACAGAGAAAGAAGAATGAGGGAACATCTGGATATGGATGTATATATGTATGTAGTAGACTGTACAGAGAAAGAAGAGTGAGAGAATGTCCTGGATATGGATGTATGTATGTAGTAGACTGTACAGAGAAAGAAGAGTGAGAGAACATCTGGATATGGATGCATGTATGTAGTAGACTGTACAGAGAAAGAAGAGTGAGAGAACATCTGGATATGGATGTGTGTATGTAGTAGACTGTACAGAGAAAGAAGAGTGAGAGAACATCTGGGTATGGATGTATGTATGTAGTAGACTGTACAGAGAAAGAAGAGTAAGAGAACATCTGGATATGGATGTATGTATGTATGTAGTAGACTGTACAGAAAAAGAAAAGTGAGAGAACATCTGGATATGGATGTATGTATGTAGTAGACTGTACAGAGAAAGAAGAGTGAGAGAACATCTGGATATGGATGTATGTATGTAGTAGACTGTACAGAGAAAGAAGAGTAAGAGAACATCTGGATATGGATGTATGTATGTAGTACACTGTATTCAGAATGTAGTGTTGTGATGTTCAGCTGTTCATGAGTGTGATTGTGTGTGGAAAGTTTCTCTGAAGTCTGGAGGTCTTGATTCTCAACTGGCTGAAACGATGACCTGAGGGAAGATACTGGAACAGATGATGTCCAGGGTGTGAAGAATCATGGACGAGGTTCTCTGCACGCTTCCTGGTTCTGGCCGTGTGCAGGTCCAGTAGGGAGGGTAACTTCACACTGATGGTTCTCTCTGCAGACCTGATGATGCCCTGCAGTCTGTGTGTTTGTCATGTTTGGTGGCTGAGCTGCCCCACACTGTGATGGATGCGGTGAGGACAGATGTACCATATAGGAGCACTCTCTAGTTCTACACTTGAAGACTGTAGTTCAACTGATTCTCTGTATACTTTGTTAGCCCCCTTTCAGTCTGTTATTTAAAGTTTGGGACCCTCACAGGGCCATCACAGAGCAGTTATTATCTGGGTGGTGGATCATTTTCAGCACTGCAGTAACACTGACATGATGGTGGTGTGTTAGTGTGCATTGTGCTGGTGTGAGTGGATCAGACACAGCAGTCCTGACAGAGTTTTTTAAACACTGTGTCCACTCCCTGTCCACTCTGTTGACCTGTAGATGTAGAGTCTGAGACGATGGATTATAGTTACAGCACAGTTTTGTGGAGGTTATACTTAAGTTAGTGACAGACTGCAGTCTATTTGTTTCTTTGCGTACTTTGTTAGCCCCCTTTCAGCCTGTTCATCAATGGTCAGGAACCCCACAAGACCACCACAGAGCAGGTATTATTTGGGTGGTGAATCATTCTGCAGTACTGCAGTGACACTGACGTGGTTCCTGTCTTCCTGGTCCATCATGTATGTGTAAGCACCTCAGTGTCACTGCTGGACTTAGAATAGTCCACTGGCCAGCAACATCCAGACAACAGCATCCTATGGGCAGCAACAGATGAGATGTTGGGTGTGTCTCAAAACCTAGTGAGTGTCTAAATAGGCTGTCTAGGTAGGCAGATGTTTAAGTAGCTGAGTTCTCTCCTCATCTCTCCTCATAAAACAGATTACTGAGACCCTCTAGTTAGAGAGAGACTGCGTCACAGCTTGTCCCCGCCCACTGCACGCGACCCGTGGTTTAGCTGGTTGCTAAGCTACCGGCTGGCATCCAAAACAATAGCCCCAGGCTTAAAAATCCGCTAGCATAAATGCTAATGGCTCGAGTATAAAACTGCAAAATGGTCAACAACTTGTTACAAAGTTGTAAATAAAATACTGTTTTGTGTGATTATATGACAAGAAACACATAAAAACACCAGAGAGAATCAAAATAACTTACATTTCAAGACAACTTCACTGCTCGTAGCTTAGCCTTAGCGGCTGAGGAAGCGTTCGATGCTTTCTTAAAATCAGGTCAAAATAAGGTGCCTTAGTAGACAACATGTTTAAGATATGTAAGAATTGGAGGTTTTCACAAGGTGTTGAGACACACCCGTTGTCTCTGGATTTTTTTTAAATATAAGGTGGACCAGGAAGACAGGAGTGTCTAATTGAGTGAACAGTGAGTGGACACAGTGTGTAAAACTCCGGCAGCACTGCTGTGTCTGATCCACTTACACCAGTTCAACACACACTAACACACCACCACCTGGACTGTGTAACCGTAGTGCTGAGAATGATTCACTACCTAGATAAAATCTGCTCTGTGGTGGTCCTGTGGGGGTCCTGAGCACTGAAGAACAGGGTAAAAGAAAAGAATGGACTATAGTCTGTAAATTAAGATTTCCAGCCATTGGACATGTGAACAAGTAGGGCCAAAGCTTGAAAATCAGTTCTTTAAGAAAGCATAGGTTGAGTCTGCTTCAGTAGTTATTACAAGTGACACAAGCATTTAGCTAGAAACTCTACCTAGATCAGAATAAAGCTTCTACACAGAAGGTCATCAACACCGAGGTCTTTGACCCTAAAATGAACGTAACATTCTCACGTTTCCTCCGGCTGTTAATGGTTGTCTAGAAAGCCTTCACTTTTTATTGCATCAGTTAGAATCAGTCTGTTGGTGAGTTGTAAGATGCATATATAAGGTATATTAGTACTTCCATCAGGTTGTTGACCTGGCAGTTCTTGTAGTGGCTATATTGTTAAGTACCAATCTTATCTCCAGCAGGAAGACTGAAAGATTGGCTACTTCTAGACAGCAATCACTATAGCTAGTATGTATTGTGTAGGCTAACTGGCATATAAAACTTTGTCATATATTTTGTGATCTTCACATTTATTCCATGCATTAATAATTGTATCAATACTATTATCATTTAGTATTTTTTAGTATTTTCTACCTTATTTTTTTGTTTTTATCCTACTAGTAGTTTCAATCACTCACATTGTGTTGCTTTATTATTACTAATCTGCTTAATAGTTTTAATTGATTTGTCTTGTTTGTTGTAAAGTTTATTCATCCTTATTTTTAAGCACTGTTTTAATAATAAATTCTCATTATATTCTTATTATATCTCATATTATGCCTTAGTTTTATTTTCTGTGCTATACTTTTACTATCTTAAATGTATATTTATTCTTTTCAGTCCCTTATTTTTGTATAATGCTTGGCTAAACTGACTGTTTGATTGATTTGTGCCAATATGGTGAACCGGGGGCTTTTGCTGCTTCTCTGTGGGACTTCAGATGATTAACTACTTAATAACCAGGAATGCTAAGATTATTGATGTCATAGTCGTTCAGTACATCATGTGTGACTGACTCCATTCTGTACTACTGGACAATTACAGACAGACCAGACATCACAAAAGTAATGTGAGAACTAGACTTTTGGACTAGACATCGGGCCCCAACAACTACCACTCATATTATCATTCTAACATTATAAACAAACTGCACACATTGTCATGAATAGTTCTTACATATAATTAGTATTGTAGCGCAGGGTTCGTTCTCTTTCCTGTATCTCTCAGCTTATACTGTAATTAGATCACCTTGACTACAATATTCAGATACAGTTTTTACTATCCTAATAGTATTAGACATCACTAAGAGTTAACAACATTGTCTAATTAAGAATATAAACAGGTGATGACATCTCAAACACTTTTGGAGTATTTTATTGTATATCACATATAGATTGAATAAAATTATTATTAATAGGCATTTAGGTGCCCTGATAAAAAAAAAGGCTGGTCAACAGCAAAACCAGCATATCGTCGCTGTCCAAAGAAAAACATGTACCTCCATTTTTCAGCATTATTTGAACACGGATGATGCCACTTACATTAAAATTGGTTCAATGACTGGACCAATAGAAAGAATTCTGGTTCTATTGACAAAACTAGCATATGTTGTATTTGGGATGCTGGTATGGTGGTCAGCAGCAATAAAATTTAATGTGCTGGTCACCAGCAAAACCAGCATATGTTGTATTTTGGATGCTGGTACACTGGTCAGCAGCAATGCAAGTTAATGTGCTGGTCACCAGAAAAACCAGCATATGTTGTATTTGGGATGCTGGTATGGTGGTCAGCAGCAATACAAGTTAATGTACTGGTCACCAGCAAAACCAGCATATGTTGTATTTGGGATGCTGGTATGATGGTCAGCATCAATGCAAGTTAAAGTGCTGGTCACCAGCAAAAATAGCATATGTTGTGTTTTGGATGCTGATATGGTGGTCAGCAGCAATGCAAGTTAATGTAGTGGTCACCAGCAAAACCAGCATATGTTTTGTTGTGGATGCTGGTATAGTGGTCAGAAGCAATGCAGGTTAAATCCAGCACAATGCCATCTTGAACACGCATTTAAATGCATACTGGTCTGTGAGATTCTAAAATATTGGAGAGCAAGTGAGAAAAAAAACTATTTACCAGCTTCTTGTTGGAATTTTCCTGTTCCACCTTAAATGTTGCAGCAATACCATTTTAACGACTGCACCATTTAAGGTGGAACAGGAAAATTCCAACAACTGTCTGACCTCGTTTTATATGCTCGTCTTTTGTATAACTTCATAAAATATCATCACCATTAGAACTAATTATGTGGTATTTTCTTTATCTTACTGTTAAACGCGAACGGATTATCGTGACATTATGAACGACACCGCCTCGCTTTCGCCCCCGGTGGCGGGAGACGGGACTGCAGGCGGAGAAAGTGAGGAAGGCTGTGAAAATCACTGCCCGGCCACAGAGAGCCATAGCACCCGCGCCACGCACGGAGAACCCGCATGGCTAGGGCGACCTCCAGCTCCGAGGGTCCTGGCAGCACTGTTCTGGCGGTTCCACACACTTTATGATGGTGTTGTCATCAAGCTAGCCTCAGTTTGGCTCGTGTTTGTCACGGAGGGGAGGAGGTGAAAACTACCCGACGCCATCTTTTTGGAAGTGACTGGGAGTGGGGAGTTAGCTTTTAAAGCTATAACATTCATTGGCTAGGGGTGTTTTTTTGGGCCTCCGCTGCTCCTGATATGTGCTTACGAACCGTTCACCTGCAACATAAGCAACACTAACGTTTCTGGATAATCGACTGGGCAACGCCACACCGGCTGTCGCGGTCCTGAAGGAATAAACGCGTCCAGATTTGTGTCCAAATCTGTGCTTCACTCTCAGCGTCCAGCTGGTTTCACCCTGTTCCTCCCAGCACAGCTGTGTTTGCTAGTTAGCTAACTCGATAGCCAAGTTAGCACTGTAGAGAAGATTTCTTCCCGGAGCCCTGCTCTTCTAAAAAACTGGCATTTTGGACAGGTAAGGATCGCCAAGTACCCAAACACATGTTTGTGCCTATGTGTGAATGTTTTTTCATATTTTAACGACTGAGAAATCTTCACCCAACACTTAGCTACCGTGCTAACACATCAGCTAGCTATCTGCAGTAGCTAACGTTAGGCAGCTGTAAACATGGATGGCGAGGATTCGCTGTTTGGCAAATTAGCTGCTCAGTTTGGGCTCCAGTTCACGGTTTGATATAATAGTTTTATCATCTCAAGCGTGGTAGGCAAACTAGCTAAACCTGTTGGCCAAGGCAGGCAACTTCTGTTATATTTTGCTATCAGACTTCTGTTCCTGACATTCCCTTTTCAGGTAGCACGGTTAGCTTGCTTGCTAATGTTTGCACCGCTACAAGGTTTAAAGTTCTAAAACTTAAAAATAAATAGAGTTAATAAGCTTGTGCTTAGTTGTGTTAGAGTTTAACGAGCTGGCCATCCAGCCAAGTCGCCTTATTGATATTTATCTAACCCATATTTGCATAGACTGTTTATTTTGAAGGGAGGCAGTTTGTCAGCGCAGCTTGGAAATAAGAAAATCAAGTTCAACTATATACACGTTCATCTGTGAAAGCCTCCGTGTTTAGTGCCAGTGTGACTGTCACACATGCGAAAGCTGTAAAGACGTACATTTAAAAAAAAAAATGCTCATGGACGCATATTGCACATACACTGCCTGCTTCTTTCACACGCCTGATCCTGGCATTGAAATGTGTACAGTGTTGGTCAGGTAAACAAGGGAGTCGTGATCTGTTACTACGCTAAACCAGTCTACAGTATGTAGCGATATTATACAGAAAACGCAGCTGACATGAGTAATCGGTTTAACATTGAGCTGGGTACTCCTTGTAAGCGCATTCGCCGCTTACAGGGCTCTGACGTGCGCTGCATTCCTCATCCCACTGTGTTGACATTGCGTAACTGACTGAACTGACCAGCCAGCTCTGCTGCCGCATGGTATTCTCTAAATAGGCATCATGTTTTTCGTGTTATTTGCTGGACAACAGCTCCACGCTTTGTTTGGTAACCCCGCTTGAATTTCGCTAGAATAAACAGTTTTTTTTTTTTGAAGAAATCCACATAGGTTATATACTGGGGAGATAGAAAGCTGTGCTTTACTGTGAGGGGATATGAATTTGCCTTGTCTGCGTGTGTAAAGTAGGGACAGTGCTGTGTTTTGGAGTGAACACATCTGCAGCTCTGCAGTGCCTTTCACGTTGAAAGTGAACAAGCCCTGTTTCTGGTCATATGAAGCTCAGTTCATCGCACCATAGCATGCAGAAACAAAGTTCTTGTTTTTCCTGCCTCTTGCTCGCCTCAGACGTCTTCTGGGGGTTGATCACATTACCATGTACTAGCGATAGTGGAAAAATATTGACCAGTAGTATTGTGTTTCACCTACCCGCGTCTTCCACCCCACACCTGTCATCGGGTAATGCCAGGATCAGACTACACAAATTCAGTCCCGTTTTGAGACGGTTTGCCAACAGACCACTGATATCCGGCCTGAATGTAAGCACCAGGAATGAGGAGCAGGCCATGTAGTGTGACCTAATCGAATAACGGCAGTCTGGCATTTGGGTCGCCCAACAGCACCCCAATGAAAAGTCTAGCATGCCAGAGTTCTATTGCATTTTTCTGCCTTTTTTGACGTCTTCTGTGCCTGGTTCCTTGACATTGACCAGTGGGAGGACAGGGTGCTCTCTGGACCACATGTGTAAACAAGACAAAGAGAATGGGGGATGTTGCTGTTGACACAGATTATATACACTGGTTATCTATAGCATTGAAACCACCAATATATGTACACTTGATCAATATCACTTTGTAGTTCTACAGTTACTGTAATCCATCTTTCTCTGCATACTTGAGCACCTCAGTTTCACTGCTGGACTGAGAATAGTCCACCAACTAAAAGTATCTCCTGTGAGCAGCATCCTGTGACAACTGATGAAGGACTAGAGTATGATGAACACATAACCGGGCAGCAACAGATGAGCTATCGTCTCTGACCTATAAGGTGGGCCAGCAAGTTAGGAGTGTCTAATAGAGTGGACAGTGAGTGGTCACAAAAACTCATCCACTCTTACAAGCACTGCTGTGTCACTGCAGTGCTGAGAATGATCCACCTTCCAAATAAGACATGCTTTGTGTTGGTCTTGACAGTTGTAGAACAGGATGAAACAAAGTATGCAGAGAAGCAGATGGACTACAGTCTGTTTTTGTAGAATATTGTGAGTGGAGCTGATAATAATGACAGATATTGTAGGAACAAGCAGGCAGCTTTAATGGTTTGTTATGTTTATTGGTGTATCTTAGTAGTATCTGCTCAAACAGTACCTGTGCTACAATATAAACTAGTCAACCAACACGTTACCAAAACGTTAATGGCTAAGCGATGATTTCAGCAGCTGTAAAATAATAGAATATACACTACACTACAACATTACAACCAGAATTTTAACTCTGTCTCTGAAAATGATCTGTTTGAGAAATGTTAACATGTTTGTTACCTTATGTTCTCTTTGAAGTTTAGACACCCTGTACTGTTCTCGTACATGTCCTCTATTGTTTTGGGTGATTTCTTCTTTGTTTTTGAACACCTTACTAACATCATCAGAGCTAACAGGCAGAGGATGTGATGGAGTAAGTTGTTGATGGTGCTGATTATTTGTAACCTTTGGTGTTGAAACAATGCAAATGCATTAGCTGTTATAATTATTAAAGTGCCGATTCTCCATGAGGCATTGTCAAACCTGTTATAACCACTACAGTTCAGGTCATGTTTTCTATAGCATAGGGAAAGTATCATATCACATAAACACACAGTCCACAGTTCCTACAACTAGTGGGAGTGATTCCCTAGACGACATAGCCACTTAGCTAGTCCAGAGCTATAGCCTCGAAGGCCAGTAATGTCTAGAGTTACAAAAGAGTAGTTAACCCCCACAGCCAGCCTCATAGCCACCATGCAGCCTCACCCAAGAGACCTGCTAAGGTAGCCATGTAGCTGCATTGTAGCATCACTTAGGTAGCCAGGCCCACAGCAGGTTCACAGCTGAACACCACTGGTCCGGGCCGCCCCACAACTGCAGTGCAGCATCATCTAGGCAGCCACGTAGCAGTGTAGCCTCGAGCCGGTGCATGGTCAAAGCAGCCCTTGCGCCTGTGATACACTCTTTCTAAAGTGGCAGTCGCAATTTACCCAGTAGTTGCGATGTAGTGTCACGCAAATGGCAGGCCCAAGAAGTCTTTTAGCCATTCATGGAAAAACTCTCTGTGGATGCGAGGCTAAAACACACACAAACAATACAAAACAAATGAAAAATCGAAGAAGTAGCAACCATATTGCATCAGCATACGTGCTTGAGACATGAAGTCACACTTTTGTCAATGATTGTGTGTTCAAAAAGAAGATTGGCAAATGTATACCAGCACACCACCCAAGTCTGTTTGTGTGTTGACTATGACAGTGTGTGGTTTGTGTAATATTATGACACGTTTGTTCTTGATCTGGGAGTCTGTAGTGATGTTATGAACCAGTTTTTATTAAAATTATAAAAAAAATAATTGTCCTCTCCATAAACATCTGATCAAGACAGTCTCATTAAACATGCCACATTTGACATCTTTATTGAAACGTTAAGTTGATGATTCTTTTGTGTGTTGAGTTGATTTTCCATAGTGTTGTATGTTTACTCAGATTGAGTGATCTTGTTGCACTGGTGTGCTTGCTCTGTAGTGATGATATAAGAAAGCCTTTGTCGCTCTTTACTTCAGCTGTAACTTGCCATTGCTTATTTTGATGAAACACACGTCTGCTAAAGCAGTTACGTGACATAACTGAGTCAGAGGCTACTATACACGTGCAAAGATGACTACTTACTTGATGATTCATCAAACCTTTTGCACCTCCATGGTATTCCTAACTCTTTCTGCACTTTTAGTTTAAAGTGCCTCCACATATGTTTTCTTAGTCATGTCCAGCTGTTTTAGCTTCAGTGGCCATGGGGAAAGCAGTGCAGTTTGTTGCACTCTGAGGCCAGGTAATGTGGATGCCTGGCATGAATTTATGATGTATTAAACTAAACTGTGATTTATTTATTTATTTTCCAAATATTAAGACTATTAATAGTCACTGTTCTGTCTAAAGGGTTTGGCTGGTTACGTTTACCAGAGTGTAAATAACAATTTCGTGGCTTAAAAAGATAAACATATAAATTAATATGTGAGTATATACTCACAAAGTTCTGTTCAAGTACGATCTCAATCAGAAGTCCTTGGGCTTCTAGTTTACAAATAGAAGGAATGTATCACCATTGCTACTGTCCTTATTAGTGGGTGTCTTTCATCAGTACAAGACTCCCCAAACAAATGATGGAGACTTTAGAGTGACTGACTTGTTTCACTTGTGCCACATTAGATGTAAAGCAACTTTTAGAATAATGAAGGGGGCAGTTATTCTAGAACTTGTACAGAAGATTGTTGAGATGTTTGTAATCAAAAGCCATGTGACTTCCTACTTTTGACAGTGGCAGCGTGTGGGTGGCAGTGTTATGTGCTGGGAAATGTTTTCATGGCATTCTCTCGCTTAATCGATCTGGGAGATCTGAATTGATCCTTGCAGATCACGTACGCCATACATGCTGATTGTCTTTCGTGGGGTGGGTGGGATCTTTCACTGAGAAAATGTGACACGTCGCATGGTTAGTAATGTCCCACGTGGGTTGGAGTAGCATGACCAAGACTTCCAAGTACTACCCTGGACCCCTAATTCCCCACATGGGACCACCTCAATTGGCATGTTGGCTCTATGGGTCTTCCCTCGCGTGCCTTCCAGCAGCTGTAGGATGCACTGTAGTTAGCATGGCTCCAGATACCTGTGACAGCCTACCAGGACCTTATTGAGTCTCCCAGGCTGTCTAGCTAGTTACTTGAGATATTAGCTGGTGGTCAGAATAATGTAACTCGACGGCGTGTTTTCCGAGATTCCCCATCAGTCTTATTTAAATGCTGTGGCATGGTCTGAAGCAGGCATTCCAAAGCCATGTGAACAGAAGTTGTTTTGTGTAGAGAAAACAAAAACGTAAAGGTGCATAGGCACAATTTTGACACATTCTTGTCATAGCAGACGCGTTTCCAGTGTTGGGCCTGAACAGGAGTGTCAGGAATGAGGAACGGGCCGGGTAGTGTCACCTAATCTAAGAACAGGCATTGGCCTCTGAGAAGGTCTAGTGTTCTACTGTAGAGTTTTTGTGTTTTTCTCCACCAGCGAGTTCATTGACATTGACCAATAAGAAGACTGGCGAATAGAAAGTGTTGCTGTCGCAGCTGTCATGTGGAACATCAAGTCACAGATCGCATATATATCATGATAAAATTCGCTCCGAATTTCATTGACCATTTTGAGCAGGAAAATCATCAAATTGTGCTGAACTAAGGCTGCCCAGGACCAGAACCTGTAGCCTTTGATCATTTTAGGAGCTGTTTATGTTTCTATTTTTTTTTCAGTATATTACTATACATTACTGATAACTGTATTAGTCAGTTCTTTATTTGGGTAATTGTATTCTGGTCATTGTAGCTTCAATTACCTCAGAGTGAAGGCTGGCTGTGAAACAGTGTCAGGTTTGCTTTCAGATCGTATGCTTGTTCTGGGAAGCCTATAGAAAATCACCGTAACTTCCTTCAGGATCATGTTCAATGTACATGTCTGTATGAACAGAAAGGAAACTGCACATATCTGAGATGCCTCCATAGCTCTGGTCAGTGGAGTAAACGAATGCTTGATGATTAACCTGTACTCTCCACAGGACTCTTGTTGAACCCTGCCAGTCTTGACATCCTGCACATATTTATGGGCAATAAAAAGGTTATTGGTATTTTAAGCATAGCGTAAATGGGTTGATTAAAACAGGCCGGGGTTCATTGGATTTGATGCTGTCACAGTAAGCCAGTAGACTTTACCCACATGATCTCATAAGGAAATAAGGAAATGACATTTGTGTTTGTGTTCCTCCTCCACAGATTTAGTGGAATATAAGTGGTTTATAAGGTTTACCCCATGACCAGCCAGTAGAACGTCAGTAGTACTTTTATTTTTGACAGTACTAGCACGCTCAAAAAGTCAACATCAGCAGGGGAGGTTTGTTGTATTATTCAGGAGCTACAGCTTAGTGTTATGACACAGTTCCTGAGCTTTCTCATAAAGGGTCTTTGCTAGACTCTGATGTACTTATGTCTGTTTATATTTCAAGTAACTTTCTTGACAGTTCTGAAATGTGCCAGTGCTTCTGTGTAATGGGAAATAAGCTTACTAATAGGTTGTTACATTACAGACTTCAGAAGAAATGAAAGTGTTTTAAGCTTCAAATGTTTCAAAATAGCCCATCCTTGTCTCAGTTAAGGACCACTTGGATGACAAGGAGTCTTGTGGTCCCATTATTGCAGCGTATATACTGTTTAAGAATTGGTGGGAAATATAAACTCTTCATCCACTGATAATGTCTTCATCATTACTGATCATATGTTAAAGACTAAACTTTGGGGCAAATATTTCAGTAGGTTTAACTGAAAGCCAGTAAGTTGTTATGTTATTGGTGTTTGTGTTGAAATGGTTTCTGAAAATGATTTTCGTTGTTTACCAGAAACTGACCTTATCCTAAAGTAGCACTACATTGAATAGTTCCTTGTTTTGTTATTTTGAATGGAATCAGACAACTGGATAACATATCAGTTCAGTTTTATGGTGTAACTGAATCCAAAATAGGGCCTAAAAAGTAAATCTTGGACACTATGCAGGTTTCCATTCAGCTGTAAGTTCAAGTGAATAATTGAAATGGGTCATGATTATTATGCAAATTGGATAGTCTTTATCTAGTTTGTATAAAAATATAAACAGAAATTATTGATCAGCTTTCAGTGCTTTTATTGTATTCTTATTTATTTTACTTATTTGTTTGTGTCTTATTTTTTTATTATTCTGTTTGTTTGCTTTATTGAGAATATATATGTTTATATTTCTTCTAAAGCACTGGAAACAGCCTTTTGCCAAGTTTCATGGTTACAACTGGACAAAACATCTAATGAGTCTCGTGAATAAATTTATTCAGAGAAAATAAATGACATTAAATGTCAAGCTCATTTTACACTCTACCATAGATTTATAATAGACTTCATTTAGTGAATTTATCATGCTTATCAACGAGGCAACAGATCGTAAGCATTGGTATGTCTATTTTAAAGGCTTCAGATTGACTGGCTTCTTTTCAAAGGTATGGCTTTTGTGGTCTGGTTCTGTGTTTAACTTAATCTAGTACTAGAGAGATACTGAGCTCTAACACAGTGATCAGTGCTGGAAGTCACTGACTGGCCAAGAGTTGTGGGTTGTTGTATATCAGATGGGTACGTTTTAAGTGTACCTCATTAGATAAGCACAACAAAAAAGATGGCAATTACCTCGTTAATAAATTAACATTGTTGTTGTTTATTACAGGAATATAACCGTTTTGCTTAAGCACAGTATGTCATTCTGTAAGCACTCCACATCTGAGTACAACCTAGTGAGGCATTCAGCTACCTTAAACTCATTTATCATTCAATTAACAAGACAATTCCATTTTTTTTATTTGTATTATTGTCGGTTCCATTGTTTCTCTAACAGTGTAGTTAAATGGTTTTTGTTTGCAGTCAGTCTCCTTATCCTGTTTTCAGCTACACTTCTGTTAGCACAGTTTAGTGCATGTCAAAAAAATTTTTCTATTTTTCTAAAAACACACATACCAACACACATACACATGCTTAATGTCTTCACATCCCTCTCAAGCTAGAGTTGTTGATTAATCTTTAACATGGATGGTGACCTATTAAATAGGCCTAAAACAAAAGATGTTAAGGGTCTCAGCACTAGAGCTGGATATTGTCAGCAAGTCTCACAATATGATATGGTTCAATGGGAAAAACACCACAAGTACAGCAAATATTACTAATGCAAACTAAACTACGCCTGTCAAAGTGAAACTAACTAGAGACCAACAAGGTTTGTACATGTCTTTATTATAGATAAGCACTTAATGCTCAGAACAGCAGACAGCAAACTAATGAATTAACTTTAATCTTGGCTTAATTTCTCCAGCTCAAGCAACACTAAAGCTTCAGCCTGTTGTACAAATTGTAAATAATAAAGAGCAAAATCCTCACTGTCCGAGCATGTTTGCCACACTTTGGATTCTATAAATGTTGCAGTTTCTAACTTGAATGCAAAACCTGTATACAGCCCTACTCAGTGATGTTGAACCCACAATAAAAAAAAAAAAAGTTAATTAAAGAGCATCACTTATTCGTGTAGTTGTTCTATTCACAAATAGGGAGTTGAACAACATGATTGCTGATGGTTTAGATGAAACGAGAGCATGATTAAGAGTTGGCCTGTGGGCATGTTGTGGATCGGTGGCATTGGAGGTCAGTGACTGCAGAACTGCTATGTCTGCTTAGTCCATGCGTGGAGGACTGACCTATTGGCTTCAGCTGAGTGTTAAATGCTGAATAATTAAACTGCTCCAGGGATCTTGCAGATCAATCTAGCATTGCTGTAATACCCAGCTCTGTAGCTGGAGAGGCTGCTAGAATAGACTGCTCTTTTACGTAACGTTGTCAATACAGCAATGAAGAAAATAAAAAAGGAACATTTGAAACATAATTGTCTTTTGAGATTCTTGGAAAACTATATGGCGTATAAGCCTCTTCGCCTCTTTCTGGTGTCGTTACATTTGCCTGTCTAGGCAGCTTGATAGATCTAGTCAGAGGGATGGGGAGGGAAGGGGAGGAAGGGCTTATGCTTTCGTAAGTCACATACATTTTAGGGATTGTGGAGTTTTTTATGGAGGAAAATTGGAGCTCTGTGAAATCAAGATGTTTGTAAAACATGTTGATGCACTAAAACGAAATGTCTCAAGACCAAAAATTCTAGACACACTTGGTCAAAAAATCAAAACCAAAAATAGAAAAGAAGTAACAAGAAACACACTGAAGAAAATGCAGAGTGATTGGTCAGCTTGGTGCTAGGCAGTTGCTAAGGTGTTGCTAGAGTTGTTTCTAGTGAGTTGCGGAGATGTGACTGTGTGGTTGAAAATGAATGGGACTCTATGGGAGGACAGACGGATAGGGGAAAAAAACAACACAGAAGAGTGCAGGTCAGTGTGGCTGTGGATTAGAGATAGGAGATCTGCCGTAGGTGAGTATATGCTGTTTGGTGGCTGTAGGGCAATAATAGAGTTTGGGGTAGGGGTGAAAATGGATAGGACAACCAGACGAGTGCGGGTCAGAATAACACTTAATTTGTGTTCTAGGGTCTGTCCTGAGAAACTCTATGTGAAACTGTGTCTTTCAGTCAATCAGAAGTCTGGATGTGCACTTTTCCACCCCTTCATTTTTAATGGAAAAAAAAATGGATACGTCAAATGAAAAAGTTATATACAAGCAGGCCATTCACAATCAGACCCAACAGTCATGCAAACAAGAAGAAGAAGAATATAAATGGAATAACAATAGTAATAAATAATAATTGGTAACATAAAAGGAACTTATTTAATGTGATACACTAAACTCTTTAAAAATATCAAGGGGTTCTTTAGTAGCGCTGAGGGTTCAGTTCAGAATCATGCCTGGTGAAATGGTTCTTCAGATTGATAGAGAATTTGTTGTATATTGAAAATGGTTCTATATAGTTCTAAAAAGATCCCGTGTGTTTATGCTGTCAAGCATGTAGCAATAGAAGAATGTTGTAGGACTTAAGTTAGACTCATTCTCAGATTCTATATAGAACCATGTAAAACCCTTTCTCTAGCAGTCTGAACCATTTTACCATGCAGAGTAAAAAACTGAGAATAAAGTAGTTACGAATCCTCGCTGACCAAAGAAAACAAGTGGTAGAATGGCAACTTTACATTTGAAACCAAAAACATACTTTCCTTTTAATTTAAAGTAAATGAAACCAGATGGAAGCTTCCTCGTCCGAAATATGTAGGAAAATAAAGTTTGACAAAAATGGAGATAAATGTTTTCCTTTAGACAGTATAGTAGATATTTGTGTTTCTAAATACCATTCTGTTTAATTTTGTAGTTTGTGAATTTTTTTTTTTTTTTTCTTTTTTTTTTTTGAGTCATGTCGGCCTTGATAGACTTGGTTTCTGATGCATTGCTGAATTCTGCATATCAAGCAAGACGGCATGTTTTTAAGTGGCATCAAACCTGACATTATTGGTTGTTGGTCCTGGCAGACGTGTGTAATAATTATATTAAGTCATTGAAGTGTATAATTGTTTTTTTTTTCCTCAGGCTTTTTTCAGATGTAAACATCCACATTTTCTTTTAGTCTGTATTTCAGTGCTCTGTAAATATTGAATCATTGTAGCTTGAATGGTTAGAGTGTTGCAGTGATTATGATCATAGGGTTGTGGCCATTCTGTCTATTCAGAGACTCTGTCCGTGTGCAGTTCACTATTTACCTGCATTTAATTAATCTTACAGTCAATATTCCCAGACCGAGCATACAAGGCGATTTGGCAGTACGCTGTGTTGAATGTCATTAAAGCTAATCATTAAGCAAACCTGAGTTTAAGTGTCGTTTAAGGGTCTGCTAGCTTATTTGTGTAGTGGTGGGACTGGCAGTAAGGTCAGTAGGGCTGGTCTGGGGTGAGTATGTAAGATTTAGAGGATTACAGGGGCCCCCTGGTCTGTTCCCTTCCAGGACGCACAGCCCTCACGAGGATTATCCTATAGAGAATCTTCTCTAGTCCACTCAGATCACTGGTCTGCATGCGAATGCTGAGTGTCATCTTTTCTCTCCATTTTCTCTCTCTCTCTCTCTCTCTCTCTCTCTCTCTCTCTCTCTCTCTCTCTCTCTCTCTCTCTCTCTCTCTCTCTCTCTCTCTCTCTCTCTCTCTCTCTCTGTGTGTGTCAGACAGACTCATCAGTGGGATAATCTCTCTGCAGTAGATGAGTGTGAGCACACATCCATATTCATGTATCTGTTTAGCATTGGACACTGTTCCTCAGTAGTGGCAGTTCTATAAGATGGATAATCTCAGCCCATTTATCTTCACCGTTGTACCAAAACATGGACATTGATATAAGTGCATATAAGCACTGACCCATGTTCATATTGTCACCTGCTTATATGTGCACATGGAAAGAAAAACATATGATTTATATATTTAGTGGAAAGCTGTGTCACGTCCGAATGTTTGCATCCATTACTTGATCAGTGATGGGTTGATCAATGATGAATTAGTGATAAATATATATTGTTTTCTTCTGTGTTTTAGGTCCCTATGCCTACACTGCCTCCCTCTGGCAGATGAGTCATCAGCGGGGGCTTGCGCGTCGCAGTCGCAAGGCCAGATAGTCCCCTGCGAGCGCGGCCGCCTCCCCGGGCTCGCAGCATGCCCTCCACCAACCGGGCAGGGAGCCTAAAGGACCCCGAGATTGCAGAGCTCTTCTTTAAGGAGGACCCTGAGAAGCTCTTCTCTGACCTGCGCGAGATCGGACATGGCAGCTTTGGAGCTGTGTATTTCGTAAGTGTTTGGCCCTCCATTTACGTACATCCCTCCTTTTATTTAGGACACTATGGCATGGACAAACAATCGCTAACCAAGTATCAGTTTCTTTTCTCCCTTTTGTTTTCCACTAGTTTGTAGATCTCATGTTAAAATCACCATGTTTTGGATTCTTCATTAATTTTTAATTAACACATCCTGTTTTATTTGGTGCTGCAGGACTTGACTATTTTTGTCAGTGTGTCTCCACACTGCTTTTCTTTCTTTCAGATTTTCTTTTCATGCAGCTTGGAGACATGCACAACTGTTTGCTCAACATGCATCAGACATAACACATCAAGATAAAAAGACATACAATGGATGTAAAATGTGTTTGTAACTGTTTATAGAGTTATGCATGAATCCCTGGCTAACATGTTTGTGTATTTGCATCCGTGCCAACTTTGCACACCTTAAGGGAAGAGCATTTGCCTATTCCTCTGTAGTGAATTGATGAAGCTTAGTTGAAGTGCATGGTTGTCAGTAAGGAAATGTCCTCAAAGATTTATAATGGGATTTAGGTCACAGAGCTGACTAGGTAAGGGACTAAGGGACACTCACCTTCCTGCCCTTCAGCCACTGTATTTTGGCTGTGTGCTTTGGGTTGTTGTCTTGAGTCATTTTAAGTATTCTGCTGGAGAGCAATGGATTTATGGAAGTATTTATCACCATATGAATAGTATGTGCCAGATGGTAAGATGTTTTGGGTTTTCACCAGTTTTGCAGTCTTGGTCTCATCTGACCACATTGCCTACCACCCTATCCTAGTGAACATGTTTCAGCCCTGCTGGAAGGGTAAAGGCTAGCATGTACTTTGTTTGAAACACGTACAGAGAGTAAATACGTCTTTTCAGGAGTCTTGTTGACATTGAGTTGTTCGTTTTCAGAGTGCTAACTGCCAGTTCTGTTACAGCAACTCAAAGACGCCTAGCATCAAGCTCAGTTATTTTAGGGGGTCTTAAGAGGTACCCAGAGAAATTGAGGCTAGTCCTCTTGTATTTGACTCCCAGCTGCTGATGGCTATGGCTTTGCTGTGGGTCAGAATTGTGATCTCCAGATTATATGACCAACATTTAGCAGTTACACCGCTCGGTTACCCTTAGATCTGCATCGCTCATTCATCCAGTTTGGAGAGGTGACCTGATACAGACAAGGTGGGCCTACAGCCACATGCCCTCCACTTTTTAAAGATGCTATATTGGAAACTGCTGATTTCATTCTAAACAGATCAAAACCGCCCACTGTTCCTCACAGGCTGGAGGCGTTTAGATGTTTATGATTTTTGGCAGTTGTGCACTCAAGCATTTCGTTGCAGATGCCAGTATTTGAATACTGAAATCACTGTTCAGGTACACTGCACCTCACAAGTCAGGAAGAAAATACAGACCAACAGCTGACTGAAAAAAAATCTTTCAACGGAGCTGTGAAGTGTGACAGGTCACTCATACCTGAAACCTATTTTTGTCATATTAAGCGCAATTTATTACTTAAAAGACATGATTGCTGCTTTGCTGCAGTTACTCCTAAAAATCTAGTGGCTTTTGTCTAGCTTTTAAATGTCCTCTAAATTTTGGTACCATCACTGTACATCAGCATATTATTTCCCCTCCTTCTCTCACCACCTTTATCATTTAAAACGCTCATGTAGCTCAGATATCCTCCCTAATGCTTGAAAATATAGACATTGACTTTAAAGATGGAGTAAAAGCATACACAGTGTGGGGTTTTAACCATGTGTCATACAATTACACATCAGGGTATACTAGTCATTGCAAGTCTGACTCTGCTTCTAATGTTTACCCTATGTATCTTGCTGCAGGCACGTGATGTGCGCACATCAGAGGTGGTGGCGATTAAGAAGATGTCCTACAGTGGAAAACAGTCCAATGAGGTGAGAAGAAACAGGACCAGCTTTAAGCAAAAGCAATAATCGTATAGCAATACGCATACAAATGTAATGTGAATATGTAAATAACCATATTTCCAATTCTCCAAGCATGCCGCCACATATCTCCTTTAATCTTAAAGTGGATTAATGAATTGTTTAAAGCTTTAAGGTGTGGCATTATGACTTTGTTTACCAGCCATAAAAAGAATACTGATCTCAGGTTTTTTACTTTTAGTCTATTCATGTCTTGTCAGCCACCGCAGCTTTTTAAACTGGTTTCAGATTAGTAGTAATCACTTAAGTTTACACTTATTCTCCAAGCAGGGGTGTATAAGGAAATATTTGCAACATAAAACAGTTAACTGATAATATGCTGCCAGATGCGTTTTAATACACAGTATCCAATAATGTGAATTACAGTCTAATAGATTTAAAATGATGAACATGGTTAATGCCACAATGTATTTACTGCTGTTTTTCTTTGTTCCCCCAGAAATGGCAGGATATAATTAAAGAAGTAAAATTCCTTCAGAGAATACAACATCCAAACAGCATAGAATATAAAGGATGCTATCTACGGGAACACACAGCATGGGTAATAGCAGAGTTATTTTTTCTGTCTATATTTAAACTAAATATATGAAACAACTAAAACCTGTCATTCTCAATATCTTCTTCAGCTCGTGATGGAGTACTGTCTGGGTTCAGCCTCCGACCTCCTTGAAGGTAAGCTTTTAATTTTGACCATGATTATTTATCAGATGGGGAATTAATTGCAATTATTCTGCATTATCCAGCAATCCAGATCCTCTTTTTCACCATGTTCCTCAGTTGAGAGAGAAGCGTCTTGCAAGATTAGCTTGCTTTCTGGTTTTGCACTTTTATCTTCTAATTAGTCTAAAAAAATTTTCCAATGTAGTTCTCAGTACTGGAAGACATTTGGCATGGAAGGTGTCTTAGAATGCATTACTCAGCACTGTAAATTAATCTCTGAATGAGAACCTTTGTCAGAGGGGAAAGGACCCTGTTTTACATGCCCACTTACTGCCCTATGATTTGGAAAACGAGTTGTTCTTCCTCGTTTGGTTAGCTTGTAAATAATTGAATCAGCTCTGCTCTGATTGGCTGGTTCACAGCGAGACAGGGTGATGATGAGACACAGGCAAAATGAAACAAACCTCTTTAATAAACTAGATTGTCATACTGTTTAGTTAGCTGAGCCAGTTACCTGGCGCTTGCTAGTGGCTGATGTTACCTGTACTAGCGACTTGCTTTGGGTTTCAACAGCAACACAAAGTAAACGGAAGTTGTTAGTCACTGTGAAACTTCAACTTCAAACAGTACAGGTTACTGTTGGGGTTGGGATGCTATTAAAGGTGGAACTGCTCTTCTTTTTAGTGTTTTTAGTGTTAAATGCTGAGCGAGGCTGCTCAATATTGTACAGGGTTTAAGAAACTGTCCAGATGGAAATTTTCAAAAGTAATAATTGTTTTTAGTTGAACATCAACTATGCTCAGTGATGTTTCCCTGGAAATGGTATGAAAAGAGCAGATACCCCTTTCAAAAACTGGAACAATGGATTATTCCACATTGTCCACTGTTTCCATCGCTGTTGCTCAGTTGTTGTTGGATTCATGTTTGAGGTTCACGGTATGTCAGTTCTATGTACCAAACTCTTTTTATTCAGCTATGCCAGTGTAAATACAGATTTCCATTCTATGGCACCTTTAATAAGAAAAAGGCCCAACAGAAAGTGGAGGAAAAGGTTTATGGCCTTCTATGGGCTTCTCTCACAGCCTGTGTAATAAACCTGCCACTATATTTAATGTTTTGCTAATAATCATTTTTTTTCTATCAGTAATGGTATGTGGTTTCAATTTGACGTGTCTGATTCACTTCACTTTCTCTCGATTCAGTTCACAAAAAGCCCCTTCAGGAAATGGAGATTGCAGCTATCACCCATGGTGCTTTGCAGGGGCTTGCCTACCTTCATTCTCATAACATGATTCACAGGTATGTGTGTGTTAGCATGTGTATGTGTGTGTATTTATCTTTACATTCCATCTTGAGCATCATCAGTCCTGTTTTCTGTGTTGGACTGTTCTGTGAATGTTACTCACCAATTTTGCATCTCAGGGATATCAAAGCTGGGAACATCCTGCTGACCGAGCCTGGACAGGTCAAACTGGCGGACTTTGGCTCCGCCTCCATCGCCTCTCCAGCCAATTCCTTTGTGGGCACGCCATATTGGTGAGAACGCAGGGTGCCTGTATCTTTTAAATATATCTCAGTGCTTCTTATTAGTAGCCTTACTGTTTGGGTTTTGTTTTTCTTCTCTCTACTTTCAGGATGGCCCCAGAGGTGATTCTGGCCATGGATGAGGGACAGTATGATGGAAAGGTGGATGTCTGGTCCCTTGGGATCACTTGTATAGAACTAGGTGAGATGACTCCACATAATAAATTCTGCGTGTGCATGCCCCTGTCTCTCTTTTAAGGGTTTAGATTGAAGGCCTTTTGTCTGACCTGGTTTTATTTGTCTTCTTGCTCAAGCTGAGAGGAAGCCCCCTCTGTTCAATATGAATGCAATGAGTGCCTTATACCATATAGCGCAGAATGAGAGTCCAACACTGCAGTCTAGCGAATGGTGAGCCCACAGTTTCATATCAACAGCAGAAATCGCAGTCGTTTGTTGCATCCATGTAGCATATAAACAGCATCAACTTGGTCAAACTTTTGACCAAACATTATCAGCCTGTAATCTTGTGTTTTCTGTGTCTCTAGGACGGATTACTTTAGAAACTTTGTTGACTCTTGCCTTCAGAAAATCCCCCAGGACAGGCCGCACTCAGAAGATCTGCTGCAGGTGATTTCTAAATCTCGCACACCTTTTATCACTATTACAAATTTAAAAAACCACACTACATTTAAATGTTAGTTATAGTGCTTACGTAGGCTTCATAAGTACCATCCTCACCTGCTGTTTGTTTATTCGTGGATTGTTATTTTTGGGTGTCTATCCACTAAATAATATAGAAAATTATAATAATAATAATACAGTAAATAAATTACAGACTGGGCACAGATCTGACTATATATTCATTATAATTGATACAGCACTGTTGTGCCCCATTAATTTTCATGTAATTTGCATGTCATGTATGTATTAATTGCAACACCAACACAATATTCCAGTGTTCACTTTGAGTAAATGCAAATATTGCTGAAGCGTATAAATAATTACATCTTCTAATTGAAACTCCTCTCCATACAGCATGCCTTTGTTCAACGCGAGAGGCCAGAGACTGTCCTGATTGACCTGATCATGCGGACCAAGGACGCGGTCCGAGAGCTGGACAACCTGCAGTATCGCAAAATGAAGAAGATCCTCTTTCAGGAGGCCCACAATGGGCCTGCCACTGAGCCCCAGGAGGGAGATGAGGTCAGGCAACTAAATTTATAACCTCTAAATGTTAACAGGCCTAAGTGGCTTTATATGCATGGGCAAGTTAATGTACTGTTGCGGTCCAAAAAAAAAATCCTCTATTTTCAATGCAATGTAATGTAAATAGTCCAATGTATATGTATGTATTTGTATGTATATTATTCCAAATTGATTTTGGACTATTTCTATTGGTCCATTCATCATGAAACTTGCATAGGCCATAAAGGGCAGCTACCATGTTCATATGGTGTTGGTGAACGTTTTTCTTTGGACAACGACTATATAGTTTTGTGTTTCTACATGATCGTCAACTTCATTTGGAACCGTGCGTATGTGTGTAGGAGCCGGAGCATGGTGCTGGGCGTACAGGCACAGTCAACAGTGTGGGCAGTAACCAGTCCATCCCCAGCATGTCCATCAGTGCCAGTTCTCAGAGCAGCTCGGTCAACAGCCTACCTGATGCTGCAGATGACAAGAGTGAGCTGGACCTGTTGGAGGGAGATCACACAGTCATGTCCAACAGCTCCGTCATACACCTCAAACCTGTACGTTCACGTCTCTCCTCTTCATACAGCCCAAGCATTTCATTCCCACAGTTTCTTAGAAACCAGCGGACCTCATTCACTAATATCTACTATTTTCCCTAAGTTTGTGATTGACGAGGGTCCTAAGAAAAATTCTATATCAGATTCATGATGTGCTCTTCAACAGCAGAATTGTTCACAAATTGTTTTAAAATCCCGAATAAGAAAACACTGATGAAAGTCGCAATCTTTTGAAAACGGCTTTTAAAAATGAGGATTAAGACATTTCTTCTTAAGAATCGTTGGTGAATAAGTGTTTATAGGATGTAACGACAATCAGATTTAGATTTTGCTTACTTGTAGCAGTAATTAAAGGGCAGAGAAACAGCCTCAATCTGCCTAGGCCACAATGTCAGCACTCAGTAAATATTATTATTAATTTTCCAGTTACTGACTAGTTTAACAAGGTTTGTTTTCTCAAGCAATAAGTCCAAATGTGACACATGGTTCGTTCTGAGAACAGGTATTCTGGAAATGGTAAATTGCAGGCGTTCTAAAATCTTAAAGGGAACCCAGACTGTTAAGACTGGTAGACCCAAATGTGGTGTACATGTCAGGTCCCATTCACATATGTTGTATAAGGCAAGTAAAATACTATATTTAATTATTAAAAAGAGATTAATAAATAGTTGCTTTCGCTCATCTAATAAAGGAAGAAAAGCAATTTGCAATGCAGCCGAGCATTTACATTTTAAGTGATTAAAAACAAAACGAACAAAAATAATAATAATAAATAAAATACTAATTTTAAAATAAACATTTAATATAGATGAATAGAATATAAATGTAAAAAAATAGAAAAAATTTATAAAAGAATATAAAATAAACATACATAAAAATAAACAAATAAGATTAAAATACTAATAAAAAATAAACACATTTAAACAATAACAATAGAAAAAATCAACTAAAAGTATATAAAATAAACATAAAATACATAAAAATAAACAATTAAGATAAAAATTAAAATCCTAATAGAAAGATAAACTCATTTAAAACAATCACAGGCTTTTAGAGCTAATATTTCATTCAGTCTTACCAGGTTTTGCTAGTGTGACAGTATTCAAGAGGTAAACTTTGTAGATGGTCTTATTTTCTGTAGAACTGACTTTACTCCAACCATATTACATCACAGTGGACGACTAGTAGAGAAGTGTTGCAAATTTGTAGTGTTTTTGTCTTTTCTTTTTTTTTTGGGGGGGTGTATATATTCTTTAATAGTATTGGAGATATAAGGATTCCCTGGGTTAGTTGTTTTGTTTGTGTTGACAGGAGGAAGAAGAAGTTTATCACGATGACTCAGAGGCACGCAGTCGCCCATCCGAGGCTCCGGCAGCTCCAGCACAACCACCCCAGCGCAAACATCACCGCAACCGTGAGCACTTTGCAACCATCCGCACAGCCTCACTGGTGAGTCGGTGTGTTTAAAGTCACAGCTGGAGGGAGAGATTTTGGACTGATTTTATCTTCACCCCCCATCATAGTAGATAATGAAACCCTCAGTACATCTTGCTGTTGGTTTACAGTTTTCAGATAAAAGCTGGGGAGAGGAATAAGGGGTATTTGGACCGAGTGTTAATTGCTAACCCTTTGCTCCCCAGGTAACAAGGCAGATGCAAGAACATGAGCAAGACTCTGAGCTGAGAGAGCAGATGTCGGGCTATAAGCGTATGAGACGGCAGCACCAGAAGCATCTGATGGCCTTGGAGAACAAACTGAAGGCTGAAATGGACGAGCACAGACTGAGGCTAGACAAGGAGCTGGAAACCCAAAGAAATAGTTTTGCTGCTGAGATGGAGAAACTGGTTAAGAAACACCAAGCAGCCATGGAGAAAGATGTAAATGTCTATTAGATTGTCGGTCACTTTGTAGAGTCTCTTTCTGTTTGGGTCATGGATGTCTATTATGTGTACACATTTATTTATTACATGTTTACAGTTACTGTGGTGTTTTCTTAAAGGCCAAGTCGTTTGCCAATGATGAGAAGAAGTTCCAGCAGCACATCCAGGTTCAGCAAAAGAAGGAGTTGAGCAGCTTCCTTGAGTCCCAGAAACGAGAATACAAGTTACGCAAGGAACAGCTGAAAGAGGTTCCAATTATTGTTATTTTGTTTCTCTCTGCAGCCGTAGTAAGATGATATGAGCAATGCCAAGAATGTTTTGAGTTGCCCAGAAAAGCAGCATCTGAATTGGAGTCTCTGCCAGTACCAAGTAACGCTCATCTGTGCGTTTTGTGGCTTGTTCGGTCAGTAAGTGAGCAGGAATGCTTGTTTGTCTTAAGAACACACTGCCTTCTTTATATACGTCCTCACTTGTGCTTAGGAGCTGAATGAGAACCAGTCCACACCTAAGAAGGAGAAGCAGGAGTGGCTGTCAAAGCAGAAGGAGAACTTCCAGCACTTTCAGGCTGAGGAGGAGGCCAACCTACTCCGTCGACAACGACAGTATCTGGAGCTGGAGTGCCGGCGCTTCAAACGCCGGATCCTCATCGCCAGACACAACATTGAGCAGGACCTCGTTCGAGAAGTATGTAGGCCATTTAGCATTAAAAAAAAATAAATATATATATATATTATGATTGTTATGATTATCATTTGCAACTGAAGTCAGATTTTGGATTATGTCTAATGTTCAGACATGCGTTAGTAGTGAATGGTAATCCATGGTCACTAATGCCCCCCCCACCCCGTCCCCCTTAAGGAACTTAACAAGCGTCAAACGCAGAAGGACCTGGAGCATGCCATGCTGCTGCGGCACCACGAGTCCATGCAGGAGCTGGAGGTGAGGCAACTGGGCACCATCCAGAAGATGAGGACAGAGCTTATCCGCCTGCAGCACCAGACCGAGCTCACCAACCAGCTGGAGTACAACAAGCGCAGGGAGAGAGAACTGCGCCGCAAGCACGTGATGGAGGTCCGCCAGCAGCCTAAGAGCCTGAAGGTGGGTGAGACCAATGTTTCGAAAGAAGGTATGGAAAAAAAAATTGGTTGAAACCGAATGAATGATTGCAAATACCACCTCTCAATTTCATCTTCTTTTCAATTTTGTTTTTTCTTTTGCTGGTGTTCTCGTGCTCTCTGTCTGTCTGCACCCACCCTCCCCTTTCCCGTGTGTCTTTCTTCTGGCCTTTTTGTCTCAGTCCAAGGAGCTGCAGATCAAAAAACAGTTTCAGGACACGTGTAAAATCCAGACACGGCAGTACAAGGCCCTGCGGAACCACCTGCTGGAGACCACACCCAAATCGGACCACAAGGCTGTGTTAAAGAGACTCAAAGAGGAGCAGACGCGCAAACTGGCCATCCTGGCTGAGCAGTACGACCACTCAATTAATGACATGCTGTCCACGCAAGCAGTAAGTGAAGAAAAAGGGGGTTGCACAACATGATGTCCATTGATCACTGTCAGTTGGTAATCATTTAAGAAAGGCCAGTATGTAGATCTAGCCTGAGCCGAATCTAAAAAGTTTCAAAATGATTCTCCATCTCCACAAACTCAACCATGATTGTTTCAATGTTTTTAAATGTAACACAAGTAGAGCTGGGACGATTACATCTATTACGAAATTATGGCCGCACCTGCTGAAAGCATGAATTTATCCAGAGTGCAAGCTGCAGCTCTAAACAATCACTCGCGTGCATCTACAGTTGTGGGAGTGTTTCACACAGAAACACAACAGTGTGGTGCTCTGTCAGCTCTGCACAACACAACAGTACAGCTGCTATACACGAGACCTTGAAGCTCAAACATCCCGTAGAATTTATCAACACAGCAGCAGGACAGCACCTGCTTACCTGTTTATCTTATCTTAGTAGATTATTTTAAGATTATTAACACGTGTAACATGTTTCGTTCAGTAGTGTCACTTAAAGTCTCATTGCTAACCGTTTCTTAATCGTCCAGTGAACCTAAGACTGTTCCCGATACCACGGGAGCTTTAAAACACACGTAGCTGCTTCTCAAATGACTCATATATATATATATATATATATATATATATTTCACAAACTGTCTGATTTCTTGTCTGTGAGGTGTGTAGGCTTCTTTTTTTTCTTGTCCTTCTAAACCCCATATATATATATATATATATATATATATATATATATATATATATATATATATATATATATATATATATATATATATATATATATCTCGTCGCTGTCCAATAAAAAAAACAGGTATCTCCTAAATGGCAACTTTACAGGCGAGGCCAGAAACTGTCTTCACTTTCAATGTAAGTCAGTGGAACCAGAATTTTTTTCCAAGCTATTTTGGAGCGTTTCTATTGGTCCATTCAACATTAAATTTTCTCACAATATTAACGGCAGATGCTGCATTTAAATGAGGTAGAAAAATAGAAATCACCAAAAATCGAGACATGTTTTTCATTGGACAGCGACGATATATATATCACCCATTGGTTACAAATCCATAACAAAATAATACAAATTTCAATTCCTAACACACTTACATTAGAGTAATCCAAATATTTGTCATTAGATTAATTGACTAATTGAAAAAATGAATAGTTAGATTAATTGGTTAAGAAATTAATCATTAGGTGCAGCCCTTAACACAAGGCGTATCACAGGATAGCAGATTAATAGTACAATATTTTGGGTGTTTGTAGAAAAAGCTAGATGAAATTTGCAGTTAATAATAATTTATAGCAGCTACCTGTATTCTGTCCCCACCCTCTGTCTTGCTCCCCAGTTGCGACTGGATGAGGCCCAGGAGGCGGAGTGCCAGGTACTGAAGATGCAGCTGCAGCAGGAGCTAGAGCTGCTGAACGCTTATCAGAGCAAGATCAAGATGCAGACGGACGCTCAGCATGACCGTGAGAGAAAAGAGCTGGAACAAAGAGTCTCACTGCGCAGAGCCCTCCTCGAACAGAAGGCATGCGACTCCAAAAACCGAACTAACACTGTATGTTTTACGAGCCACTGCAACAGTCTGACCCCATGTCTTCTTCCTGTCCGTCTCAGATAGAGGAGGAGATGCTGGCCCTGCAGAACGATCGCTCTGAGAGAATTCGTAGCCTGCTGGAGCGGCAGGCCCGCGAGATTGAGGCGTTCGACTCTGAAAGCATGCGCCTGGGCTTCAGCAACATGGTGCTCTCCAACCTGGCCTCTTCTGATGGCCACAGCCACAGCTTCCCAGGGGCCCCTGGCGGCTGGGGCTCTCAGCACGGAGCCAGCTCCCAGGGGCCTCACTGGGGAAGCGGTGGCTCTGGGGTAGGGGGGCATCATGGGAGCCAGCACGGCCACCACCACCACCACCACCATCACCACCACCACCCCAGCCAGAGCGGCTCCATCCAGCAGCCCTGGGGCCATGGCTTGCCCTCTGGTGGCCCGCCGCCCTGGGGCCACCACAGCTCTGGGGGTAGCCAGCGTTCGAGTGGTAGTGGCGGGGGAGCGAGAAACAGCCCCCAGGCGGTGCGGCGAACCTCGTCGGGGGGACGCAGTGACCAGGGGATGAGCAGGAGCGCCAGCATCGCCTCTCAGATCTCCAACGGCTCGCACCTGTCCTACACGTAAAACCGCCCACACTCTGCCCACTACATTCCGCCTCACACTGTTCCACAACGCTACGGGTAACGGGGATGGGGGTGCATCGAGGTCAGAGCGGGGGACGCCAGGGGGGAAATCTGAGCTCTTAGTGTTGTTTTCTTGTTCGTGTTTTATTTGTTTGTTTTTTTCCCTAGTCTTTAAAATGCCCCTTAAATTGATTGCACCTTCTATTCAAGGACATACATTCATAAGGTCCTGGTTCTAATGAGATAAGCTCTTAAACACTTAGTTCAGCCAACACAGTTGATCCACAGAATAGTTTTTAAAGTTCATGGAGCACAGTGGAGTCCTTTTAGTGGTGCTTTATTATGAAGTGGAACAGAATAGAAGCATGTGAATGTGTTAGGGAATGAGAATGGCGCTGCTTTAGTATGTCGAGCATTTGTGTTATGCTGTTTGGGCTGACGGTAGTCTGTTTCCTGACAGGAAGTGAGGGGTTTTGTATGTAAATCTGTCATGGGTTTTATCATGATCTGGATTTCTGGCTAATGCTTGACTGTTCACTGTCAGAAGACTCTACAGCCTGGGTAGCTTTCCAAACAGCATTGTTTTGCAGTACATAGGGTTACACAAACGGTTTGGTGTTTTTATCGTTGGCGTATTTTAATAGAAAAGGGATGCGGACGGAGATATGAATCATTTATGACTTGTAAAGCCAGTCATGTTTCAGAAACCACCATGTTTTTTCCATCATGGGCCATCATTAAATAGCTTTAAAATGCACTTGATTTTATTCTTTTGTTCATTAATGCTGTGACGTGAGTGAAAATTAACAGCTTTGGTTAGTTTTAAAACACTAAGCACTAATATTCTGAAACATTGTTAAACAGATTACTTTTTTTTTTTTTTTACTTTTGTGTCGGGATATTTTTTTACTATTTACAATACTGTGAGAATCCCAGAGAAATGTGGCAGTGATAATCTTGTTGGTGTGTCCGTTGCCAGATATGGTGTCTTGAACATTTGTTACCAAAGTTCCTACACAGTGCTGATTTTTTTGGTAGTATAAGAACACTGTTAGGCCAGGATTGAGCATAATTGGCAAGGGACCCTTTGCTTTAACATATCTTGCCATGTTGTCTGTATCAGGTTGGTTATGGGTCCAGAAAGTTAAAGGAGGAATTGTAAGTATAAACTCAGAACAGTTTTCAGTTTGCTTTGCGAAGTGTGAATGTAGGTGTGCTGGCATTAAGAATGGGCAGACCTGGTATAAGTAATGCTAGTTGGGTGCAGAGAGGAGGATGGAAAGATGGACCCATATGTTTGCCAGTGTTTGGCGAGGTGTATAAGAGAATTTGAGAAGTAGGGTTTTGTCTTGGGTTGCACAAACGGAATGTTAGTGAAAAGAAATTGTGTAAATATGGATGTGTGGCTATCATTTCCCTCAGTGACTGAGAGAGGGTAATGAAAAAAACTGACTGATGCCAGTCAAATATCAGATTTATATTTAGAATGCCAAAGCGAACACTCATCCTAGCTATGCACGAGGAGGCTTTTATTGTCTGCAGTGAACCAGACAAAAAGAAAAAAAGCCCACTGTCACTCTCATTTTCTCCCCTGTTCATTTACCCCCTGTATCGCTTGGACCTCTGGTGCTCCCTCTTGCCCCTTTCCCCCCCCCATGCTTGGCGTCAGGGCAGTATGTGTGGGTTTGGGGTTGGGAAGGTCTGTTTCGGGCAGGCTTGCGACCGCTGAATGTTTTTGCTGGGTGAATGGGTGTCGCTGCTGTAGCCCCTGCAATGCCTTTGTCACTTTCATGCCCATCCCAGAACTTCGGCATCTGCTGCCCAACAGCCACCCTCAACCTAGCATTTCTAACGATGTGTACAAAAGTGATAATAGAAGAAAAAATTAAAGGTCAGAAGAACATATATAACAGTGTGATATGGTTAAAGTGATATAAAGAAGAGAGCTTTAAGTGGGATGTATAGGAAACGTTTGTGTATATTGTACATTTAGAAAAATTTTAAAAAAAGGAAATATAAAATTATGAAAGATTAAACCCAAATAGATAAAAGAAAATTTAACTGCTTGAATGTGAAGACGAAAAGAAAAACCAGCTTGGTTTCTAATTTTATTTAAAGAAAAAAAAAAATATCAGGCGAAGTCTCACAGGAGTTAAGCACAGCTAAAACACCTTCGATTCACCCCACAATTCCTTCTCCCCCCAATATTAATTAGAATTTCTCCTCTCACTCACAGTGTTGCTGTTTCATTGTACGTCTATCTAGAACTATCCCTCTACCTTTCGCTTGTTCTCTCATAAGTCAGTTACCACAAAGAGATCTGTGAAATTTACTTTTATCACAATACTCAAAAGGGGTTGTCTCATTTAGATTGAGATGAAGCCATAACTGCCATCATGGTTATCAAATAATTTACTTTTTTTTATATTTTGACCTCCGCTGAAAATGAACAACATCCCAAGCTTTGAATGCTTAAGTGTCTATGCCGTCATCTATAAACTAGCTTGGTACATGTTCTTTGATGTGTGCATGGCATCACCGATTACATTGAGATGCCATTACGCTCAACCTTTAACTAGCCTATATCGCAAGCCAACTGAGCCATTATATTTTCAGGCCTCCAAGGACCTGGGCCAAATAAAGGACATACTAATCTAACCATGGCGTTCTGAAGCAACATGCCAAAACCATTTAGCCATCTCATTGCTCTATTGTTATCATCAGAGCAGCCATAGACACCAAAATCAAGGTGACCAAGAGCTCATTCGTTTATTACACCTGGCCTGTTGAGTAAGGTCATCCACTCTCCTAACGAGGTCCATTCTGCCCGAGTGCTGGAGCTGGACTTTGCAGTGCGTTTAGAACAAGAGAGGAGGTGTGCCCCCTTGTGGAACTGTAACCTGTACAGCGTCACGTTGGAGCCCTTATTATACCCATGTTTTAATGACCCTTTTCAAAAGTGTGAGAACAAGGGGAAGGGGCACTCACAAAGCAAGGGGTACGTCTCTGTACAGCGTGTTTACCAGTATTCCTTCAAATGTTTTTATTTTAATGGTCATTGTTTCCTTTTTTTCCTGCTTCAACATTACCATAACAATCCATATATAACCTGTATTAAAATGTATAGATTGTGAAAAGCTGAATGTCGGAGAGATTACAACAAATGTATGGCTATTCATAACAAGAAAAAAAAACTGAATTCAAATGTAAACAAAAAAAAAATTCTGAAACCTTTAGGGGACAAATGTAATGTTTTGTTTGTAATTACTCCTTTTGTTGGCAGAGGGCTACTGGATAAAGAATCAACTGTAATAAAGTAATTTTAGTACATCTTGGTCCTGAGCAGTTTCTCTGAGCAGTGAGCACGCTCAAGACGTTGTGAAACCAACAGTTTGTTTTGGAACCTTTTGTACCGATGCCCGAGCAGAGGCCTCCTTAAACAGGGTGAAGGTGAAGTGCAAATTAAAAATAACCTCAAACGCCAACTGGCTTGAAGATGGAAGATAACAGCTTGGTCATATGAGTTAGTTTAAGTGTACAGTCGTGTCTAAACTTTTTTGAGAGTGCCACAAATTTTGGTTTTCACAAAGGTTGCTGCCTCTATTCTTATGGTGACCATTTGTATTAACTCCAGATTGTGAAGAGTGAACAGATGAATTGCAAAGTCATTCTCTGCCATGGATAAATAACCTTATCACAAAAATGACTGCATTCCAGCCCTACAGAATGTCCTGCAAACATTGTTTCAGTGATGATTAGCTCTCGAGAAAATGAAAACAAGACAGCTGATATTACCGTCAGGCTGCTTAGAAGATTGCATTGCATCCAAAGGGTTTCACAGCCAAGGACATTGCTGCTTGTAAGATAGCACCCCAATCAACCATTTATCATCAAGAACTTCAAGGACAGTGGTTCAATTGCGGTGAAGAAGGCTTCAGGACGCCCAAGAAAGTTAATCAAGTGTCAGGACCGTCTCCTAAAGAGGATGCAGCTACGAGATCAGGTCACCACCAGTGCAGAGCTTGCTCGGGGTCAAGAAGGGCAGCAAAGAAGCCACTTCTCTTCAAGAAAAACATCAATGACAGACTGATATTCTGCAGGAAGTATATGGATTGGACTGCAGAGGACTGGGGTGAAGTTATTTTCTCTGATGAAGCCCCCTTCAGACTATTTGGGACATCTGGAAAAATGATAGTCTGGAGAAGAAAAGGTAAGCACTATCATGAGTCCTGTGTTATGCCAACAATAAAGCATCCTGAGACTGTTCATGTGTGGGGTTGCTTCTCATCCAGGGTAGTGGGACACTACCATCAATAAGGAATGGTATGAAAATATCCTCCAAGAGCAACTTTTCCCAGCGATCCAGGAGCAGATTGGAGATAAACAATGCTTTTTCCAGCATGATGGAGCACCATGTCACAAGGCAAAAGTTATAAAGGAGTGGCTCTGTGAACAAAACATTGAAATTTTGGGACCATGGCCAGGAAACTCCTCAGATCTCCATCCCATTGAGAACCTGTGGTCAGTCCTCCAAAAGAGGGATGTGATTAACTCCAAGCCCTGATTAGGTAAGAATGGGTTGCCATCATTCAAGATTTTGCCCAGAAGCTGATATCCAGTGTTCTGAGGTGAACTGCAGGAGTCTTAAGGAAGACGGATCAACACTGTAAATATTAAGTATTTGCTTAAACTGGATGTATTCGTCAATAAAAAGTTAACACACGTATGGAATACTTAAAATTGTACTTTATTATAACAAACATCTGACACCAGGTTCTAAACTGAGGCAACAAACTTGATGAAAGCCAAAATTTGTACAATTTTCAAAACAGGGACTTACAGTGCTTTTGTGCTGTCATATTCTTTTCATCATCCTGTCTTCAGAACGAATGGATCTTAAGAAATAGCCCAGAATTACCTGTGGGAAGTTATCATTTTGCAGAAAAATGGTTTTGTTCTGACAGCAGCGATACAAACTTAGCGAGTGTATGATCGGTTCCAGGTGAACGTATCATGCTCTTCCTCAAATGGATCCAGCCCTGAATGAGCTGAGAGTTGTCCGTGTTGACCCGGGACAGGCCTGCCTCTCCTGAGCATGACTGCTCTCCTCTTTTTGGCCAACAATGTATTTGTCCTTTGTCTAAGACCTTGAACAGAACTCTGTCCAACAAATCCATCCATGACGAAGTTCCTCTCCTCCACTTTGAAGAAATCTCCCACTGCCTGAAAGTATTCGAGCACTGCTTCATGGCTCCAGTAAACAGTGGCTCCTTGTTTCTCCTGCATGAAGCCACAGTGGCCTCCCTGAGCTGTCAGGGCCAGAAAGAAATACGGACTGTTCTGGAAGAGGACCACAGGCAGGGTCGAAGGAGGAGGCAGAAGAGGGTCATCACTGCTACATAAACAGAGAACGGGAACGGCTACTTCATCTGCATCTCGCAAGGGTTCATTACGATCCCAGTAACCCGCCCAGTCTGGCTTCATGGATGATCTTGATCTCAGCTCTCTGGACTGGTCTGGTATGTTCAGCTCACTGTTTTCTTGCCGCCTGGATGAACAAAACATGAGCCTCTCCATGTCTTGAAGGGAACGGCAGTGGAGGATTGCCTCAACATCCATAACTGAGCTTAAAGCAGTTGCGTACCTGCATACAGGACCAAATGGGAACAGCACAATTGGAAGCAAGAAGCTGTTCTAGTCTCCTGTTAAATGAAAGTGCTGCCAAGGAACTTCCAAATTATGCTAAATTCATTGGTTCTGATATAAAGCCAGTCTTTCAGAAGCTTTTTTTTGGCAGGCAAAAAAATAGTTATTATTTGTGTTCTTAAGTTTCACGACTTAAAACTTGAGAACACAAATAACCTTTTTTTTGCCTGTCAAATGATTAGAGAACCTACATCTTCTAATTGTGGTAAATTTGAACAAATAACACATTTTTAGGCAAAAATCTTTTCAAAGCAATCATAAAATGATGTCTCTGGCATCAGGCAGTGTATTCATACCTATTTTCAGTCAGGGAGCTGTTTTAAAGGCTCAGTTCAGATCGGACTTGTTCCTCTGATCAAATCTTTTGAGATGACCAGATTTCAAGTGATCTGATTTGGGTGTGTAGACATCACCAAGCTATCACCCTGGGCAGAGGAGGTAACAACATGCGGGTTGGAAACTACACAGCAAAACCCAGCATTTTAATCTACCTGAATTTTAGATCGTCCTTGTTCGTCTCTTTGCGAGTGACACAAGAGACACTGAAATCTGATTTCTGCAGCCGGATTGAGACACTTCTGTAAAAATGAGTTTGGAATTGCATTTCAGATCCCTTCCGAAATCTGTCCAGACTATCAAACGTCAATCTGGATACAATAAGGATATTCCAACAATTGAATATGAGCTGGCAATCTGAACAAGGCCAAACTCTTTGAACATCCAGATTCTTACCACCACTATTTTTATATCTTTATAATTATACCAACATTTAGAAACATTAAACCAGGAGTCATTAGTAGGTGGACCGCGGCCCGGACCCGGACCCAGACTTTGTCCAATGCGGACCCAAACTGATAAACTATTGAGAATTATTTAATTTTGACTGTGTTTATTTTAAGTGGCGGAACTTTTCTTGTCTTTGCGGTGTACGGGCTTTACGGCGCAGTGAATTCAGAGACCTCTATAAAACACTTTAACATGCACTTTTTTTTAAATGCAGCCCTTGTTTTATTGAAGTAAGTAAAAAAATGTATAAATAATGCATTCAGTTCAGCATTTAAACAGTAAATATACTGAACAGTATTTGTAATTAATAATTTGTAAAGTCTTTCAGTTGCTGATGGTATAAGATGTTGATACTAGGTAACTTAAATATACAGGATCTGGCACTGAATCATAACAAATTAGAAATGATGAGGGTCCGGACCTTGGCCTGAGGAAATCTCCACTAACTGGACCTTACTGAACTCTAATTAAATACCCCTGCATTTACTAAAAACAAGGAACTGGTAGTGTATTGACAATACCATGAAGTCTTCACTAAGTTGTAAGTGTAAAGAGGTTTCTTTTTAAGTGTCCATATAATTATATTGATTTTAACTTTAATTTTTATTTACCTGCTGAGTTGGAGCTTGCGGTAGAGCAGGGCTGCCTTGTGATAAAGCCATGGGAGTGGATTTTCAAACCACACTTGTCCATGAAACACTGGTGAGATGCAAGCAGCTGCTACCAGGTAAGACGATGATCCATACTCCCCAAGGTATGACAGCAGCAGACCAGAGCCAGAGCCTTCACTAACAGCGAGCAGGACAGAGGATGGATGGCGATTGCGTAAATATGTCACTGCCTGCGCCAGATCAGAGGGATCCCCAAACTGCTGGTAGCGTGGAGTAGCAAGCGGGCAGCCGCCATGACCACGGCGATGGAAGACCACGGGGTAGAAACCCTGTTGCAGAGTTTGGCAGCATAGACTGAGTAAGTGTGGTGTGATCTTCCCCAAAGCGTTAGGGATTAGAATGATGATTGGTCGGCTGCTGCTATGGCAACCCCAGACTTTTCCTTCTGAAGAATGGTCCTTCTTGGTCTGAGCTTTCTGGTCTTTCAGCCCGACGGCCCAGTCCAGCGCTATGATGCCTCCATCAGGTAAGAGTAAATTATCCCTTGTGAAGTAGATGCCACCGTCTTCCTCGGTGGGCCATATCAAATTGGAGAAAATCTGCAGATGGGGGTCTATCCTTGGCCAACCAGCCAGACGGGGGTGTGATAAAACATGACAATGCTGCTTTATATATTTGGCCAGAGCTGTAGGCTTGCAGATAAACTTGATGTGTGACTCTTGGTCTCCAGGGACATTAAAAAGAGCAGGGCGTGGAAGCTTCAGTGTCCAACAGGTCGCGATCCATATGATCCAAGCTAGAAGCCTTAGTCCCTCCTTCACTAAAGAACCAATTTTATCCCATCGCAACAGTAGCGCAATCAGGAACAACAGCAGAGAAGGCCAGAGGCAGAAGATAAGGTCCCACATGATGGGAATACTGATTCTTTAAAAACAAGCCTAGCAGGAGGAGAGCAGGTAGTGGTTTTCTTCTTTTTGGCTGTCTCTACTGCAGTCCAAAATGAAAATGAGAGGGCCTCCAATTCGGATGCTCTGTTACCTCTTACTGGAGTTGGTCCCCTCCTCACAACGTGTCACCTCCTCGTTCAGAATCATTAAGAAAGCGTTGACCAAACAGGCTCCTTCAGCTGAACGAAAAGAAGCCAACCAAGGCAACAGATGAAAGTGTCTCGAGCAAATGCAGTTTCATGCTTCAGTTCTTTCTCATTAATGTACGAGTCTATTCTAGGATCTAATCAGAGCTGAATGCAAAGAGTGAACAGACTAGAACCACTACAGCGGCTGAGAAGGTGAAGAACCTGAAGGGTATTGCACCTGAGGGAACTTTGCTCCTTTTATTTGTCCAAGAGCACAAATAGTCCTATTTCTGTAAAAAAGAACTATCATGAAAATCTTTTTGCTAAGAGTTGAATAAGGAAACTAAATAAAACTAATAACTTGTCTCCTCTGAAGCCTGTAATCTCAGTACTTTGATTACTGATGTTTAGAACAACCTCAGATTGCTTCAGGTGCACAATCGTTTTGAAGTCTCACAGTGTTTGAAAATGAAAACTTTAATCCCTCTGTATTAGCCACTAATTTAGCTTGCTTTAGGCATATTTCTTGAAATAAGCTATCATCTACCTATATAGTAAGATACGTCCACTTAATAAAATTAGTTACAACTATGGGCCTTATTCACCAATATGCTCCAATGTTTTTCTTGTGTTCTTGAGAAAGATTCTAAAAAGTCAACATCAGATTCATTGATTAAATTGTGTAAATATGGTTGGTGAATGAGGCCCATTAAGAAATTTTAGGCTAGATTTAAGATGATTTCATTTGGTAATATTTTTAAAGTATAAAAGATTTTGCAGGGTGAAGAGTGATTCGTTGGATAATGTGTATTAAGGTTGGAGCTGCAGTTGGAGAAGGCAATAATAAATGAATAATGGTATTAGGGCTGGGCGATAAAACGATATTGATAACTATCGCGAAATTACATTTCCTCGATAGAACTTTAAGACGTAGTCGATAGAAAGTCGATAGAATTAAGTTCCGTCCATGTTTTGAGAGACAACACGAACAGCAAATGAGAAAGAGAATAGCGCCGCCCCCAACCAATCAGGTGGCTGAACTGGAGTTCCAGCCACTTCGTGTTTGGTTGAAGCACACAGCACAGAGTGTCTGCGTAGCGGCAGCTTAACCCGCGCGCTAGTAATAAGTTACTGCAGACACCACAGTCGAGCAGAGAGAACGAAATAAGAAAAAACAACGACAGAAAACGTTAAACTACTACTGAAAGAAACATGTTACACGTGTTAATAATCTTAAAATAATCTGCTAAGATAAGATAAACAGGTAAACAGGTGCTGTCCTGCTGCTGTGTTGATGAAGCTCTACGGGATGTTTGAGCTTCAAGGTCTCGTGTATAGCAGTTGTACTGTTGTGATCATCTCCACTGTGCAGAGCTGACAGAGCACCACACTGTTGTGTTTCTGTGTGAAACACTCCCACAACTTTAGATGTAGGTGAGCGATTGTTTGTAGCTGCAGCTCGAGCTCCGGATAAATCCATGCTTTCAATGGGCGCGGCCACCTTTGCGACACATCGACGCACGTTATGCTAATGTAATTTCGTAATCGATAAAGATAAACATGTATACTATATGAGTTTGAGTGAGAACGCTGAGGCAAAGTTGACTTTATAATCCAAAAACCCGAGCAGGGAAACTTTATTTTCAACCGAAACAGAATCGCTAAACGAACTCACCATTTGAGCCGATAGAGTCGACTCACCGCTTCGAGTCCTTTCCTCAGCCTTTAAAGGGCCAGCAACAGCCTGCTTAACACAGTGTCTGTGTGTGAATACTGTTCATACTAATACTGCCCCATATACACATTACACAACTGTATTACACACACACATACATACATATATATATGTGTGTGTGTGGTTAATACAGTTGTGTAATATTCTATAGTACATTTGTCTATTTGTCTGAAAATAAAAAAACAATTTAAGAAAAAAATTACATTTTGATACCTTCATATCTCACTTAAAGTAAAAAGGAAATAGTGATTTGATTTATATCGTGATATATATCGATATCGACTGATATGAAAAAAATTATCGTGATTTTTTTCCCATATCGCCCAGCCCTAAATGGTAGTAATCATCTTTAGATGTAGGGAAGAAAACATGGAGACATTAGCCAATCCGCGCTATTTTAAAAACTGCATTGGTGAGCGAAATAGATTTGTACAACACTGGTGTCATTAAGTACTTCACAAGTATATTTTTGGCCATCAGGTTTTCAGCCAAGTGTTTTTCATAATCTAGTTTAGTCTTTTGGCTCACCTGGTCTGGTGGTTCGTCTTACACCACCACTGCCATTCTGACAAAACTGCTGTACATAACAATTCATGTTTATGTTTGTTATGTGCTTTTCTTTATTTAGACCAGACCACTTAGTCACTAAAAGGTCCAGGTCCAAACCCAGACATTGTCCAATATACTATTCTATAAACTATTGAGAGCGGTTTAATCCTGGCAGTATTTATTTGAAGCGGTGGAACTTTTCTTTTCTTTACGGTATACGGCCTCTGCGGCACAGTAAACTCACAGACCAATCGTGTGCGCTGTAAGATCACCAAAGGCTCCTCAGCCAATCAGATCTGTGCACATTCGGGAGTGCGGAGAGCACACAGGCGAGGTACGAAGCGAGAAGCAGCAGTCGGAGAATACAGCGAGTTGGAAAGAATAACGTGCAACCAGGAATGGACCGAGATTTACACTACTGCTCAAAAGTTTGGGATCACAGTGAAATGTTCTTGTTTTAATGGAGTATCTTCTTCCTTAACACAACAATGGACTGACGGGTCGCTAAAGAAAGTTGTTTCTTTCTGGTCATTGTGAGTCGGTCAGCAAGCCATCAACTGCTGATGCTTCAGATACTAAACTAACCTAGAATGTTGTTCTCTCTTTTATACTCACTTATTAGTAGAATGTTTTTCAGCTGTGCATCACAATTGAGCAAGAGTGTCCTAGCAACCAATTAGCCCAATAACATCCTTAACTTGGATTGGCGGCCGTACCAGGAGATTTAGACAGAGGATAGAGAATTGCTGATAATAGGACTATATACAAAATAAGCCTCTTTACAAAAATAGGCTTTAATAAAAACATTTTTATTCTTTAAAAATCATCTGATACACTTACATTAATTGTAAAATGGACAATATTGTTTGTGAATTGCATGAAAATTGCATTAAATTCTAAAGTGATCCTAAACTTTTGAGCGGTAGTGTATATGTTTATTATTCCCACAGGCAGCTCCAAATGGAGTTAAGAAGAAGGCTGCATGTTTTATTAAATTTTTCTATAAATTAGCACATTTAAAAAACATTCTGTTTTTTTTAATGTAGCCCTTGTTTTTACTTAAAGTGAGTAAAAAGCATTTATTTGTAGTTTTATGAATAATTCATTCAGTTCAGCATTTAAACAGTAAATATACTGAACGGTATGTGTGATGTGTTGGTCTTTCAGGTGCTGATGGTATAAGATGCTGATACTAGGCTACTTCAGTAAACAGGATACGCCACTGAAGTTAGAAATGATGACGGTCCGGACCTTGGCCTGAGGACATTTCCTCTAACTGGACCTCACTGAACTCTAATTAAATACCCCTCATCTAGACGAAGAATCCTTCATCATAGAGTATGTGAGCACTAAATAAATACTGAAATCACATAGAAATACACTTTGGAATACAAAAAGTTTTGTTGTGAGACAGTGCTTACAATGTATGATACAATATGATCAAGACTGACAGCAGGGAGGAGAATGAACTCGAGGTTGGAGTTCCAGGCAGCTGGACCACCTATTTTGGGCTGTGGTAGGACTGACATAGACTTGAGGAGCAGGGAGGAGATGGAGTAGTGGTGGTGGGGATTGAGAGGACTGCAGTAATCCTTCCCTCCACTCCGTAATGATGCGTGAGGACACCACACAACGTTCTTTTTGTACAAAAAGATGTTTTATTCATATCATCATTCTCACAAATGATCTGCTACAGAACACACAAAACTCGACTTTGTATGTCTTTGGTTTTGAAATTTTGCTTTTTTTTCATATTTTATTTTTTAAAATAATATTTACATTTTAAAATGTATAACCGGAGCCGCAAGAGACATCTTTCATGTTGGTCAAAGATGGAAAGGTAGGGCTGTGTTAGTCTGGGGGTGAGAAATGAAAGGGCTGCTATTTAACACAGTACTGTAGGAGCCACAGCAAGAACACATTTCACAGAGTAGAGATGCTTGGGAATCTGTACAGACCATAGAGACACATTCATTCGCTGTTCAGGTAAGTCATAAATAAGCTTCTCTGCATTTTTCTAGGAGTTGACTTGTGATGAAATGGAAGATATGAATATTGTAAACGGGCCTTAAAGGCATGGTCGGCTTTATATCAGCCTGAAGTTGGGCCTGTATGCTGTTTTGGCCAGTGTGGTCCAGACTGATTTCACTGTAATGCATACATAAAAACTGAGACCCATTTGGCACTGCTTGGCTCAGCTGATGTCAGCAGACTCCTGACGATGTCTGCAATTATACTGAACTAAGAAGCAGCTGTATCGGATGTTTTCATGACTTCAGTATTGTTCTACAGTAAATACATTAGAAGCAAAACAGGACACGGAAATAGGAGGAGCCGCTCTAGCGATTACACTATCAGTTATTTACACTACTGACTTGGTTAATGGGGATGCGTGAAGTATTGTCAGGCATCAGTCACAGCAGTAGCAGTAGCAGCAAAGCAACAGCACCTACACTACACACGGTTCAGTACACTGACAGGTTGTAAACTTTGCCATGACAATATACTATCGACCTTATGTGATTCCTTGACGCTCAGCCTCTTTAAAGACTTCAGCTTTGTTTTCCCATGTACAGCATTGTGCACAAGTCAAAGACCACCCCTCATTTAATTTCCAATAAAAAAATAAAAAAACGGTCCCTCCTTCCAGTGAGAAGACACTGAGGGTCCAAGAGGACGAGTATCTGATGATACGGAGAAAAAGTAATAAAAGAAAATCATAATACTGAACAACATCAAAGCTGTTGCCCTTGTTTATTCTGTTCTTCAGTGCTCAGGACCACCACAGAGCAGGAGTCACTTGGGTGCTGGATCGTTCTCAGCATTGCAATGGTACTGAAGTGGTGTTAGTTTGTGTTGTGCTGGTGTGAGTGGATCAACTTTAACACTGTGTCCACTCACTGTCCACTCTAACTTGCTGCTTCACCTTCTAGATGTAAAGACAGATACAATAGCTGTTTGTCTTGGTCCTTCATCAGTGGTGAACTTCATTAGTCTGTTCTTGCTGTCGAAATGAAGAGGGAGACCAGTTGAGAGTGTACGCTTTATTCCTGAGGATACCGCGGATCTCAACATGGTCTCGGCAACTGCACGGTCTTATAGGCCCACTTCCATGTTCCATCTGGCCCAAGCTGTTATCTCCTGGGTTCCTTGGGGGGTTCCTGCCATAAATTACGGCCTTCACTGAACCTTCAACTTCTCGTAACCGCCGTAGCATTCAGTGTGCCCATCTGTATAAACAAGCTTTTAACAGACGCCATAGTATGTAAGAAACATTCGCAACAGTGGAGTGTTTTCAGTCCAGTAGTGACAGTGAGGTGTTTAAAAGCTCTAGCAGCACTGCTGTGTCTGATCCACTCACACCAACACAAGACACGCGAACATACCACCACTGTGTCAGTGTCACTGCAGTGCTAAGAACGATCCACAACCCAAATATCTACTCTGTGGTGGACCTGTGGTGGTCCTGACCGTTAAAGAAGAGGGTGATATCTAATTGTAGAACTACATAGTGATCCTATATGGTAAGTGGATGTGATAAGAATAGACAGTACCTAATAGAGTGCTTGGTAAGTGTATAATGTGTTTTTTCCTTAAAATGAATTTTGACTGGAAATGAAGTGTGCTCTGATTTTTGCACAGTACTGAATACCTGGGTCAGCATAGATTGGAATCACAACAATGAAAAAGAAACTAGGGGTAGAGAGTTCTGGAAGGTTCATACAGTGGCTCCCACAGGGAACAAGTCAAGATGAATATGACTATTACATAGAATCTATCTATTAACTGTAGGGGCAATCTATAACTGTGTAATTTAAGTTGACACTTGTGTGCTTATGTGCAGTAAATGTCCTTTAAAGTTCTACATGTCTTTCAAAAGTTGATGTCAAGCATAAATAAGAGCATTAGTAAGAACCGTTAACTTTAACTTAGCCTCAATAACAGAAGCTGTAAGTAGTGAATGCACTTTAGTAAAGACTCAAATAATGCTATGGTGAATGCTATGGTTTTCTTATATACGTGGGTGCATCTATTAGGAGTTGGTGGGTGTTGGGCAGTGTGTACAGAGATAATTGTGCTTTAATCGGTCAAACAGTGCCGTTGGTGTACTTGGAGAGTTTATTCTCTAAGTCACAGATTCGCTTCTCTTGAGAAAGAACTGTGGCCTTCAGACTTTGAATCTCCTCCACAAGCTTCTCCAACAACTGAGGCTAGTGGTCAGACAGGAGACAAGAGAACGAGGGCAGAGTGAAGAGGGAAACAGAAAGAGACGGTGAGCGGGAGAAAGAAGGAAAAAAAGAAAAAAAAGGGATTGGTTTTAGAGACAACAGTGGAGAATGACAAGGTGCAGAAGAGAAGCAATAAGGAATGAAAAAGCAGTTGAGGGGCAGGATAGATCAAGCTTGTGGAAGGGTAATCTAGCTCTGAAGGAAGGCTCTCCATTTAAAAGGGAGAGAGAGAGAGAGAGGGAACGAGCCATTGGTTAACAGGGTACTCACTGGCAAACTGCTCCCATCAACAGCGGACAAGCTCCTGCGAGGTGCAGGTCTGGAGTCCAGGACGTTCTTCTTAGCCACTTTCAGCTCTCTGCTCTTTGGAGGAACATAGCCGTCCCTCAGGGAGATCAGGATGGGGTCCTCATCTCGGCCATCCAGCCACTCTTCAGGCTCCAGAGCTGGGTCTGGACCCGCCGTGTCTGGGTAGAGATCATCCTGGAACAGATCCGACTGGAGGGCAGGAGGTTAAACAGAAAGAAGAGTCGTCGCTATGGGTATAAGGGTTCGGTGAAGACTTGATAAATGCTTTAAGTTGCTACTGTGATATTTCTGAATGAATCACTCACCTTTCTAGGAACCGTCATTATGATAGGCTCACACTTTCTTTCATGGAGCTTGAATAACCTGAACACAAAAAATGACAGACAGAGAGAGCATTTAGTCCTTAGTGTACCATTTACAAGTTTTCTCTTGGAGAACGTTATGAAAATGATAATAATTAATAATAATCTTGCTGTTCAGATGTACTTTAATGGGTTCTGTGGGCAGGACACTTCACACTGTCACCACCAGCCTGTGCTGTTGACTCGTGGAATCTTATTGCTTGAGCTAAATTCTGGTCCTTCCATTAACATGGTGCTGACAATGAACAATTCTTAGCAGTCCAGTTTTGATTCTGCTGCACTGAACCAAAAGATCACATTCATGTTCTTGGCTGACAACATTGGTGTCCAGCACCAACTTCTATAGCCCATTCAGTTTGTTGTGATGTAATGCAAGTATTTGTATTCAGTCTCAAGTTACATTTTGTAAGAAGAATACCTTTAAAATACTCACCCCCTAAATAAAACAGTATCTATACCATCTTTAAAATAAACACAATCAAATAATACCTGTTAACTATTTTAAAATCAGAGCTTGGTGCTTCTTTACAAACACTCAAGTTCCTGCCACAGTCTGAGTAGACTGATAAATCAATACACAAGCAAGTTATTAATCTCAGCTTTATTAAACTCTTATACGGGCTGACTGAACTGAACAGTGTCCTCAGCAGTAGAAATCTTCACAACACCAGTGTTGGGCTGGACTCGTGTTTTGTGAGGAGCAGTATACATGTGCCCTTGAACAAGGCACCTAATCCTCAACTACTCCCCAGACGCTGTGGATAAGGCTGCCCACCGCTCCTGGCAAGTGTGCTCACTGCCCCCTAGTGTGCATGTTCACTAGTGTGTGTATATGTTGGTGTTTCACTGCACAGGCAGGTTTAATGCGGAGGGCAAATTCCATTGTGTACAAACAGAAGCAAACAGTTCTAAATTCTAATTCTAGATCGCAAGAATTTGTTATAAGGATATGACTGAGTGCTGGTACTGGTGGCCTGCCACCCAATGAGCGTTGGAATAGGCTCCAGCAACCCCCTCGACCCAGGATGACAAGCAGCTCAGATGAAAGAATGGTATGACTAATTAATTCATAGCTCCTAAATTGCAGTGGGGTTATGGAAGTAGATTGCTGGAGATAAAGAGAGCCAATTTATTTATTTTCATTTAAAGCATTAATTTGTAAGATGACACAACCTGTTGAATATATAGTCTAAACAATAGTAAGCAACATGTTGTTAGCATTAACAGCTGTTTAGTTACCAAATGAAACTACAAAGAAACTTTAAACTATTAAACTTCCCTTTATAATGTAAAATCCATTTACTAATCAAGAGCTTATCCAGTTAACCAGTGTTAATGATTCCTTCTCTTATTAACCAATAGTAGTTCTTTTTTCTCTTATTAACCAGTGTTAATGCTTTTTTCCTATTAATTAACCAATGTTAATGCTTTTTTCCTATTAATTAACCAGTGTTAATGCTTTTTTCCTATTAATTAACCAATGTTAATGCTTTTCTCCTATTAATTAACCAATGTTAATGCTTTTTTCTCTTAATAACCAATGTTAATGCTTTTTTCCTCCTACTTAACCGATGTTAATGCTTCTATTCATTTACATTTATTTTGTTTTCTGCTGAACGTGGTTTCTTGACAGGAGGTTAGGGTTTGGTGGTCATTTTCAGAGTTTCAGCCATTGTTGCATTTATTCTTCCTTTGATTGGCTATCTATCCCTAAATAATCTAACCAGGAGCACCTTCACCATGACTACTATGAGATTACAAAGGACCACTGCAGCAGCGCTGCTTCTTAATGCTCTAATGTTGGACTGATTCAACTTAATAGTATAGTGACTCATTATTGCCTATTGAAGCATAAAGGGGTTATTACAAGACAGGAACGGACAGGTACTGTAAAAATATATTAGTTAATATTGGAATATTTTAAACTAAAAAACCTTACAATCAGCAATTTAAATGAGTGTATTTTCATTAACAGAAAATTCATACAAAGAAAACTAAATAAAATTAAACAACTAAATGAATCCAATAAAAATGGTGAGGGTAGAGATTTTGTATTGTATTATGAATGTATTCTAAATATGAGGCTTCTAAATAAAAATTATTGCATTTAAAAAATTGTGCTGTATTTGTACGGACTACGTTCAGGACCGTGTATTCAGCATTCAGCCATCGCTACTTTCTCAAAATATTCTGCCCAGCTCTGCCAAGTGCTGCATTCTGAGATGACATTCTGCATAGCACTGATGAATTTGCATGGGAGTCGCCAGGGGTCTGTTTGCATAATCCTTTTCTTTCGCTTTTGTTCCTTTTGACCCACAAGCTGTTTTCAGTCCACAAGACTAGCCAGCACCATTCTCGGCAAATCCTGGAAGTGGTTTTGCATAAAAAGCCCAGCATCAAGTAACCAAAAAATATATTCACAAAAGAAACAACTTAAATCTGGTCTTGATTATGAGGGTATCGCCAAAATATTACATACGTTTTAAAGGGGGCCTTCCTTTAGTGTGTTATGTAGCTTTTTGTGCATGTAAACGTTCTGCAAAGTTGTAAAGCTGAAAGTACATGCCAGAGTGAGAAACTCTCTTCCACAGGAACCACTTTTCTCAGCTGCCTGAAACATCTCACTGGATATACAGCCAAGATGAAGTCATCTCGTAACACATTCCTACCAGCAAGCATTGTATGCCCTCCCACAAAGCATAGAGAGCTAAAAAAGTAAAAGCTTGCGGCCCTAAAACAGCCTACCTGACTTTCAGGATCGGACTCTGACTTAAACTGATGACATTGCAAGACCAGTTACAGGAGTGTGAGTTTGTAGCAGGATAGATAACAATGTGGCAAGCTGATCAATCCAATCAGAGCACACTGAGAGGCGGAGCTTAAAGACACAGGAGCTCTTTCAGACAGAGGGTGAATAAGATGTACAGTATGTGAAAAATATTGTTTTTGAACATAATGAGCCCCCTCTAAAAATATACACTATAATATCTGCCAGTGCAGTAATTTAACAGATACAAGAAGAGTCTAAATTTAAATATTAATATTAATAATAATATTGTTACAGAAATCTGATAATGATAGATATTACATATGCCATCAAGGTCACTTGTGATAATGTGATGTATGATTTACGGGAATGTACAAGTTATATGAATGTGTGAACTGGCAACATAGTGTATCTGCACTGCCATGCTGCAGTAACTCCACCCAACAAAACACCTACTCATAAGTAATCACTCAAGTCCGGCTGACCTGGCAATCTCACACTTGCTGACGTCCACTCCTCTCTTGGGCATGAAGCCCATTCCTCGCTGTGGCTCCTTGCTACTGAATGTGCTGAGGTAGTGCACATAGGGAGGCTCCTCTGTGATCTCAAAATACCGAATGCTGCTGTCCCCCTTGAAGGAAAGACACAGAGAGACACAAAGTCAGACACAAACGTAATACTGGCCACTGGATTAGACCTATATGGAATGCTAAGAGCACTGACACTTACCTTGCCACACAGATATACCATGCTAGTGTCTGGATCGTAAAATGGCAGTAAGACCCCATTGCTTGTGTCCAACTCCAAAAGTGCGATGGGCTCCTCAAAATTTGTCTACGGAGATAAATAATTAATTCTATTTAACTTTGAGAAGATGGTATGTTGGTGTTTACATTGAAATATGTGTTGGCTCAAATGTGCACTGTGTGTGTGTCTAACCGGGTCCCATAGACCGAGCTCTCTCTGGCTCATCCTGGTGAAGCCTGTAGTGAAGATGTTGCCCTCTCTGGTGAAGATAGCTCTCATCGGCCTGATGCCTTCATGTGGGGACATTCTCTCCTGCAGAAACACAAGACAGGATATCTCAGAGCCACACAGCAGAACTGTCAGCATCACATTAAAAGAGAGCTATAAAACATTTTGCACACTTTGCACCTTAAGCTGATGACAAGTGGCAAAGCTACTGTGCACTTCCCACTGTTTAACCCAAATGTGAGTTAGGGGGGGCTCAAGGAGCAGATAGGCTTGGGTCTAGTTTACAATGCATGGCCTATCTGACGTGTTTCCATTAGAGATTAAATTATTACAAGTTAAAATATTGCAGGCTAAACATCTCACTGCCAACCCATATGCAATCAACCAGTGTCATATTACTGGTCTTAGCTTGAAAAACTTCTGGTAATGTGCATGCATGTTCAACTACAGCTAATCTTTCTTATGGTGTAGTTCTGGGTTAGGGTCTAGCCTGTGGCTTGGCAAGATGCTGTAATGTGTGTCATCACCTGTCACCTGTCACCTGTCAATTTGAGCTCACTCTTAAGAGAAAAATGGTGCACGTTTCTGGAGAGTTCGCATGTTATATGTGCCTATTTCGGCATTTCACCTGCTGCTGCAATGGAGAATCCACTATTTTCTTGTCCAGTGAGCTTATTTCCATGTGTCTGGTGCAATGAGACCCTGAGAACTTGAGGTTGGCACTATGGTCGTTCAAATCACACCGTCCAAAATCAGTACTATAGTGCACACCAAAATCATACAATCCCAGTGAATCTGAGCAGCGACAGGACTGCTTAGTTCGTCCGTACTCACCGCTACCACCTCTCTTTTCCTGGGGTCACAGACACGAAGACGGCGGTCTTTGCAAGTGGTGCAAAACAGGCTTCCATTGTGGTTCCAGCTGACATTATAAATGAGGTCTGGGTGGTCGTCCATTGTGATTAGAGGCTCTCCAGTGCCCACGTTCCAGACGATGATCAGATTATCACTGCCTGCGACATATGTACATATATATATATATATATATATATATATACATTCATTTATGACCAGCACTATAATACTATACTTTTTAATAAAAAATCTTAAGAAAAGTCAATGAGTATAGATAACAAAGAAGTATAAAAAGGTCCTGCACCTGCAGTGAGAAGAATATTGCGGGCAGTGGGGTGCCACTTAACAATGCCCACTCGTTTGGAGTGTCCCTCCAGCACTACAATGGGCTCGCTGATAGGTCGGCAAGGAGTGTGGTCAGGAATCTGCCATACCTGCCGAACAGGAAAAGCAAAATATCGACTGAAACATGCATGTACATCAAAGGAAGTTAATGAACCCTGTTTTACAACATGAGAGAACCGAGGCAGCAGCTTGCAGTTTACATCTTAATCATTTATAGAAAGATAAATATCCATCTATCTCCATGTATTTAATTAGAGTAGAAAAAAGAAAGTTCTATGAAGCTGTCTAGGCCTTGTCTCTGTGGAGCTGACCTCTTTGCCTGCGATCTCAGGGGAACCATGTACTATGAATTCCTCAAGGTCAAATTAAGGGCTAATTATGGGCTAAATATGTGCTCTGAGCTCAGCCCGAAAAACAAGCATGTGTCACATGAGTCTCTGCCTAAAAGACACAATACAGCTAATGAGTAATCACAGCTAAGTCACTATAGAGCTACTGGGACAGCATTATACATTCCCGTAATGTTACCAGGAGCATTATATGAATGTTGTTTAAACATGAGCACGGGTCCAGTAGAGATAGCAGCTGCGGTGAGCCTTCTGCACCAAATGTGCATAGAACACATGCCTTTCATATTTATAATGTTATGTAAGATGAGTGCATCAGCAAATAATGTTTAGATGACTTCAGTATAAAATTATTTTAAACAGTTTACAGATGCACAGGCTTAGTACTAGGGGTGGGTAATATTATAATATTTACTGTAATTGTGATAAATACATGATATCTATCATGATATAATATCGTGATATTTTCCGAGAAGGCATGTTTTATTATTAGGACAGTATATTTAGCCACGGATAGCTGGATTAATCACTGCATTCAGCATTCACAATGTCACTGATGCAGCAATCACAATGTCATGTATATACTGAAATTGGATATCAATATCGGGCCGATATCAGCAGAACATGCTGGATCAGATAATTAGAGGGAAAAAAATAAGGCCAGATCCAGTGATGTCACAAAACAAGCCTCAACCATCCCAGAATTGTATCATAATATCAGTAACTTGATAATGAGTGGGAATGCTTAAGTTTAAGTAGCCCAGTCTCCAAGCCAGAAACCTGACACAATATCATGTTGAACTCTGCTTTTCCAATATTAACCTGAATGCTGTTCCAGCCGGTCTGTAAACGAAGTTATGAAATAACATCAGTTTAGGAGAAGGACCACGCCCAAACTCCTCCTCTCCATCATTACACTCTCTATATAAACCACTCCTCTGCCCTCACCTTCTCGTGATGAAATCCACACCCCACCACCTCCCCAGCTCCTCCCTCTCTTCCAAAATCTTACTCACTCTTCGCTTGGCAAGTGGGAGCCTGGCTTCAAATCCCAGCAGCCAAAGCCACCCAGAACTCCAGCCCCAAGTTTCTCTCTGAGATCCCCTTCTTTGCCCTGCCTTAGTGGTCCGTACTTTGCAAAGCAAAAAAAAAAAAAAAAAGGTCCCCCCGAAAGGGCCCATCTTGTTCCTTGACTGTTTTGTTATTCTGACTTATTAATCTGACTGAATGTGGTATTAGGTTTAAATATTAATATTATAAATACTAGAAACTTTGGGAGCCTTATGGGAGCTAGCTAGCGGTGCCCAGTGGAATGACACGGTTAATTTTTAAAAGCCTGTGACGTAGTTAGACCAGTCAGACTGTGCTTCGGAACGTATTTCAGTATCGCTTATGAAAAATGAGAAAAATATTGTGCTATCTATAGCGCATATGCATCAGATCCACTTCAGCACTGAGTCAGGCCGTTTTTCTGCTATAACAAAGCACAAAAGTGTGTGTGCATGTATGCATGGGGAGGATAAGGGGTTATGCGTGGGCTGAGTTCACATTACTCAACTTTAAAGACCCCTCCTATGAGTAAGATCCTCTCTGCAGCCCCATTAGTTCATGTGAGCATAGAGTTCTGGGCTGTAAGCATTCTGCTAACATATGTTTATAAATACCAGGCTCGTCCCACGCCCCCTTAGTGCCTGTCACCCTGAAAGTATGTTCACTATGATCTTTTCCGCTAGTGTAGGTAGTCCAGTGTGCAGTGACTGCATGCACCCCCATTGCTTTGCTTCTTTCAGCACTGCAACAACTATAGTTGCCATAGCTATGCAGGTATGCAGTTCTTGTAACAGTCCTGTTCTCAATGATGTGCAATGTATGTTTTCACCACCAAGATAGGATCAAAGGATAAAAAAAAACAAAAACTACCATAGCAGTAGTGTCTTCAGAGCCACTGGCCAGGATGTTGTCATTGTGGGGACACCAGTCAATGTCCAGAACAGGCCCAGAGTGTCCCACCACCAGGGGATGGTTTTTGTCCACACGGCCCACCTGAAATGTACAAGCACAGCAAGAATGAACCACCGAGAACAGTATAACATAACGTTATCATTTCACATATAGACTTCAAGAGCTGTGTCTAAATACAGACAAATACTAGATGTTATTTAGCAGACGCTCGTGTCTACATCTATTCACGCCAGCAGGTTCCCCTGCGTGTTTTACCCAAGAACCTTCAGTTTTCTTTAAGTGGGTGGGGGGCATCCACCGTAGTAGCCATTTGAGTCAGCCGAAAATAAGGAAAAGTTCTACCACACCGGTGTTGATTTGGTTGACAAACTATTTTTGTCATAGTTTTCGTCAACAAACCCTTTTTTTGTGACGAAAACGAGACGATAACTAAATAAAATCTACAAAATGTGATAAAAACTATGACGAAATTGATTAACACTTTAGTCAACGAATAAAAACGAGATGAAAATGTTTGGCAGGGACGACATCCAATCAGAACTGATTAAGTTTTGTGAAAGGTGGGGACAAGTTAGGAAAACATCCAATCATAAGTTATCTAGACTGCAGAGAGAAAGAGAGCTTAGAGTTTGTGTTTAGAGAAAATCACCCACCGCGCTGGACATCAGCTTCCCAGCTTTACCACTAGCTTTACCGCTGCTAAGGTTAGCTTAGCCTTTCTTAATCCTAGTCCTGAAAGCACACTGTCCTGTACAGTTTAGAGTGTGTCCTGCTGTAAACACTAGTATTAACTCAGTAAGCTGGTGTTAATGATCGGATTAGTTGATCGGGTATGTGGGAAGCAGGTGAAACTCTATCTGTGCCGGTGTAGTGTGTCTGGACCAAAGTCGGGAAACTAGCTAGCTAACTCCAACCATCTGACATTATCATGTCCCAAATCTCTCCATACACACTAGAAAGTGCACAAAACAGATTAGCTAGTTTTATTTACAATGAATTAGTGCACATAGGGGACAGTGTGTGTCTCTAGTAAACACTGTGACCTAAAGATGTCTGGTATGTTATGTGTCTGAAATAAAGAGATGTGGAATTGAAATGTGGAATTAAAGTCTATGCCAGTTATTAATTCATTGATTTACTGCTATGCTAAAATGTATTTGAATTGCACAATTCAAAATACTTTCATAAATAAAACTATTATTGCAAAAAAATATATTTTTAATAGTAAAAAGTGATAAATGCAATTATGTAGATTAGTTAATCACAGAGTATGTAATTTATTTGGAGTGACAGCACTAGTAACTATTATTAAATAAATAAGAGATAATAAATAAAAAGGTGATACAAGGATAAAATAACAGTTTTCTCTTATTTACTGTGCAGTTACGGAAGAGCTCAGATGTTTGTTAAATCTGTTTCTGTGTGTATTGGTCTTTCAAACATGAATAATATTCCATAACTGGATAATGACTAAATAATTTAAGGGAACTAAAGAAAAAGCATTCACATTTTACACTCTTTAAATTTTAGTTGACTGAATCGACTGTAGATTTAGTTTAGACTATATTCTTATGATAATTAGTTGACTAAAACTAGACTAAAACTAAAAACAATTCAGATGACAACATTATGACTAAAACTAAATGACATTTAAGTCAAAAGACTACGACTAAATCAAAACTTGCTGTCAAAATTAACACTGTACCGCACGCGCGTCAGTGCACATGTAAACTAAAAATAGGGACCAAAGTATCAGCTGAAATAAACAGACTGAATATCTAATAATACGTTTACATCTAATAATAAGTCTATTCTCCATCAAGACTATTCTTCACCAAGACTATTCTTCACCAAGACTATTCTTCACCAAGACTATTCTTCACCAAGACTATTCTCCACCAAGTATATTCTCCACCAAGACTATTCTTCACCAAGACTATTCTTCACCAAGACTATTCTCCATCAAGACTATTCTTCACCAAGACTATTCTTCACCAAGACTATTCTTCACCAAGACTATTCTCCACCAAGTCTATTCTCCACCAAGTATATTCTCCACCAAGACTATTCTTCACCAAGACTATTCTTCACCAAGACTATTCTCCACCAAGTCTATTCTCCACCAAGACTATTCTTCACCAAGACTATTCTTCACCAAGACTATTCTCCACCAAGTCTATTCTCCACCAAGACTATTCTTCACCAAGACTATTCTTCACCAAGACTATTCTCCATCAAGACTATTCTTCACCAAGACTATTCTTCACCAAGACTATTCTTCACCAAGACTATTCTCCACCAAGACTATTCTTCATCAAGACTATTCTTCACCAAGACTATTCTTCACCAAGACTATTCTTCACCAAGACTATTCTCCACCAAGTCTATTCTCCATCAAGACTATTCTTCACCAAGACTATTCTTCACCAAGACTATTCTTCACCAAGACTATTCTCCACCAAGTCTATTCTCCACCAAGACTATTCTTCACCAAGACTATTCTTCACCAAGACTATTCTCCACCAAGTCTATTCTCCACCAAGTATATTCTCCACGTCTATTCTCCACCAAGTCTATTCTTCATCAAGACTATTCTTCACCAAGTCTATTCTCCACCAAGTCTATTCTCCACCAAGTCTATTCTCCACCAAGTCTATTCTCCACCAAGACTATTCTCCACCAAGACTATTCTCCACCAAGACTATTCTCCACCAAGACTATTCTTCACCATGTCTATTCTCCACCAAGTCTATTCTGCACCAAGTCTATTCTCCACCAAGTCTATTCTGCACCAAGACTATTCTCCACCAATACTATTCTCCATCAAGTCTATTCTCCACCAAGTCTATTCTCCACCAAGACTATTCTCCACCAAGTCTATTCTCCACCAAGTCTATTCTCCACCAAGACTATTCTCCATCAAGTCTATTCTCCATCAAGTCTATTCTCCATCAAGTCTATTCTCCACCAAGACTATTCTCCACCAAGACTATTCTCCACCAAGACTATTCTCCACCAAGTCTATTCTCCACCAAGTCTATTCTCCACCAAGTCTATTCTCCACCAAGTCTATTCTCCACCAAGACTATTCTCCATCAAGTCTATTCTCCATCAAGTCTATTCTCCACCAAGACTATTCTTCACCAAGTCTATTCTCCACCAAGTCTATTCTCCACCAAGACTATTCTTCACCAAGTCTATTCTCCACCAAGTCTATTCTGCACCAAGTCTATTCTCCACCAAGTCTATTCTCCACCAAGTCTATTCTCCACCAAGTCTATTTTCCACCAAGTCTATTCTCCACCAAGTCTATTCTCCACCAAGTCTATTCTCCATCAAGTCCATTCTACACCAGGTCTACTCTCCACCAAGACTATTCTTCACCAAGTCTATTCTCCATCAAGTCTAGTCGTTATGATTTAGACCAGGAGTCCCTGGTCCTGGAGATCGTCCACCCTGGAGAGTTCTGATCTAACACACCTGGCACACATAATGATGTAGCTGCATAAGGTGAGATAAATTAAGGTTGGAGCAAACTCTGCTGGTTAGTAGACCTCCAAGACCAACACTGGGAAGCCCTAATTGACAGTTGGATGATTCTTCCCCCTAGTACGACAAAACTGTGCAAATGACCATCATTTGTTTATTTAACTTTCAGTGGAAATGGCCGTTCAGTAGAACTTATTTATTTTTTAGCGTAAGGAAAAACACAGACTCAACATCTAAATATGGCCTCAACATCTAAATATGGTATCATGGTTTCTATTTCTTTTTCTTTTATTTCTTTTTCAGTTCTGCTTTTACTTATCCAAGTGATCTCAAACACCACCAGTACTACAAAGTTCTGGGTAATGGCTTCTCAGTAATGGCTAAATGGCTACACATTCCTTCAGACCCATAATGTTGAGTCTTTTCACAGTGGAAGGGTGGATAGACACAGCTGTGGAGCTTATGTTTCTCCTCTCTCTAAAAAAGGAAATTTAGAGTCCTGTTTATCTGATGGTGGCCGTTTTGGTGGTCTTCCTTTATTACTTTTGATAAAAACTTCTGGTTCTCCCTTTCAGCTTCCTTTTGCAAGTGTATTATTTTATATCTGATCTCCCCAGAAATATCACCAGAAAAGTAAATGACCTTCTCTTTCGGCTGCTTTAGCACAGTATTGTTGTTCTAGAATTTTATTCAAACCATCTAAAAATAGCTAGATCATCGCAAGATCTACGCATCACCTTATTTATTAAAGGTCACACATAAAATTATATAACATCAATGGTTTAGAGATGCTGATCCATCTACAATAATATGCACTCAAACATCAAACGTATGCATATACAGAGGCCCACAGTATGGCCTATTCTCTCTCTCTGCCTTGCTTTACACATAGCAGTGTTCAGATTTAAAGCTCAAGCAGTGATTGGTTCCCTTAAAGCAACATGTTGTGCCCTTAGCTTTTGCACTGGAAGCAAGTCTGTACTTTGTGTGATACAACTCTCCACCCCAGTTGTCAGAATTCCACCAGATTCCAGTTCAGGCAGTGTGAACACGTGTTTGTTTCTTCCCTGGACTGTCCCTCCTCCAGCCACTCCCCTCCCTCCCCTCCCTGCACTACACCAGTGTGTATTTATAACCCTGTGACGAGGCGATGAAAAGGGAGTTTTTCTTTTGACCTGCCTGGGACTGGGCGCAGGAGAGGAGGCAGGCAGGGTATTAATAGTGTGTCTGTTGAGCCCCGCTGATATATGCTCATGTCTCAGTGTAATGACTCTGCATATGGGACTATAGTAACAAACTCTTAACACTCATAACAGACCTCCACGTTCCCTAAACAAGGGAATATGTATTTATACTCTAATTGAAGGCCAGCGACCATTCCCTCCAAATAATCGTCTAATATGGACACTGCTCCGCCATGGACTGACACAATAGACAACTTCCATATATGGGGTTGAAAAAACATTTGTAAAAAATATCTTTTTCTAGAGGTTAATAAGATATTTGAAAGGTTGCAGGAAATATTATCAACAAGCCAGCCACGTTTATCTAATCTCGAATGCTATTGCTACTAACAACTTGAGGTAAATTAGGAGATCCAACAAAATACTGACCTACCACTTCTTAAGGCCATGTTCCCGAGACAGAAAAGTCAAAGAGGACAAACATAAAGGCATGTGAGTGTCTTGGTGAAAGTACGAAAAAGGAAAAGATAAAGTTAGCATCGAAATTCTACGACTGATCATAAGACCGACTGTAAGGAGAAGAAAGTCAGACTGTTTTTAGAAGTGTCAAACAGAGCAATTTTTAGCAATCCACCATGGTGACTAGGATGGGCAGCAGTTCATATGCTAACATTTTACATGTTATGAGTGTTTCAGCACAACTGGAGACAGAAAAAGAACGACAGTGCCCAAAAATACATTCATTATATTTCCTAACTCTATTGTGACCAAGACAATCAAGATCAAATGTTATGAGAACACCACCAATACGGCTTTTAATTTCAGTACTGAAGATCACTGTCTAGTTGTTTCATTACAGCTTAGAATGGCAACTTTGAGACCTTTAAATGAGACAGTACTCCCAACTAAGAATTCAAACTTCTTCAAACATCTTAGAACAAGACCGACAACAAACTGTACCATGATGTAAACATCCAGAACTGAGAGTGAAGAACGCTGCTCTAATTTAGAGCAGGACAAGCTTCTTGAAAACGTAGCAATCTGCTACACTGTCCAAAAGCTAGTACACACCTGCTCATCCTTGATTGATAGCTTTCTTCTGAAACCAAGGATATCAATAGGGAGTTTGTTCACAGGAGCATTAGTGAGATCAGGTACTACTGACGCTGGACGATTAGTTCTGAATCACAGACACCATTAATCCCAAAGGGACTGTTGGACTGACGGGTTTCATAACTGGCTAAATATATATAAACTCTAATGACATTTTTTCTGATCATTGGCATGTTGGTGGATAGTCAGACATATAGAGCCTTGAGTTCAGCTCCTGATGGCCGTACTAGCTGGACAGTGCACTTGGCATCATCTACCAAAATATCATAAGGGACAAAATATCTGGGTTGGATTTTTCAAGATTTTAAGCTTTTTGTTCTAAACCAAAACCAATAACAAAATAACAGTAACACTAAAATATTTGCAAGGTTTAAATATGACAAGTATGATAATGGATTTAAATAAAAACACATTAAGTGTTACAGACATGCCTTTTTTAATTGCCAGAAATCAGAAAACATAGGTAAAGCATAGACGGTTAACACAACTGGCAGCAACTGACCGTGGATCACCACCATAGCACCCAAAACAGCTCCACTGTCAGCTCCATCAGTCCAACACAAAGAGGCACGGTAGAAGTCATCGCCTATATTAAAGAGCCGTTCACAAGATGCAGGTACACTGATCGCAAGTACTTCAGTGTCTCCAGCACTCACATGTTTGGTCAACGACATAGTATATAGCCTGGACTTTCTGACCTTTTGAAGTTCTGGTGTGTCACTGATAACACTAGGGCTGTGTATTGGCAAGAACCTGGTGATACAATGCATATTGTGATACAATGCATATCATGATTTAATATATCACAATATACTGAGATACTGCAAACAAAGTTATATATTGAGATCTTTCAGATCTTATTTTTAAAACACACCACTATACTAATAGGTTTTGCCAATGCTTATAATACCATTGCACCCTTGTGCTGCTTGTTAATGTTGGAGTGGAGCTAAAAATGGATTGCAATACTGCCATCTAGTGGTCAGAGGTTTAAACACAACACACAATGATTCGCTGTCTGACAGGAATATTGATATTAAAGGAGCATTGATACTGTGGTTTTGAGAATCGATACAGTATCACAAAACATAATATCCCCATATTCAATAATTTGATATTTTCTTACCCCCCTAGATAACACCATGTCCAAGTCATCTTCGAAAGTACTAGAATTACATACTTTAATCTGAGAGAAAATATTCAGAGGTCTAAATAAAGAAAACATTATAGTCTAAGCAGAAACAACGCTAAGTCATTTATATAGACTGAGTCAGCGGACATCCCAATGACTTAAAGGATTAAACCCATCAATTTCAGAGGCAGCAGCCTCAGAAACAACACAAAACTTCTGCAATGGAGTACAAAGTGGTTCTCATTTTAAATCTGTGCCCTAAGCTACAATATGAATTCTCTCTTTTCTAGTGTGTGAAACAGAAGCACAGTGGGGGAAGGGTGTCCTCAATAGGAGGTGATGGAGTTGAGCTGAGCACATGCTTGTATTCACAGCTGCTACCATGTTAGTGATTAATATTACTAATCAACGAGACATCATAATTCAAAAGCGCCTGATCTCCTCGGCTCGGCTCTGAGCTCAACCTCTGAGTGCACAGGGACTTATTGGCTGAGGATGTGCCACACTGAACTTCACTCTGCACTTCACACGCGTTCTCTTTTCTTCTTACCTTTGACAGAGGTAGAACCAGAAAGGCCCCTCCTCCGCTCGACTCCACTATAACAGCCAAAAACTTTGGGTTGACTGCACAGAAGGAGCTGTCCCACGTCACCTTGGAAACTCGAATGTCATCGTAACTCTGCTCTGCCTTTGCAGCCTGTCCAAAAACATGCCGGAACTTACTCTGGCGCACGATACTGCGACTCATCACTAGAAGAAAGAGAAACAGGAAAGAGGTATCGGAGGGGTTAAACTCAATGTAATAAAATTTTGTTTGTTGGTGAAACTCCAGATAATAATGATCATTGTTAGTCATTAATACAATGTAAACATTTAAATATTAGTTGACTTGGATTGTTGATATTAAATCTGACTGTATTAAAGGCTATTGACATTGTACTGCCACCGTCTGCATATAACTATTATTATTCAAGTTCAGGATTTATTAATAAATAATGATTAGTTATTTAATGAGTGATTGATTTAAACTGCTGAGAGATGCGTTTTAAAACCTGACGCATGGCTGAATCAGGACCACGTCTTCCAGGATGACTGCCACTGCTTAGCATAAGCGCACTAATGTGCTTTAAACACACCAGCTTTGGGACGCTCTCCTCCCTGCTGGAGCTTGATACACCCCTCAGGATCCTCGTATGCAGCATTCATGCTTTCAGTCAGCATCAGGCAGAATCACAGTCTACTTAGAACAGCGAGCTTTGGTGATCTGATGTTTGGCCTTGTTCTTAAAAAGAGATTTCACGAAGATTCTTACATTCATGGGTCCTTGCTTGGGGGTTGATCATAGACGAAAACAGAATCTACGCACTCCCAGAAACACAAAACCGTGAAACACTCCACCGTTAAAGAACGTTATGAATCTAATGTAGACTTTTTCTTTGGACCTTTCTCAGGAATGCTGTTATTAGAAGCTCCGTTGTAGAGGTAAAATCTGAATTGCCAGTTTTCTGCATCTCCTGGCGAGGTACCTACCATGGGTGAAGAAGAGATGAGGCAAACTGTAAACCTCAGCAGTCACTACTTTTGAGAACTCAGTACCATACAAACACATTTCATTCTGCCACGCCTATTCACTACTTATTACTGACTTAAACAATTTAATTCCAGGATGGTGGCATCTTCCCACTGACACTGACCTCAAAACTGATTGGGATCATCATAAAAGTACTATTTAGCAGGGCTGTGTATTGGCAGGAACCTGGCGATACAATATGTATCATGATACAGCGGTCACGATTCAATATATCGTGATATACTGCGATACTGCAAGCAAAGTGATATATTGTGATATTTCTCAAATCCTACTATTAAAACACACCACTATATAAACAGGTTTGCCAATGCTTACAACAGCATTGCACGCTTGTACTGCTTGTTAATGTTGGAGTGGAGCTGAAAATGGATTGGAACACTGCCATCTAGTGGTCAGAGGTTTAAACACAACACACAATGATTCACTGTCTGCCAGGAATCTGTGTATTGATACTGTGTTTTTGAGAATCGATACAGTATCACCAAACATAATATCCCGATATTTGATATTGTCGATATTTTCTCACACCCCTACTATTTAGTGGAGCACGTATTGGTCAGGGACTGAAATACGGTCCACAAGACCTGTGCAATGATCAATCACCTTGTACGTTTGGATGGTAGTATGAGAACAAGCTGAAAGCAAGGATCCTGAGACCTGGCTGGACAGCCATTGCTTTGAGGCCAGGTCTTGCTGTTCACTTGTTGACGAGCTGAGCTAGGACTGACCAGCAGAACTTAAGAACAGATGGGAGGATGGTGGTGGGGTATCAGCAAACAAGAGGTAGAGATGAGAAACTCTTCTCTCGTTCTGCATAAGAAACAGTAGAGCTTCAGGTCTTGGGTCATGTTTTCATGTTTGTTTGTGTAGGAAGGGACGAATGCGGCCACCGCTCTTACCTGAAAGTCTAAACCCTGACCTCCATGCAGTGTGTGCATGTGTCCCTACTTCTTGCTCATACCTGTGGCCTGCGTGTGGTCGATTCACAGCCTGTTGTGAGAACAAGTGCAGCGTATTGAGAAAGCGAGCGCTGAACAAGGCAATACAGCCGGACAGCATGCCGATATGTGCCCTCAGGTTTTTTGCTGCTGCCTCGCTCTCACACCACTGTGCTAAGCCATCATGAAGTTATTCCGGGAAGCTTCCCAAGACCACCGCCGACAGAAACGAACAGGACACGCATTCTGCATCACTAACACAATTGCACCCTGAATAACCCGCCCGGGGGGACGAACTTTAGCCGGTGAATGATGGTGAAGTCACTCTGGTAAGCCTTTCTGATTTATATTTAGACGCAACAAACAGCCAGATTAAAGACAAGATGCTTGTAAGTGATCTGCCGCTGCTTCTCCAACTCTCCTCCAGCAGTGACACACTTAGGAGCCAGCCGTGCCCCAGAACTGGGTCTGCTGGGGGCTGGTTCTGCTGGAGAAGCTCCTTGGACTGCAGCAGCGCTCTACAGCTGGAGTGTCTTCTCCTTGGTGAGAAGAACCCCTCTCTCTCTCTCTCTCACTCCTATCTCTAGACAGAATGACACGGCCATTTTCCTAATATAGTCATGCTAAACTGCCTCTCACTGACCCCCCCCCCTCCCCCAATTCTCACACTGGACACGGCCAGCCTCTTACTGTGGGTCAGTACAAGAAAGAGACCCTCGTTTTCCCCACTAAGGAAGAGCAGGGGTCTCCACAGGCACACAATACCCTCCCCTACTCGCGTACGCACACCTGCCCATCAGCCATAAATACTTGTGCGCTAACCCCTCGCAGCCCCTGCCTGGAAGACCAGCGGGCTCCATGAGAATAGCCCGTCAGTGCGTGACACCCCGAAAACAACTGCGCAACCACGATGCCACCGGGGCTCGTGAACGCGCACGGCGTGACGAGGCAGTGTTAAAAAGGCTAATTACTGGAAGAAAACGACTTTCATGTAAACGTAATTCAGAAGGAATGAAGTCAGTCAGCTTACCTCAGTACTTTAGAGGAATATACAGCAGGACTCGCTTCTGAATTCTCCCTCTCTCTCTCCTCTCTCTCTCTCTCTCTCTCTCTCTCTCCTCTCTCTCTTCTCCTCCGGCTTGTGTCCCTCGACTCTCTCGCTCCTGCTTCGAAACTTGGACGGACTCGCGGGACTCTAGAGCGACTTCCACGTACGTGCGACAGAAAAGAGAGGAGCAGGCTGTGGGGGTCTGGAGAGGAGGGCAGAGGGGAGGAGAGGGGAGGAGGAGAGCGGGGTCAAGGCGGTCCTGGCTATTTTCGACCCGGCTCTGTTTCTCCCATCGCCGCTGACAGGGCTATAGATTGCAGCGGGAGCGCGCGGCGAGGTCAGGTGACGGCGCGCGAGAGAACTGCGATACTTTCAAATGCTAAAGCTATTTTTCTTTCCTTTTTTACCTCAGAAAGACGAAGCCCAAAGTTTCTGGGTTTAAGAAAATCTGTATACTAGTAATATTTATACGTTGTTTACTTTATTTTTTATATTACAGGGGGTCATTTAGGATTTCCTACACTTAAAACACAATCAGATACAGAGATCACTGTTAAATAAATGACACAAAATATTATCCTTGGTCATTTATTTGTTGAGAAAATGGTCCAGTATGACACACATGCGAGCGGCAAATGTATGTGGAACTCTAGGATTAGGATTCCAGCATAAGGGCCTGTTCTCATCTGTGAAACATGGTGGTGGCAGTATCATGGTTTGGGCCTGTTTTACTACATCTGGGCCAGGACTGTTTGCCATCATTGATAAAAACAATGAATTGTAAATACCAGTGAAGTTCTGAAGTAAAATATCTCTCCTTAAACTGTATCTCAAAAGAACGTAGGTTATTCAGCAAACCAGTGATGCACACAAGTCACGAGAGAACTGTGATGTTTTTAAATGCTAATATTGTTTTTCTTTCCTTTTTTTACCTCAGGAAGATGCAGGGTAAAGTTTCAGAGTTTAGGAAAAGCTATAAACTTGGATATATATATATATATATATATATATATATATATATATATATATATATATATATATATACTGCTCCAAAGTTCGGGATCACAGTGAAATTTTCTTGTTTTCAATGGAGTAACCTTCCTTCCTTAACACAACAATGGACTGACGGGTCTCTAAAGAAAGTTTCTTTCTGGCCATGTACTCCCTTTTATGCTCTTATTAGTAGAATGTTTTTCAGCTGTGCATCACAATTGAGCAAGAGTGTCCTAACAACCAATAACATCCTTAACTTGGATTGGCGGCCATACCGGGAGATTTAGACAGAGGAGATTTAGACTCTTGACTTTTAGAAAATCTGACCAACATTCAATCACCACTTTACTATATATATATATATAAAGTGGTGATTGAAAGTTGGTCAGATTTTCTAAAAGTCTAGAAGTCCAAAAATAGACACAGAGAATATCTGTGAGCAGCAAAAATTATTTGCTTTAATTTTTATATTACAGTGGACCATTTAGAATTTTCTACATTTCTACATAAATGATCTAAAACACAATCAGATTGTCAAGTCCTAAAAGTAGAACCCAATTAAATAAATGACACAAATATTATTAATTCCTTCAAGTCGATGTGCAAGACTGATCAACAGTAACCGGAAATGTTTAGTTGCACATCAGGGTCAAAGAAGATATTGAAAGCAAAAAAGTATATAATAGATAGATGCATATAATAGATTTATAACCTTATTGTCTCACTTGTTCATTTAGTGTTCTCCCTGCGTACCTGTAGGACTTACAAACTTTCAAGCACCAATATATTTTATATGAAAGTTAGCTTTACATATCAGATTAAACAATGAGGAACTAGTACTGGGTGGAACTTCTATCATAACTAATATTACAATTTTTTGTCAAATATATATTACAGCATTTAATGATGTGCAAGTCTGCTTTAATAAAATTAATGAACAATGTCTTCAATGTCTTGAGTACTAAAGAGGTTACTTCAGAGAACATGCCGTCCACCCAAGGATACCGAAGTGTAACCAACACATTTACTGAATGAATATAGTCATTTTTCATCACGATCACCTCCTGCATGGCAACCCACACATTTTCTGTAGTCCATTGGTCTTTTTTTAAAATTATATATATATATATATATATATATACATACATACATACACACACACACACACACGTGTCTCAGGACGGCCTTTTATTTCAGAAACAAAAGGGAAAATGACATCTGAACATCCCAGCAAGTGATGGGTGAGTGTCCCGAACATGGCTGCCATCTTGAGGTGGTCATGTAGCATAACAAACAAGACCAGAATCAGAAATCAATTAATGAAATCAGATTTGCAATATCTCTTGTGGTTTAAACGTTATCAACACAGGAGCTGAACTGCACCCTTAGATCTGTGTTCAGCACCACGTCATTCTCCCTTTCGTTTCTGAAATAAAAGGATGTCCTAAGACTTTTGTCTCACGCTGTATAGTATATAATAGATTTTAGTTGTGTATAAAACTGCCAAAACTATATAGTGTACTATTTTAAATTATTGTGTCTGTAACAACTACAATACAGACAGAAATAACAACCTATGTTTGTAATAATAATAAAAACCTGGTCTGGCATGTTTTGTTCTTTTAAAATAACCCTGTAAAGAATCTCAAACTTTATTTTGAATGACACTTTGAATGAGACGCCACTATCTGAAAACTAGAAATGTATTGATATGTAAAATGTGCTGTTGCTGTCTGGAAAAAACCCTTATCTTCTCTCTGCTGTCTGAACATTTCATGATGAACGGACAAACAGAAACAGTCTAAAAAATGACCTGCAATAAAATCTCACTACAGTAACTCTTACTGAAACATATTCAACTGTTTTTCTTTGGTACAAGTAGCAATTTTGCTAATTAAAGGTTCTGTTTGGACAGTATGAATGTGTAAACTATATCTCAAATGGCAGACATACTCCAAATATTTGTTATTCTTAAATTTTCTTTTAATAGTCACAGTTTAAGCACAGAATAAAAAGAAAACATTTACGTTTCCAGTCTTACAGAAATAAAAAGAAAATAAATTGCACTGTACATCAACCATACAGGCGACCCTAAGAACACACTCAGCAAGCATGCGTCCAGAGTACAAACCACAGATTAAAAAACAAAAATAAAATAAAAAACTAAAGTAAAACATAATAAAAAAGGTAAAGTGCATATTAAAAACTCCCCCCGTCTTTGTTTATTTGACTAAACAAAACCCAGTCAGGAAGAAACTGCACTTAAGAATTGAACAGACAGAAAAGGTGCACACACACACACATACATACATTGAATTATAGTCATACACATCCATAAAAAGTAGGCTATACATACATACATACATACATACATACATACATACATCCACTAAGCCCCATAGATCTACATTCTAAGTACACAGTTTTCCCCCATTCTCAACATGCATACTACTCAGACATCCATAATAACTTTACACTCAATTACATTACATTCACCACAGAATGTATTTAACATTTACGCACCCATCTCACACCCATTCACTCACACACACACAAACAAAATCCCCCCGAGAGTGGAGAATTTCAGCTCGGCAAAGAGCATTCTGCAGTACGAGATCACAGACTGACAGGTAATTGCAAGTTTATCACCGAGTAATAAACTGGCTGACAGACGCTGTGCAAAAGTATGGATCAGTCATAGCACTTCATTGTTTTTACAGAGCAGCTATTCCCTGCTGACGGGTCCGGGTTCAGACCAGCCCATCAACCCCGTCAGAGACACGAGCTCAATACCGATAACCACCTCTGCCTTCTGACTCTGATCTCTATATCGTGTGTCGGACGATAGGCTACAAACCTACCCTGCAGTTGTTTGTTTTTGATTTGTTTTGTTTTTATTTCCGGTTTTATAAGGCCCACTGAGGTATGTGTGGAGAAAATGAACATTGTAAGACGCGCGCACAACAAACAGGCGTACAGACAGAGCCTGGGTCACATGGTGTGGTAGGGGAAGTTCGAGGTCCGTTTTTTCAGCCTTCTCAGGGGGTGGGTTCTCCCATACTGTTGCCTTGTTGCCACAGATATTAAGGCAGGGGCTGACCCAGGAGTGTACGGTGGCTCCTGCGCCTGCCCCCGCCGCCAGCACTGACCGGACGGAGGCAGTGGCGTGGGGGCTTCGTCACTGTCACTGTGCTCTCCTTCGCCGGACCCGTGGTCCTCCGCTTTGTCCGCGATCGGCGATCCAGTAGGAGAAGGATGAGATGTGCAGGAGGAAGGGAGCGAGGGCGTGCGTCTGGGCACAACCCGCTTCTTTTTTGAGGTATCGTCGGTAAAAGAGTGTGGGCGTGGCTTAACGGTGGGCGGGGACACAGAAGCAGGGCTCCGCTCCAGCTCGCTCAGATCGCTAGCCGACAGTTCCAGGGAACCTAGCTTTGCTAGTGAAGCCGAGCGCTTTATCAGCGAGGGCGGGGTCAGGCCGGCTTGCCGGATCCTGGCCTCCACCTCTTTGGCCCGCTCCTGAACGCTCCGGCCCTTCCTCTGTTCTGCCCCAGCCCACGGCTGGCTGAGCCTCTTGTCCGATCTCCCGCTCACTTGCCAGAGGAATGCCCCCAGCTCTTTCAGCGTCTCCCACGTCTCGCTCATGTCCACTACCAGACGAGGCTCCGAAGGGCAGTCGGTGCTCGTGTCTTTCTCCGTCACACCTTCTAGGTGGAGAACCCTTGCCGGGGAAGAGCTGGATGGAGTGGAATGGCTCGGCCTCGAGTGCAAAAGGCTCGCGTCCTCCTCGGAAATTCCAGTGTGGCCACGCTCTCCTTCCCTGAGTCTTATTTCGCCCCCTTTTTCCATCCCCTCCTCTACTGGAGAAGCTTCCCCCTTCTCCATCTTCTCCTCCACAGTGCTCTCAGGCTGATGGTGGCGGGCTGACACAGTGCTTGGATCAGGAGTGAGGTCTGTATGAGATGAGGTGTCCTCAGTTGCGTCTCTGCTGCTGGTGCCGGCAGCGGCACGGAGCGACGGACACCCGAGAGCACTTGATAGCAGCGTGGACGAGGGAACTTCCTGCTTCATCTTCTGTTCTAGCTGCCTGGTGGCTCGCCGCACCGTACCCTTTGGCCAATCCGTTTGCGGGGCCTCTCCGAGGTCAGTCCTCTCCGCTTCGGCTCCTTCTGATGTGCTTTTGACTGACGACGACGACGACAACAACTCCTCCTCCTCCTTGAAGCTGCTGGAAATAGGCGGGCTGGTGGGAGGAAGAGGAGGAGTCACACTGTGCCTTGCGCGCTCCAGCTCTGAGACCACATCGTTAACTGAGACACTGCAGCTCTCCTGGGAAAGTAAGAGAGAGAAACAGAGGGAGAGAGACGATGAGGGACGGAACATGTCCTACAGGAAATCAGAACTCACGGACTGCACTTTGACCACCAACGTCATGATGAAGATGGGAGTGTTTTCCATGCAACATTCTTGTTCGCCAGAAGGTGGCAGTGAATGACATGGGTTGGAACTCGAAGCATGTCAACAGTGATGCATGGAATGTCGAGACATTTGATTTTAATAGAAGGTTGGCACTTACTCTCAGCAACACTACTCCGTTGCTGCAGAATAACGATAGAGCATTTAGAGATATATACTCAAGGACATACTGAGCATGGAATTTAATACAGTTTTACCACATGTGGCACATCGATTCTAAGGAAATTCCATCAGTTTCTTTAAGATATAGACTCAAATACCAGGTTACGATCAAATAAAAGCATAAAGTATGCATCAAAGATATCCTGATCACTCTTTAATTAACTACAATGCTGTTCTCGTCAGAATCTTAAGACTGCATACTGACATGGCATACAAAGTTTACCTTTTTTTGGTCCTCCTCTTCTTTAACAGGGTCCTCGGAAAGCAGCGGCTTTGACTCCTGGCTGGGACTTTTGTCCCGGGGTGTTTGCTGCATTGCTTGCTCAGAGCTCCCGCGGGTTTGCCCCTCCTGAGAGAGGCCAAGGAATTTCTCTCTGGCACTGAAGAAGTCGATGCGGTCTGTGCTTAGAGCTGATGAAAGCGGGGCAGAAAGCCCGGCTTCCTGTAATGTGGCACTAGGGTGATGGCGGTCATCATCGCTGGTGTGACTGAGCCCTGCACAGTCTACGTCTGTGTCAGGCACTTGCTGGCTGAATTCTTGCCCGTGATGATCAGGCACCTGTGTGGGCAGCCCTGCTGTCGAATCGGAGTCTAGGGCTTGCCTGCGTGGCTCTGGGGTTTTACTCCTGATGGACTCTGTTGCGGCTACCTGAGGACCGTGTTCGTCCTCAGGCTTGAGAGAGGAAGCCTCAGGCTGTTCACAGGTGACCTGATCGGCCTCGGAGTCTGAGAGAATCCTGGGGGACGACGCCAGGTGATGAAGGGAAGCGGGCGGATGAGGCTGACCCACCGAGACGGCCTCCGCCACGTCGGGCTGGACCTCCTGTACCACTGTAGCTGCCCAGGGTCTGGGGAGTGCCGGAGGGTCCTCGGCAGCAAGGCTTTCTTCCGAGTCTCCCAGGCCGTTGGAGAAGGGGACGCTCTGCTCTCCTGGCTCGTCCTGGTCCTTTGCCTCTGCAGGAGTGGTGGAGGTGGGGGTGAGCGTCTGGAGCAGCTCGTGGAGTGAGGGCGAGGCCTGGGTGCTGCTTTGGTTGCGGGGGTTGGAGCGGCCCAACGTTTGCGCCGCAGGGGTCTTCATCAGAGGCTCGTGGTGTTCGGACAGGTCGCTGTCGGAATGGGAACGCCAAAGCTTGTTGTGCCTCTGCTTGCTAACGATGGAAGAAAAGAATAAGACAGACGTGTTACGTTACGTTGGCACGTTGGATTCGGTCATTTCTAACTATGCAAAGAACTGCAGTCCTGGAGGGACAGTGTCCAGCACAGTGTGGTGACTGTCCTCTTGTTGACAAACCTATTAAACCTAGCTGTTGAGTTTAATCAGGGGCCTTTGAGTTATTAAACCACCAGACGGTGCAGGACTCTGGCTCCCACTAATATAGAGAAACTTGTTGTGGATTGTTATGTGAAAATAGCCTGAGCACTTTATTATGCATACTTTACTGAATATAATTCCAAAGAGGTCTGTGGTGACCTGGAAGTCTTTCATTTATTGATTGACTGACTTCATGCAAACCATAGCACCACACCAGTATTCCCACATATGAGCGTAGCTGAACGTTGAAACAGTTATTGTACCTAGCGTAGTGGGGACTGGGCTAAAGACCAGGTTGTTGAGCTGTGCTGTTTGAACGTGTTAGCGGAGAGGCAGGCATGTAACGGTGCGTAATACATTATGATACAGCTGGGTGATATTGGGGAAATAAAAAAAATCTTGACTTTTTTTTTTATTTAATTCATGACATTCTCAATTACGATTTTTTGGGTTCTTTCATAACAACAAAAAAGAAAGTTTAATTCTTAATTTTTTTTATTTAAATGGAAAACGTGCCAAAATAGAACGACAGCACCATCTAGAACTCTTACACTTATGTTTATTTTTGAGGGACTATTTCTTCTGTGATATGAAAAGCCACCGCCTCCATTACTGTTTCCAACGCTTGCTCCTATTGTCTTACGGGGCCGTGCTGGAAAACGGAGCCGCTAACGTTGGCAGTCTTGTAGTGGAAGCCTTGGGAGTCGAAGAGCAGCTGACTGGTTCTTGCCGTTGTTTCAGGCGCTGCTCCCGCTCCACAGTGTGTTGTCGTAAGTGCTGGAATAAATTTGTTGTTCTGCTACTTTTGGTGGAAACAGACTTTCAACACAGTCTACATGGTTTCTACAGTTCCACACCAATGAAGTGACATTTCCATCTTTTTTAGGTACGGGCTCAGTCCTCGGCGGAGTGTTGGCTTGCTGCTTTGTTTTGAAAACGTGTGCATGTTGGTCTGTGGGAAGCGCCAGTAAGGCTTATTTCTGCGTTTGTATAACTTCAGAAATGAGCAGCATTTTCAGATATTTTTGATTAAAAACAAAATATCTGTATGTAAAGACATGAACTCTTGATTACACCATTTAAAAAAAAAATCATGTTTAGACTGTAATTCGAATTAATTAAGAAAATCACCAAGCACTACATCATAATATATCAATATTACGTCTATATAAATGGCCATCTCAGTTACGGTGTACATAGTAGGACATCAAAAAAAGGGTCTTTGGAAAAACGCTGTCATCTCTCGGCTCTCAATTCACCAATCCGGCATCAGGCTGAGCAACCACAGACAAAACAGCCCCATATGGCAAGGTTTTTTTGTAACATTCACAATTCATAAATGTAACACCATTGCTCTTTCTATTATGTTCATTCACAAAGATCACGCTTAAAGCTCAGCGTTGGGGCCCATCATAAAATTATAAGTGTATACGAGCTTCGTCAAAATAACCTTCCCATTGCATTTTTACACACCTAGTGAGAGTAAGTACACAAGAGGTGGAAAACCTACTAGGCCACATTTATTTCTCTCTTGTACTGATTTATATCTGAAACAGATGTTTGTGACGCATCTGCAGCTCTCAAACCACTGAACTTCCACCCTGCTCCCACCCACAGAGACTAGTCTCGATCAACTAGGGCTTTAAAAGACATCCTTTTCTCTTTTTTTTGCTTGTGAGCTGTATTCTTGCTACTGAACTGAAACACATACGCTCTGAACAGGCAAAGCTCTGCAAGCACAGCACTAATACTTCAACACATTACACACATTATTTGTGAGTCAGAGCCAGGCTGGGTGGGTTATTTTACATTCTGGCTCTTATCAGTGAAATGAGTCATAAGAACACCACACAGCATTCACAATATTAGCCAATATCAGTGTGTACATCTTTTTTTTCAGTGCTTTATATGAGACTGAAGTTACCAACAATTATCAAAAACAGATTAAGGTTTTTGTATGCATGGGATCCTATGCAAACAAACACACATGCCCAAAACTATGCCTCATGTACGCAAGCACACTGGCTTTGGACGCAAAAGTGAGACAGTGGAATGCAGCCAAACAGCTCCTGGATCTCTGCTGGAACTCAGACACTCACAGCGAGGACAGAGACACTCTAAACAACCGTGTTCTTTAATTAGGTGTGACGTGGATGTCGAAAACTTACACACTTACAGTGAAGTCTGTGGTGAATACACAACCATAGATATTTTTTTTCTGTTCAAATTTACTAGTCATAGCTAGTCCTTAGTAGCTGCTACGCAAATAAGGTACGTACCTGGCTAACAAGATACCCTGGTACTCCTCCAACTGCCTCATGAAAGAAGGGTTTGGCTTGGTAACGGCTCGACGCTCCTTCACGTATTCGAAGGCCTGCTCCAGGTTCCAGCCGTACTCCTTCATTGCGTAGGCGATCACGGTAGACGCTGACCGGCTCACGCCCATCTTACAGTGCACCAGACACTTGGCCCCTGCTTTCCTGCGGACAGCAAGGTTGGTCATTTGTTATGGATGGATGTGCTCTCTGTTTTAAAACTGAATCAATTACACAGTTTCTCTAGAATTAAATGGTATTAGGAATGTATGAACAGACAGTATTAATAAAAATGGAAAGAAAAAGAAAGTGCATGGTAAAAGAGAGAGAGAAAGACAATGGGTGCGTCCAAAATCGCGTACTTAAACAGTACGTACTCAGTGGGAGCTAGTGCGCACTGCCCACCAGTTAAGTTTGTAGTATCCACACAACCATCACCGCTATTCATTTAAAAGCCCCATATTAGCACTACATATTCAGACATCATAGTCACTCTCGCGCACTGCTTTTGTATACTGTTCAGTATGAAAGTACACGATTTCGGACACACCCAATCAGATCACAGTAGAGAAACCAACACGCGTAAACATATTGTCCCTGTCCAAAGAAAAACAAGTACCCCCAAATTGGGCAGCTTTACAGGAGAGGCCAAAAACAGTCTTCACTTTCAATGCAAGTCAATAGAACCAGAATGTTTTCCAAGCTTTTTTGGAGAGTTTGTATTGGCCCATTCATCATAACATTTTTACACAATGTGCAGGGCAGCTGTCGGATACAAATAATGTAGAAAAATGAAAATCACCAAAAATGGAGGCACATGTTTTTCTTTGGACCGTGACAATATATCATTAACCAAGTCACCTTATATCATTTTGTTTGCCAGAGGCCAGCAGCTGGCAGCAGCCACACTTACTTGGCTCTGGAGATGAATTTATAGGTGTCGTTCCAGTAAGCCAGCAGGTCCGTGGCTTCCTCATCATACACACGGATGTTATGGTACTCAAACAGGCCTGGGAAGAAGTTATCGATCTCTCGCGTCACGTTAAGGATGTACTGCACCCTGAGCAAAGAAAAAGAGGGATGCTGTTGGGTTAGGACATATACTGTCTATACCATTTAGAACTATCTATGATATAACAGCCCAAAAGGAAAAGAGTTTTTCATTCTATTGTGTGCACCTTATTTATAGTTCCAACAACAATAACAAACGTTAGATAAACAGTACTCTCTCTGTACAATATGCATTGGGTGCAATTCTAAAAGAACAAAACAATCCATTTAAAATCAAGCTGTCAGATTTGAAAGACGTTCTTTATGCCTAAACTAGAAGAACTTGGTTAACTAGTATGTGCTGGGATCAATAACAGCGTCGAGCAGACTTACCCGCTGTTTTGTAGCTCCTCTAAATTAGATGCGTTCCACTCAGAACCCTGTCAACAAAGACAAACAGTGTTGTTTATAGGGGTGTGTTTTAAAAAAAAATCGATTTTTCGATTCAAATCGATCTTCATTTGAATAATCCGATATAGATTCGTATAAACCCGAGATCGACCTTTAAAATTAGCATTCCAGCCCCCTTCGAAACGAAAATCAAATTGAATTAGGACCTTGTGAATCGGGATCTAATCGATCTAGGAAATCAGTGGCGATACCCAGCCCTAGTTTTTCTACATAGGACAACTGATACTGGAACTAAACCTATAAAACACTACACGAGAAACACTGAAAGAAAGACTTACCAGGTATACATGCTCAAAGATCTCGGTGGGGCTGTCCATCTGACCCAGGATGACGATCATCTCATTATCAATGTACTCCTTAAACTCTCGCAGGTTGCACACCATCTGCATCTCCAGCTCCGTGCGGATCTGTTACAATTCAAATGTAGAAGGTCTGAGATTCAGGCGAGCCCAGAAAGGATTTAATTAGGCATGTGTGGCAACACCTTCCAGAGTTTACTAGGTATATACAGGTACACAGGATAGCATCATGACTTGGATCTTACAGGTTTCAGTGTTCAAATGGAACATCGTATAAAAATGACTTTTAGTGAATTAGAACATTAACAATTAAATTTTCTATTATTTTCTGTTATCGCTAACAGCTGGAAGTATAATATGAAAGGTTTGGCAAATCACCCTAGATGTAGTCAATCAGCCAAGACAAGACCGATGTCAAGATGTTGATTATTTAGTTAAGCGCTATGATGCTAACATTGGCATCAAACAGCACAAGACACCATCACCCAAATTACAAATCCAGAGCTTCTCTCAACCTACTCTCCCCTGCACCACAGTCTTCATTACTGTTGCACAAACGCATCCATTGTGTTCCAGACTCAGTTTAAAATTACCCTAAACTATAAAAAATGATAAAACTTCTAAACAGAGAGGTTGTGCGCACACACACACACACACACACACACACACACACACACACACACACACACACACACACACACACACACACACACACACACACACACACTCTAGCATGTATATGTCTGTGTGGCTTCATTCGGCCACACAGCAAAGCTCTGTATTGTTTATAGTCTACAGTAAGTCATACTGTCCCATATGGATGCTATTGACTACGTTAGTAATTCCTGTTGTTTGTTTAACAAATAACTACAAATCCAAAATGTTCGAACTGAAGAAGTATGTTTAAAAATTGAAAGAGAAATATTTATATAAAGTTTTAGAATACTACCAGTTAAAACCTTTAGATCACTACCAGCCAAACGTTTTAAAACAGTTCTAAAACGTTTGTCTGGTAGTGTATCTAAAACGTCAGGCTGGTAGTGTATCAAAACGTCAGGCTGGTAGTGTATCTAAAACGTCAGGCTGGTAGTGTATCAAAACGTCAGGCTGGTAGTGTATCTAAAACGTCAGGCTGGTAGTGTATCAAAACGTCAGGCTGGTAGTGTATCAAAACGTCAGGCTGGTAGTGTATCAAAACGTCAGGCTGGTAGTGTATCTGAAACGTTTGTCTGGTAGTGTATCTAAAACGTTTGTCTGGTAGTGTATCTAAAACGTTAGACTGGTAGTGTATCTAAAACGTCAGGCTGGAACGTGCGTGCGTGCATATATATATATATATATATATTATACATATATACATATACACACACACACACACACACACACACACACACACTCTAGCATGTATATGTCTGTGTGGCTTCATTCGGCCACACAGCAAAGTTCTGTATTGTTTATAGTCTACAGTAAGTCATACTGTCCCATAAACCACAGCCACTGATCTGTACAACCATAATAAAGAGCTTGACGTGGTTGGAGTGGATTGAGAGAAGTCTTGGCATGTATTCACAGAAAAGTTAATGTGAATATTGACTTAAACTAAAAAAATAAATAAATAAATTAAAAAAAAAGGCAAAGCCACCAAGATGTGTTGATCAACTCCATCTGGGGGTAAGTGGACAATCGTGTAAATCTGATTCTCCACCAAACCCTTCTCTGAAGCTGTTGTAGCTATGAATCATGAGTCACTGCTACAAAACTGCCTACGTAGCGTAAAGGGCCTGCTGCGTGTATACACACAGGGGTATGCGTGAGTGAGCGCGTGTCTAAACAAACCTCTTTAGAGGTGACATTCTCCAAGTCCTTCTGCATCATGATCTCTCGTAGGCGAGTCTTGATCAGCCGCTCTGTTCTCTCTCGCTCCGTTGGCCTGCCGGTACACAACACACAGTCTTTATGGTTTTCAACAGGGCCAGTTAAAACAGGGCCAGGTAAAACAGGGCCAGGTAAAACAGGGCCAGGTAAAACAGGGCCAGGTAAACAGCTACTGTAATGAGCAACGTGGAGAGCTATGTGGCATTAACAATTCCACATGTTACAGTCACACAGAGTAATGCAGGACGAAGCTTACAACACATCACGTTAGAGGAACTTCTCGCCCGGGCGCGTCACAGCTGGCTCGGATAACGCGACCGCAAACAGGAAGCGCGAGTGAGCATGTCTGTCATTTGAGAGAAGTGACGGTCTGACTGTTGCCCTCTTTGCCCTCACTACTGCAGAAGTGTTGATGTGACACACATGCCAAGGAGCCGCCACAAGTTCAGACTTGCCTTCCGTACCGGCACGCTTGTCAACCGCAGTCTAGCACCTAATAGCACAGGTACTACACAGTCTGGTTCTAGACGACAGAATGTCTGTTGGCATACCGGCCAACATCCTTTGGAAAGGACTGTTATAACCCTGTATGTGATAAATTAACAACTTTACCGTGACATACATTCAATAATAATAATAATAAATAAAAAAGCTTACGCTGTCTCAATTAGTTGAACGGCTGAGTCAGGGACGTTTAAGTAATCCCTCATGTCCCGCTGCCCGGTCAGATACAGTTAATGTTATTTCAGTTTGCTATCAAGAGATTAAACATTACAGAGATATTTGTAAGTAAGGGCGTACTCTACTTTTAAATATGCACACAAACGCACACTAGTCTGCTTGCTTGCTCGTCTTAGAGCCTGGTCCCATCTCCTACTACTGATGTGTATACTAATATAACAATAACAATAATAATAATAATAATAATAATAATAATAAATGATAATAATTAGAGATGGACCGATCAGTGGTTTTGAGGCTGATTCCGATCGCCGAGCACCTTTCAGCGCAACCGGCCCATAGCCGATACCGATCAAGGGCGGGGCTATTAGACACGGCAGGGTTACATGTAGTTTATTAGCGCAAGCAAGTCATGAAACATGGTCGAAACTGGTTTATTACTATTTTTAACGAGCTCATATGAAAAAGCAAAATATTTTTAATTAAATTATAAGTAAATAAACAAAGTAAATCAAACAAATATCCCCAATACTGCAATCATTACATTTAGACCCTTAATTTAAAACAAAAAAAAGCTAATTAAATAAATGCAGTAAAAACTTATTTAACGTTATTTTAAATGACAATCTGTAATCATTAAATGTAGATCTTGAATTGTTGCTGCTGTTCTGTTCGTACCGGTCAGATCTGGTCTACACGGTGTTCTAGGTTATTAGTTTTGTGCTAGCTGTGCGTGCTAGCTCTGCTGTTTGCTGATACTCACTGTATTTAGCCGCGTGCAGTGCTGTATCAGATCAGAGTTAAATGTCTTTGTCGTGGTTCCTCAACGAGACACACTGATTTCACTCATTTTAAAAACGTCCTGGATGAGTCTGCGTCACATACAGTAAACACTGTCAGACGGACGACATGTTTTCTTTCAGCGCATGCTTTTCTCGTGACGCCACTGCTTTAGTCAGTCTGTCGAAAATGAAAGCGTATGTACTGCTACCTAGTGGTTTAGATAGGACATGCAGGGACCTGGCTGGTGGGCTCCTAGCTGGAAATACAGAAATTAGGCTCATTTGTTTAACGCCATCGAGCGGCTCTCAGAATCGGCTAAACTGGAGAAATATCAGCCGATCACGGATCACATATTTTGATTAAAAATCGGCCGATACCGATACATAACCGACCGATCCTTCCATCTCTACTACTAA
>CM038717.1:30765993-31095993 GCA_021613375.1 Megaleporinus macrocephalus | reverse complement strand
GTATCACACCAGCAGACAGAACTAACAACAGGAACTGAATAGCAGCCATAGAGGTGGGAAAGAGTCTGTCTTAGTGTGTGTATGGGTGAGTGTGTATAGCAGTTGATGTTGGAATCATTATGGGTGTGTTCTATGGTTCAGGTGTCACATGTATAAACATGTGTTTTTCCTGAACTGTTCCCGTAAAGCAGACGTCAAACGCACACATCTTCATCTCCAAACTGTTCAAGGTCATCCCACAGAAATTCAATCCATTCCTCCCATAAATAAAAGTGCCGGCTTGCGTCTGAACGGCTCCACATCTCACATCTGTCAGGCCTGAGAATGTCCCTCTGGGGTCCTGGAGTAATAATAATGTATCACTGTATTCGCGCTGGTGAGACTGCAAACATAAACAGCTCATGGTTTCCACGAAAGAAAGCAGCTCATTGTGCGGCAACGTGAGACAGTGAATTCCAGCCTGCGCTGGCCACAACACATCAAACTCCACGCCAGATTCTTATGATCTCAATAACCTCACATGACTGCCCTCTGCAGCCTCCTAGAGCACTCACTTATTTAGCCTCTGATCTCACCCAGCTGCAGGCTGACCGGCGATGTCTGTGACAAACGAGACAGGCTGGGAGAAAGCGTGAGAGACGGTATCAAGTTCCTTGTTTATAACTGAATCTCACAGTGGGTGATATGGCGAAAACATATCACGAGGCACTTGAACACCTTTTCACGACATGCAATAATGTATTTTTAGTGAGGTTCACAAACATGAAATACCCAAACACATCAGCAAAACAGCAGAGCTAAAGAAAGACTACTGCTACTGTGGGAGAACAGTACAGTCTCTGGGGGAGAAACAGACTTTACTTTTAATATAAGTCAATGAAAACGGTCATATATATGTTCTAAAGCGTCTGTCTGGTAGTGTATCTAAAGCGTCTGTCTGGTAGTGTATCTAAAGCGTCTGTCTGGTAGTGTATCTAAAGCGTCTGTCTGGTAGTGTATCTAAAGCGTTTGTCTGGTAGTGTATCTAAAGCGTTTGTCTGGTAGTGTATCTAAAGCGTTTGTCTGGTAGTGTATCTAAAACGTTTGTCTGGTAGTGTATCTAAAACGTTTGGCTGGTAGTGTATCTAAAACGTTTGGCTGGTAGTATATGTATATATATATATTTCAGAAGTAATATTATACCCTAGCAAAAGCTAGAAAGACTGAATTATTAGATTACATTACAGTAAAGGAAATATTAAGCACACTGTTTATCACACAGTGGAGAGAAATCAACCAATAGAGAGAATTTTGTTAGGTTCTAATAATAAATAAACTGTTCTGCTCAGTTCATATATCACATTACCACCATACAATGGAGCTGGACATGTGTACCGTACATACACCGGGCCTATTTCTCCTATCACATGGGTCCTGTTCGAGAACTGCTGCAAGAGCTTGCGAGAGAAATAAACTACGGTGCGTGAAGTGTGTCGATGCCTAACGAGGGTGTGGGTCTGCAGGAAGTTGAGCTTGTGCACTGTACACAGGAAGGCAGTGGAGGGGTTGATAAAGAGGTGTCAAACACAACTGTGTTTTGACCGACTACAACATCGCCATGTGACCCAAAAAGAACACAAGCCAGCGGTAGAAATCTCACACCTGTCTATAAACACACGCCCCTGTTTATTAGGCAGGAAAGAAACAGCTCACAGTAACGCCACGCAATCAAACTTTGGACTGAGAGAGAGAGAGAGAGAGAGAGAGAGAGAGAGACAGACAGAGAGAGAGACAGAGAGAGAGACAGACAGAATTCAAAGTAAAGCCAGCATCCTCTGTCTGAACGTCGTAGTTAAGTGATTTCGTTACCAGACAGTGATACAGAACTGAAAGAAGACAATGGAGGAAGAAGAGAACGGAGGAAGTCAGTTTCTAAGCAAAGACTTGTCAACATCATCACAACACACCCTTACAGGCTTTGTCATGCTCCTGCTAAATGATTAATAGGTGAACGTCAAGACAGGTGAATGAGTCATTCTGAGTCCACACCAAAGGGAATCCCGGTTTCACCGCCGCCGTCCACGCACACATTCCCCCACCGCGACGCTCAAAGCCTCAAACCACTTCGAAATCCACTGAAACCAGACTAAACCCAGAAAAACATGATAACTAAGCTAAGACTGCAGCGTAAACAGTGCAGCCGCCAACAAGACGACTTTATTTGCATACAGTCACAATATGCACATCGCCACTTCCTCCATACAAGCAGAAAACAAAACAGTGCTGCTTAAAGGGGAACTCCACCGACTTTTTAAAATTTCTGTACAATTCAGTCATTGAGATATTTAAAACGTCACCGAGCCTGCTTTGATGTGAAGTGATTCAACATAAGGACACTTGTCAACATAGATTTCCTTACAGGGGTGATAACAGGAACTAGACATCTGCTTCTAAAAGACATTACATGAAATGGTTATGCGGACACTGCCTGATATCTGAGGCACTGGTTTATAGTGGGTTTGTTATAAAACATTTTAATTAGTCTATTTTAATACTTACTTACTTTCTTAAGCATGACATATATAAACTCAGAAAGTAAGCGTAGGTTCACTTGTGACTACATGTTGTAGAACGTGCAGGCCCTGGTTCCCATAATCACCACTGTAACCATATCTGAGCTGGTATGTTCCAAATCAAATCCCTCTGAAAGGCTTTGCTTACATCGTAGCCACTTAATCACACACACACACATATATATATATATATATATATATATATATATATATATAAAAAACCTGTAACATTCCCCTTTAACTGAACAGAGGTTGAGATTTCGCTGCTGTCCAATGAAAAACAAGTATCTCCAACATGGCAACTTTACAGGAGAGGGCAAAAACAGAGCTTACTTTCAATGCAAGTCAATGGAACCAGATTTTTATTTTCCAAGCTATTCTGGAGCATTTCTGTTGGACCATTCATCCTGGATTTTAACACAATGTAAACGGCAGCGATCACGTTCAAAAGATGTCTAACAATAAAATTAAAAAATTTTTAAAAAATTTAAAATTCAACAAAAATGGAGATGTTTTATTGTTTTTCTGGATAGCAATGATTTGCAAGTGCTCCAAGTAATACTGTGACTGATTTAACTGAAATCAAACTATCATCTATAAAAAAAGATTCTGATCCATAATATTAAGTTCACATTAAGTGCGCCAGCCAGCCAATCAACTGTGGTTGTGATGCAACAACACACTGGGGGTTCAGTTGCCTCTGATTGGTCCAATTTATCTGCAGGAGTTTCACAAACCATGCTATTATGTTACTAACCAATGTCCCCATCTTATAATCCTAAAAAAAAACACTGCAGCTCTTGGGATTTTGGAATTGCATTAACTTGATATTAAAACAACTCATCTTCTCGTCCTAGTTTGTAAAATGAGGAAATAATTTTTAAAAAACAACAACTTTCTACTTTGTTTTTGACAGACTTTTCTTTTTTCACCCCAACCCTATCACCTCATCTGGACTTCTAATCAATCATTAGAGCAACTAAACTGCTGCCACACGTATGATTAAATAAGAGCGAATGTCTTGTGATGGAATATTTCGCCAGCACTAATAAAGAACCAGTACTGAAGACCTGTTTCCACCCACACAGCAGCTCAGACAGCCTCTCCTCACAGAAGTATGCAGGTTAGTACGCAACCCTGTGACGAAGCTGAGGTTGGCTTCCCGTTCGCCAGAGTTGTCCCGTTCCACCTTAAATGGTGCACCTGTGGCGCCAGAACGTAACTGCTGGACCATTTAAGGTGGAGCTGGACAATTCGAACAAGCTGTTGTACAAATAGTTAGCTGCCTTGTGAGGAGACAGAATGTAACTGCTGGACCATTTAAGGTGGAACGAAACAATTCCAACAGGAAGCTGTGCGAATAGTTAGCTGCCTTGTGAGGAGCCAGACAGTTACTGCTGGACCATTTAAGGTGGAACTGGACAATTCGAACAAGAAGCTGTGCGAATAGTTAGCTGCCTTTGAGGCGCCAGAATGTAACTGCTGGACCATTTAAGGTGGAACGAAACAATTCCAACAGGAAGCTGTACAAATAGTTCGCTGCCTTGTGAGGAGCCAGATTGTTACTGCTGGACCATTTAAGGTGGAACTGGGCAATTCCAACAAGAAGCTGTGCGAATAGTTAGTTGTCTCTTAGGGCGCCAGACAGTTACTGCTGGACCATTTAAGGTGGAACTGGACAGCTCGAACAGGAAGCTGTACAAATAGTTAGCTGCCTTGTGAGGAGCCAGATTGTTTCTGCTGAATTATTTAAGGTGGAACGAAACAATTCCAACAAGAAGCTGTATGAATAGTTAGCTGCCTTTGAGGCGCCAGATTGTTACTGCTGGACCATTTAAGGTGGAACTGGACAGCTCGAACAGAAAGCTGTACAAATAGTTAGCTGCCTTGTGAGGAGCCAGAACGTAACTGCTGGACCATTTAAGGTGGAACTGGACAATTCGAACAAGAAGCTGTATGAATAGTTAGCTGCCTTGTGAGGCGCCAGATTGTTGCTGCTGGACCATTTAAGGTGGAACTGGACAGCTCGAACAGGAAGCTGTACAAATAGTTAGCTGCCTTGTGAGGAGCCAGATTGTTACTGCTGAATTATTTAAGGTGGAACTGGACAATTCCAACAAGAAGCTGTACAAATAGTTAGCTGCCTTGTAAGGAGCCAGAACGTAACGGCTGGACCATTTAAGGTGGAACTGGACAATTCCAACAAGAAGCTGTACAAATAGTTAGCTGCCTTGTGAGGAGCCAGAACGTAACGGCTGGACCATTTAAGGTGGAACTGGACAATTCGAACAAGAAGCTGTATGAATAGTTAGCTGCCTTTGAGGCGCCAGATTGTTACTGCTGGACCATTTAAGGTGGAACTGGACAGCTCGAACAGGAAGCTGCCTTGTGTTTTGTATCCTGTACAAAGCAAATCACGAGGCGACAACCCTGAACTTCGAAAAACCTTAAAAAAGTTTAAAACACACAAACAAACTGCCTCCGTCTCTCCTTCCACTCACAGTCGGCTGAAGCTGCTCAGACACGGCATGTCTCCGGATTCGGATCCGTAGCGACTGTCCAGAGCCGTCCGCGGCGCCGAGCTCACACCGCCGAGAGTCATTTACACACACACACTGAGGAGTCGCCGCTTCTCCTGCGCTCCTCTATAATCCTTCTTCAGACCTCCTCAGGTCTCCTCGGCCGACTCGCAGGCTCCGGCTTGGCCGCCTGGTTCACACAAGCCCACCGAAGACCACATCCGCCCGACGGGTTCCAGCTGAGCACGAAGTAAGTCGGCGTTGAAAAGTTAAAAGTCTTCTCACTATAAACACACCCGCGTCTCGTCTTCTCCGTCTCACACTCACTCTGTTCCTCAAAGCTCAGCTGGGCAAAAAAAAAGTTGAAATCAAGGAGGAGAAGGAGGAGTCGTCGCGCGCACGTGCTCCGGCGGCCCCTCGCCGCCACTCCCTCTGACGTCACGCAGCACAAACATTGCCACATTCTCATCTCTTCCTCTTCATACTATGGATGTTTTTTTTATTCTTTTCTTTCCCCCCTCTCATTTTTACTACTTACTCTTACTAATCCTTTTTATTATTAATGTTTGCATTTTTTGATTTTATTATTATTTTATTGTGTACATTATTAGTGTCTGCATGTGCCATCATGACATACATGCTGTAACAACATGCTCTTCTGAGATTAAAGGTGCTGTAGATGAACTGTATTTACATCAGTATATAGTTAAATGAGTTCTATACATAGACCTGACGCACCGTGGACGTCAAACACTGTTGTTCCTCCTTCGAATGCAAATCCTGCGTTTGTAAACAAGGGCAGGAAAAAAAACAGGCCCACTGCAGAAACCTGTTACATAAAAGTGTTAACTCATTAATATTTACAGTCCTAATATTGATACAGAACAACAAGAGAGCAGTAAACAAAAGTGGTGGACCATGGGGAGAAATGTGTTGCTCCAGATTGTGAAGGTGACGTCTGCACTTCTTTTACTGCCTTTTCCAATAAACCGAATGGCCACCGGTCGACGTTTATCTATAAACAGCTTCCTGTTCACATCTTGATCAAATATTCTGTTCCACTTTAAAATCTGCAGCTCATACAGACGCCAGAACGATCGGCTGGGCCAAAGATGTGCAAAACAAGCTGCTAAATATGAACCTTCAGCTCCCACATCTTTACGAAGATCCTGGACAGCTTTACTTCAAGAGTAGTTAAGTTTGCTGAGCCCTTTTCACTCCAGACAGTTTCTCAAACCTTGTACCATTTAGAGCAGCTTTACTCAGAGTTCGACACGGAAGAGACGAGTAGTTCCACCTTTATTAGCATCCCAACCCCAACAGCTACCTGTAAGTAGCAGCCATGCGGTGTGAGTGTATCCCTGTTTGCTGGTTGAATCAGATCATCTTAAACTGAAAGTTTCACAGTGAGTAAATGTGTTAAAATCCAGATCCAAGGCAAGTACTTAGTAAAGGTAACGTTAGATACTAGCCAGCTCCAGAAACCAGCATTGCTGAACAAATAGTATTCTAACTATAGCTTGCCTGTGATCATCACAGTGTCTCACTGTAAATCAGAGCGGAGCTCTCATTATTCATGAGCTCACCAAAAACTACTCACTAGCCAAAGTCACATACCTTCTACACAGGCACCAGAGAACAAGTTAACATACATGTAAACAAGTCTATATAGAAAATCTTTCAAGATAGAATTGTAATCCCTTACTTCTTAGTACATCCACTATTCAAATAGGATTATCTTCTGTTTAAGGGCGTTTTCACACCAGCACTAGACTCTGGTTCATTTGCACCCTTGGTGTGGTTCGTTTTGGCAGGTGTGAAAACAGTAATCACACACAGGTGCGGACCAAAAAACAACCGCACCGAGGCCTTTGAGAGGAGGTGGTCTCGGTCCGGTTCTAAACGAATGGTTAGTTTGTGGTGAAAACATGATCCGACCTCGATCCGACCCAAGTATTAGGTGTACTTCACAAGTTTGATCTAAACATCTCCTGCAGCCAGTTGTGCTTTGCATTATGGGATGTGGCAGAACACGTAAACAGAGAACTGTAGCAGCTAACAGGGCGAGGACAATGAAGCGAGGTCTCTCTCAAACTAGCAGTGAGGGACGTTGTCTACTTGATGTTTGGAGTGAGCTGGGTGTTCTGCAGGTGGACTGTAGTTTAGTATATTATCAGATTATTATTACAGATATGAACAGATGCTGTCTCTGGCGCGGCTACGCTGTACAAGAAATGTGCAATAGTTTGGGAAAACCGGATCTTCTCCCTGTGTTTACTTTCTTGCTCACACGCCAGATAGCTCTGACCAATTAGAGGAGACAACGTGCTCACATGGTTGGTTGGGGCGCATTTTGGTGCGTTTCGGTTTTTGCCTGTGTGAAAACAAACTTAACCGAGGAGGAAACGCTTTAAGTAAACAAACTTTTTAACTGATCCGGACCAGTGAAACAAACTACAGGTGTGAAAACACCCTAAGATCCACTTTAGTTCTAAAATTAAAAGATAATGGTCAACAAAGCCGTCCAGAAGCAGCCACCAATCGAATATAAAGAAATCAACTAAGATTTGATTTCATTACTGCTAAGATTTTGTTACTACTTGTTAAAGACTTGTAACTGTAAATGTAACTATGTACTAGCAGCCCCTGCTTTACAATTACAAATAAATGAGACCAATGAATATAGCAATGCCATTAAAGTTCTCCTCCTATGTGTTATAGCTCTTAATTTTTATTCATCATCATCATCATCATCATCATCATCATCATCTTCATACTCAAGCTCATATAGAGTAGCCAGACATCAGCAACGCTGCCTTTATGTCCACATGAAATCCTAATTACTGACAATGGCCCTCATTAATAACCCTCAATTACTGATAGTAACAATGTCAGAAAAGACAAACAGCAGTGAACGCTTATCCTCATCAGGGTGTAATCTACGAGCTCGACAATGTAGCTACAGAGTTCAGACTCAATCATGACCTTCCTCTCCTCCATTGTCCTCCACAGGTCAGAGTGGGGACATCCCGGGTTCTGGAATTTCACTTAGCTTATAGATGTATTAGTCTCAGGCCAGAGAGGCCTTACAAGAGGATGGGCCAGACCTTTCCCCATGGAGCACGCCTGCCCTTGCACATACTCCCCCCTTCCTGACCAGACTGACGAAATCCAAAACCCAGGGTGAAACCCAAGGCCCTTGTAAACATTTAGGCTGCCTCTCGCATGACAGCGCCATGGCAATGTCAGTAAGTCTGAGCTGTTGTGACGGTCACATACCATGAAAAACACAAACACGGGTCTTGGAGATGGCCACTGACTCCAGTTAGAAATCTGGTATAGGTTAGAGTGCACAAGGTAGAGGGCAGGTCGATTAGGCCATGGCCCTGCATAAGAAGGAGGATACCGTAAACAAGCCTGCTCTGTGCCTTACCACGTAGGCTTCAGCCCTCAACTCTGATTAGCACATGCATGATATTGACTGTCTGAATCGATCCCTCATCATATGCAGAGCATAATCAATAAGACTGTATAGGATAAGGTCCTTTTGAAGATTATTTACGGCAGACTTCATTGACTGCTCTTATTACCTCATACCTCCCTATTGATGGGTTTACCAGAAAGGACATGCTCAGTAAAAACTAAAGATGAAAAACTAAAGGTGAGGGAAAAGTAAGGATCAGTGAAAAGAGCTAACAAATTTGGTGAAGCCAAAAGTGGTCTGAAACTGCCTCGGGAACTATGCAAAACATACAACAGTGTAATTTTAACCCCTTAAACCCTTGGCACGTGTATATGGGCTCATACTTTACATTCCTCTCATGACTACATAGCATACACATTAGTTATGTAGGTTTTTTCTGAATAAGTCTTAAGATTACAATGCTGCAAGTTACTGAACTGACAATGTTGTTATTGCTCTCGCAAAGTTGTTGAAACACATGCAGAGGACATTCTCAGAATCACAGGTCTGCTATTTGCATGTCAGCTGTAGTATATATATATATACACACACACACACACAAACATTTTTATCAGCTCCACTTACAATACAGGTGCACTTAGTAGTTCCATACTTACAGACTGTTGTCCATCTGTTTCTCTGTACACTGTGTTAGCCCCATTTCACTCTGTATTATTATTATTACTATTATATAATGGACCCAACAATAAAATAACTTGATGAAAGGGGATAAACAATGTAATTGTAAACTATAGCTATATATATATATATGTATATATATATTATATATATATATATATATATATATATATATTTATATATATTTATATATGTACACACACACACACACATACATCCTATTGCTTAAAAGTTGGGGATCACAGTGAAATGTTCTTGTTTTAATGGAGCATCTTCCTTCCTTAACACAACAATGGACTGACAGGTCTCTAAAGAAAGTTGTTTCTTTCTGGTCATTGTGAGTCGGTCAGCAAGCCATCAACTGCTGATGCTTCAGATACTAAACTAAGCTAGAATGTTGTTCTCCTTTTATACTCACTTATTAGTAGAATGTTTTTCAGCTGTGCATCACAATTGGAGAAAGAAAGTCCTAACAACCAATTAGTCCAATAACATCCTCAACTTGGATTGGCGGCCATACCAGGAGATTTAGACAGAGAACTGAGAATTACTGATACTATTACTGATAATAGGACTATATGCAAAATAAGCCTCTATACAAAAATAGACTTTAATACAAACATTTTTATTCTTTAAAAATCATCCGATACACTTAAATTCATTGTGAAATGGACAATATTGCTGATAGTGATCCTAAACTTTTGAATGGTAGTGTGTATATATATATATATATATATATATATATATATATATATATATATATATATATATATATATATATATATATACACACACATACATACATATATACTGAGACAGCTGTCATTTGTACCACATATGCAAACTGTTTCTATGCATTTAAAACACTGATGTTGTTGATGAGGTCAGTGAGATGACTTACAGAAAAACTATAGGAGGGCATTTGTATGTACTCAGGTGCTTAGAACCACTTTCAGATACAGACAGTAAATAAACAGTGGGCCCTGGAACACCGGCTGACCAGGAAGTGTTCTGCTGAGATAAAACAGCTGTTTTTGTCCCAGCCTGAAAGTACACATGGCAAAACATGTCAATACTGCATATATACTTATAAATACATTCAAATACAACAATTCCTACCACTGCTTAGATGTTTGCCCTCCGGAAAGCATTGTAATATTAAAACTTGAAATGTTCAAACTGTATGAAGTAAAAGTAAAGAAAAATACCAACTTTCATTCTGCACAACTGACGCAGGAGATGTTTATACATAAATAAATAACGGCATGAGGGAAATGGGTAATACGGGCAAGACCGACTTGTTCTTCGTTTTCCGGGCAGAATAGAAAACATGTTTAAGACGAAAACAGTAATCTGGAACTGTTCTCAAAGTGGTCAGCATACCCAGGCGTGACCATTTTCTATGTAAAGTTGCATTGGAATGTATTTACGTGTCCCTCTCCCGTGTCCTCTGTGGTGGAGTGGCTAAAGAAGCGAAATGCTCACTAGACTGTTCCTCTGAAATGTGGTCTCGTGACTGCATCAACTCTAGCCTACAAATATGTGACACACAGAAAAAGAAAACATGCAGCGAAGAGCCCGGTTCGTGCGGTGGTACTAAGTCCAAAGCAATGTGCCATGTCCAGAGCAGGAAAAACACACTAAGCATCCCTGCCAATAGCCCAGATTCAAATGCTGGACGTCAGTGGACGTCGGCACTGCCTGTAAATCACTACTGCGTATGTATGTCTAGACACAAATAACTGGAAGCATGTATTTGTTATGTAGGCCTTCAATTCTTCATGGAGTGTTTAGATGCTTCAACTGTCATTAGTTGGTCACCAACATGAAAAAGCAAAGGCTTTGAGCCAGAACACTGAGGTTCTTAAGCCGTGGGAAATATTAAACATGAATAATTTAGAGCCGGTTTAGTTAAACACATCATAAATTCATGCCTGGCGTCTCAGTCTGTACACCTCAAAGCACAACAAACTAAACCACTTTCCATGCAGTCGCTGCAAACACAAGAGCCGAGACGCCTCAGACTAAAACCTCATGTGGTTGAAACGATCAGATGACGAGAAAAACGTTCAGAGCTAAGTCTGGCGAGTTTGATGAATCAGCTTAAATTTGTAAGCACAGTGATGCTTATCTGAGTACCGTCATGAGTACCACACGCTGCCTCCGACTCTGGCTCCGTCGCGAACGTGCTTCAGGCCACAGCGTCAGCTCTCATCTGCTTTTCTTTTCTAATTAAAACGGTTTTATTGCAGGTTTGGAATGTAACAGCACAAACAGCATCTGTTGACTGCGATGAAGCTGCAATCACTAGTGTGTACTAGTACTACTAAACCAAAGAGTCCCTACACACACCATTAGGAGCTGCTCTGGGGCCAACACACTGACAAGGTCATTAAATTTAAGTAAGTTTTTATGTTGAATAAAATCCAGAAAGCTATAGAAAGAGGGGGGTTCTGTCATGTGAACACATGAGGACAATAATATTTGAAGTAGAAGAAGTCCTCCAGTAGCAAATACCTCAACGCCTGTATAATGATGTTTAGGAGAGCTCTATTAGACACTGTAGAGATCCATAAAAGACATTAACCATCAAGCAACACTATGTCGGATTTGGAGACCTCTCTGGTAGCAAAGTGTAACTGCATGCAACATACAGAAGAACACATTGTAAGGTTGGTTGTCCTCGGACCCCCACAAGTGGGTGAGTGGATGACTTTTGCTGGTGAAGGTATTTAGAGAGAACTTGGTTAAAACTTGAGTGAGGGAGTGATGGTCGTCACATCTTTATCACCATGCTGTTGATTTTGCATGTGAGGCCTAAGCATGGTGTCGGACGTTGTGTTTTGAGCCTGTGTGCAAACGTGCACGTGTGTGTGTGTGTGTGTGTGTGTGTGTGTGTGTGAGTGTGTGTGTGTGTGTGTGTGTGTGAGTGAGGTTAATATGCAAAAACGCCTGATGTGCTCTGAGCTTTTCATCCAGACTCATGCTCAGCATGTTTTAGTGTCTTCTTCTTCCTCCATGCTCAGTAACGCTACTTCTTCAGTTTCAACAACAACGTAACACAGAGCTGCTCTAAGACACCATTCTCGGCCTAAATCTGGGACACATCTGGGACAGTCCTGGGCTGGAGGTTAGGGAACCAGAGTGGAAGGTTGCTGGTTCTGTTGCTAGTGTGTCTGTTCACTAGTGTGTCTGTTCACTAGTGTGTGTATATGTGAGTTTTTCAGTGCATGGTTGGGTTAAATGCAGAGATCTTGATTTTCCCTCTGGGATCAATCCTGTGTCACTCTATCTCTCTCTCTCTTTCTGTCTCTGTCTGTCTCTCTTTCTGTCTGTATCTCTATCCCTCTGTCTCTGTCTGTCTCTCTGTCTGTCTCTCTGTCTGTCTCTCTGTCTGTCTGTGTCTGTCTGTGTCTGTCTGTATCTCTATCCCTCTGTCTGTCTCTCTTTCTGTCTGTTTGTGTCTCTGTCTGTATCTCTATCTATCTATCTATCTATCTATCTATCTATCTCTGTCTGTCTATCTGTTTATCTGTATCTCTATCCCTCTGTCTCTTTCTGTCTGTCTCTCGCTCTCTCTTTTTCTGTCTGTTTGTCTCTCTGTCTGTATCTCTATCTCTCTGTTTGTTTGTCTGTCTCTGTCTGTATCTGTCTGTCTCTCTGTATCTCTCTCTCTGTCTGTATCTCTATCTCTCTGTTTGTTTGTCTGTCTCTGTCTGTCTCTGTCTGTCTCTCTGTATCTCTCTCTCTGTCTGTCTGTCTGTCTGTCTGTCTGTCTCTCTCTCTCTCTCTCTCTGGCTGTGTCTGTCTGCCTATCTGCCTGTCTGTCTCTCCATCTCTCTGTCTGTCTATCTACCTGTCTGTCTATCTATCCATCTCTGTTTGTCTGTCTCTCTACATCTCTGTCTGTCTGTCTGTCTATCTATCTCTCTATATCTCTGTCTGTTTGTCTGTCTATCTATCTATCTATCTGTATGTCTCTCTATATCTGTCTGTCTGCCTGCTTGTCTCTGTCTATCTGTCTCTCTATATCTCTGTCTGTTTGTCTGTCTATCTATCTGTCTGTCTGTCTCTCTATATCTCTGTCTGTCTGTCTGTCTATCTATCTGTCTGTCTCTCTATGTCTGTCTTTCTCTCTGTATGTCCATCTCTCTCTGTGTCTGTCTGTCTCTCGCTCTGTCTATGTGTCTGTCCATCTCTCTGTCTCTCTTTCTGTCTGTCTGTCTCTCTATCTGTCTGTCTGTCTCTCCATCTCTCCGTCTGTCTGTCTGTCTCTCCATCTCTCCGTCTGTCTGTCTGTACAATTAGATGTTATTCTTAAGTTTAGCACAATAAATAAATACAATAATGTGTTGCAGAATGTATTGAAAAGACACTAAATAAAAGTTCCACCAAAGATCTAACTGACTTCACCACAAGGGTCTTCTTACAAAACATATAACGATGTAGTAACTCTAAAGAAAACAATACTCTGAAGTCCAGTGACAGTGTAAGTCACCGCACCAAACAGGCCCCCAGATTCTATCAGCAGAAATTCAGTAAACAGTTCTGGATGGCTATCTAAGAGCATGCCAAATGCAAATCACTATGGCTTATCTGCATGGAGGCATTACATTACATTACATGTGAATGTAATCTAATGCCTATGGAAAAACGTCATAAACAAAATCTATCAACGACATCCTTGTTATGTGATCCTCAGTCTCACAGAACTATTCTCTCGACAGCATGGCACTGCTTTGCAGCATGTCTGTGTTGACTGTCTAAACTCTCTCATAAAACACAGGCGTGTCTAAAACGAGCTCCACTGACCCCTCTGGTGGACAAACGTGTACTGCTGCAGTAATAAGTCTGAATCTATCAAAGCCCAGTCAGTTTTAAGGCTCGCTATGTAATAACAGTCTTTATTCATTGTGCCTGGCTCTGCAAAATCCAACATCAACCTTTTTACTATTCAATTATTCATTCCGGCTGCTTTCAAATTAACTGTATATCATACATGACAACGCATTTAATATAGGAGTCACGTTACATGATTACACTGAGCAAAGCCGCTAACTGAAACCTTAATTTTAATATTTATATATTTATTGATATATACACAGTTTTACCTCAATGCCAATTTAAGTAGAAACCCAGACAAAGATATTCTCTCATTAATACAACCACATTCAAGCTGATATTACATTACATTCCCAAAATCCCAACTATATTAAACCAAACAACAGGAAACTCCATAGTACATATGCCTAAATCTGGGACAGTCCTGGGCTGGAGGTTAGGAACCAGCCTTGTGAGTGGAATGTTGCTGGTTCTGTTGCTAGTGTGTCTGTTCACTAGTGTGTCTGTTCACTAGTGTGTCTGTGAGTGTCAGTGCACGGTTGGGTTAAATGCAGAGATCTTTATTTTCCCTATGGGATCAATCATGTATCTCTCTATCTCTCTGTCTGTCTCTGTCTGTATATCTATCTCTCTCTCCCTGTCTGTTTGTCTCTCTATCTGTCTCTCTGTCTCTGTCTGTATCTCTATCTCTCTGTCCCTGTCTGTATCTCTATTTCTGTCTATCTGTCTGTCTCTCTCTGTCTGTGTCTGTCTCTCTGTATCTGTCTGTCTATCTGTCTGTCTGTCTCTCTTTCCCTGTCTCTCTTTCTGTCTGTCACTCTCTGTCTGTCTATCTCTATGTCTCTGTCTGAATATCTGTCTGTCTCTCTCTCCCTGTCTGTTTGTCTCTCTATCTGTCTCTCTGTTTGTCTCTCTCTGTCTGTCTCTCTGTATCTGTCTGTCTATCTGTCTGTCTCTCTTTCCCTGTCTCTCTTTATGTCTGTTTGTCACTCTATCTGTCTGTCTATCTCTGTCTCTGTCTGAATATCTGTCTGTCTATCTTTCCCTGTCTGTTTGTCTCTCTGTCTCTGTCTGCATCTCTATCTCTCTGTCTCTCTATCTGTCTCTCTGTCTCTCTCTGTGTCTGTTTGTCTCTCTATATGTCTTTCTATCTATCTGTTTGTCTGTCTGTCTGTCTGTCTATCTATCTATCTATCTGTATCTCTATCTCTCGGTCTCTGTCTGTATCTCTCTGTCTCTCTCTCTGTCTGTCTGTCTCTCTGTCTGTCTCTCTGTCTGTCTCTCTGTCTGTCTCTCTGTCTGTCTCTCTGTCTGTCTCTACATTCAAGCTGATATTAAATAACATTCCTAAAATCACAACTATATTAAACCAAACAACAGGAAGCACTGTAGTACATATGCTGTAGCTGACATTTATGACACGTTAACTTTAACTTTTTACTGTCATGTGACGAGCCAAGACATGTTAGGCACCCAAATTTTGCTACACATCACTCACAAACACTATAAATCAGTGGGCTGTCATGGGCTGAAGGTTGGAGATCTGGTCTAGTGACGGGAAGGTCGTTGGTTCGATCCCCTTGACCAACAGGACACGGCTAAAGTGCCCTTGAGCAAGGAACCTAACTGCACCCCGGGCGCTGTGGATAGGACTGCTCACAGCTCTGGGCAAGTGTGCTCACTGCCCCCTAGTGTGCATGTATGTGTGCGTTTCACTGCACAAAGGGAAAAACACGGAGGTCAAATTCCACTGTGTGCCAAATAGATCTAAATTCTATTCTGTTCTATTGTAAAAGTCAATAGTCACCCAAATCTTTCCCCTAAACACCTCCCCAACGCGTCTCTTAACCCGCTCTAACTGCATCCTGGTCCTCATTAAGGCTGTGCAGACTTGCTGATGTGGTTTCAAACACAGTATGACTTACTGTAAACTATAAAACATGGCTTCATAGCGGGCAGCCAATGTAGAAAACAGGTGTTGCGCAGAATTATGTCTGAATCTGACTCTCTTTCAGGCTCACACAGGTCACGCAGACATACGGATTTCAGATCACAGTCACAATTTCTGTTTTTTGTATTCATAAACACATAGCTTCAGTCTTTATAGAGAGAAACAAAAGAAAACGTCTCAAACCAATTCAGCACAGTCAAATACATGCATGTGTGTAAGTGCACGGACGGGAATCAGCTATACTGGGACCATCTGTTGATTTTTATAGCTCCACAGGAAGCCACCCTGTGTCCTGAACCCCATGAACCAAGTCTCTCAGGACAGATTCTGACGATGTGTTTATTTAAAAGATTTGGGTGACTACTGACGTCCAGGGTTCATTAACGAAGATAGCCTCTAAACAAGGGGTGTTCAAAGCCCGGCCCTCGGGCCAAATGTGGCCCGCAGACTCACTCGTAAGGATACACTACTGGGGGCCAGTCGGTACTTTGCAATGTTTCCTTTCACCTGCCGGGGGCAGCAGTACATATACATGTTTAGTACGCTTCACGGCTGTGTTAGCAAATTAATAAATGAGATAAAGTTAAGAGTGGTTATTTTTCTGACTGGGGTCCTGAACTTACAGAATGGCATGCAGTGACGGCTACGCCAATAAAGGTCCACAGCGAGAACCGGAGCTTACAAGAGAGATTGATGTCAGAATAGTTTTCGTAGAGAGAGGCTGCAAATATTTGCAGATAAATATTTGTCTCTCATACCAAGAGAATAAGAGAGAAATATAAAGAGACATTCTAAAACAAAACAAAGGACATATTAGTAAATATTCAGGGGATGAGAGGACAGAGAAACCTGATCTCACAGCAACAACTGTTATTCAGGGCACGTGCTGTGTCTGATCCACTCACACCAGCACAACACACACTAACACACCACCACCATGTCAGTGTCACTGCAGGGAAACTCATCAGAGAAAGATTTTCCAATTTTATATATATATATATATATATATATATATATATATATATATATATATATATATATATATATATATATATATATATATAGATAGATAGATAGATAGATAGATAGATGTGTAAGAAAATATCGAAAATATTGAATATCGGGATATTATGTTTAGTGATACTGTATCGATTTTCAAAAACACTGTATCGATACACAGATCACAGATTCCTGGCAGACATTGACTCACTGTGTGTTGTGTTAAAACCTCTTACCACTAGGTGGCAGTGTTGTAATCTATTTTCAGCTCCACTCCAACATTAACAAATAGCACAAGGGCGCAATGCTATTATAAGCATTGACAAACCTGTTCATATAGTGGTGTGTTTTAATAGTAGGATTTGGAAAATCACAGTATATCACTTTACTTACAGTATCGCAATATATCGCGATATATTGAATCGTGACCGCTGTATCATGATACGTATTATATCGCCAGGTTCTTGCCAAGACACAGCCCTAATAGATAGATAGATAGATAGATAGATAGATAGATAGATAGATAGATAGATAGATAGATAGATAGATAGATAATGTGACTTCGGTTATGTGTGTTATTGTGTTACATAAGTTTAATAATGCATATACAGTCTACATGAGAAAAACTAAAGATACTTTATGGAGTAATGTTGTTCAGCACAGACAGAATTCGCAGTAACACTGTTTACTTTGTTGATCTACTGCTGCAATTACGGTCAAATTAAATTCATCAGTTAAATTATTATTTGTTATTATGTACATGTGTGTTTTTTTCAGATTTTAAATACAGGTTTATATAAAAAATAATTCTGAATATGTTTGGAAAGAGAGACCAGCCCTTAAGTATTTTGATATTGTCCAATCCGCCCCCCCTTGAAAAAGAAATAATTTGCTCTAAACTAATGTGAGGTAAATGGGAAAGTGTGCACATTTGATTTTTCACTGAACTTCTCCTGTAAATGGAGTCTGTGATGATCCCTTCCATTGATTAGAGTATTAATTCCCCCCCCCAAAAAAAAAAAGAAATTCCACAATCCTCTTATAGGTTCTGAAACTGTTCAGGAAGTAGGCCAACTGCAGGGTGCAGGAAATTCTCCATTAACAGCAGTTTGAGGAAACTTGAGTACGGATGAGACCGGTTTGACTCGCTTGCTTAGTCTGGCCAAACGCTGACACAGAAGGTTAAAGCTCTATTGTGATGCCAAATCCCCCAACACAGTAGACGGTGAATATAATGCCACGGGAGGAGATATCATAAAAAAACAAAACAAAACCCCACAGACGTACAGAGGAGGATGCCTCTGCGACTCTTTGCTTAGAGGGAAATACCTGTAATAATACTGTTCGTTAACGAAACCTAAACTGTTGACATATTAGCATGCCTTTATAAATAGACAACGGTTCAGGCCTCCCAGCTGAGGTGGAGGGGGTACTGTATAAACTGACTAACGTCATTCAAACAAATACCTCTCTGAAATGACAGCAGTGAGCGTGTGAGCGTTTGCAATAGCACAGCTCTTTGTCAAGATTTGCAAAGAGGGATCTTCAAGATACACATGTTACGTGACGGATAAACCAGGACGGGACGCGTGGTTATGTAAAAATAATCCACAATGCAGTGGTGTGATGTGACCGTGACGCAAAACTGGAAACCCGCCAATGATTATGCTGTAGATGGACAAGGTAATGATGTGTTATCATTGTTTTATAATTATTGGGACTTTTTTGGCACAAGCACAAACAGCAAACCATACAGTGACTGCATAGAAACTGATGATGACAGTAGCTGATGTGCTATTTTTATTGGGACACTGCTGCTTTTGCTGGTCCACCTGTCCATTACATAAACAATATTCAGCTATATTATTGTGTCTTTAAATATTGTATCTAGCATCTTCAATTACAATTTTTGGGACTCTTGATCTCCTTCTGCAGTTAACTTCTAAGCAATCTGATTGCTTTTTCCTCTCTTATAGCAAAGTCTCACATTCCCCCTTCTTTTAACTCCTGGCCTATAGATATGATTATGTTTCTGAGGGTTAGGGAAAAAAGTAAGTTCAGTCTGTGGGGGTGAACAGACTGTTTCTACCAGCATTGGAAATTGTTTATTGACTATATTGACACATAATTAAGCACATGATTTACAGTTAATTGTTACATACTGAGTTTAACATTTGCAGCGTAGCCTCTGGATAAATGTATATAAAAGTAAATGTCGTTTACTTACCAAAGTGTTCTTCAGATCATTATTTTTCCTTCGTTATTCTTTATTTTATTTTTTATTTTTTTACTCCCACGCATGTATGTGAAATGTATTATCTTTATTTTAATTACTTATGTATATATTTATTCCAAGCCTCAAACATTTAAGACTATGCATCCTGTCATTTTGATGTTTCTTTCAATTTTTTGATGGTGTAACGGGTTTGGGTAGGGTGGAGGGTTATTGTTCACTGGAATTTTTTGGAAACATAAAAAAACCCCTAAACTTTTGAGTATACACACACACTACCGCTCAAAAGTTTTAAGGGTTTTTTTATGTTTCCAAAATATTCCAGTGAACAATAACCCTCCCTATATATATATATATATATATATATATATATATACACACACACACACACACACACACCGCTCAAAAGTTTAGGATCACTTTAGAATTTCATTTCATGCAATTCACAAACAATATTGTCCATTTCACAATTAGTTTAAGTGTATCAGATGATTTTTAAATAATAAAAATGTTTGTATTAAAATCTATTTTTGTATAGAGGCTTATTGTGCATATAGTCCTATTATCAGCAATTCTCAGTCCTCAGGCCTAAATCTCCTGGTACGACCACCAATCCAAGTTAAGGATGTTATTGGGCTAATTGGTTGTTAGGACACTCTTGCTCAATTGTGATGCACAGCTGAAAAACATTCTACTAATAAGTGAGTATAAAAGGGAGAACAACATTCTAGGTTCGTTTAGTATCTGAAGCATCAGCAGTTGATGGCTTGCTGACCGACTCAAAATGACCAGAAAGAAACAACTTTCTTTAGAGACCCGTCAGTCCATTGTTGTGTTAAGGAAGGAGGATACTCCATTGAAAACAAGAACATTTCACTGTGATCCCAAACTTTTGAGTGGTAGTGTATATATATATATATATATAGTATCTGATTACTGTTACATTAGATGTTGTGAACTGTCTACCAAACTGTGATTTAAATCGGAAATGGGAAGTTGGAGTTCGGAACTGCACCGATTTTGATGGTGTCCGAGTTATAAAGTGAAGAACACACTTAACACCTTCAAATTAATGCTACTAAAGAGAGTAGTGTTAGCTAGCCAGCTCACAATTATATTCACAGCATTTAGCAGAGCGACTTACAGTTCACATTTACACAGGAAGGTAAAGGTAGTGTTAATAGTCTTTGCCCAATGACTCTTTAACATGGAGGGCAGATGTGTATCCCACTACATTACAGAACTGAAACATAACTGAAACAAGTTATTTACCTTCTCAAAACTATGAACTATGGTCAATGTAATAGATTTAACTAACTACTCAGTATGTAGGTTGACTCATTCAAATATTTCAAAAGTAGAGAGGTGTTTTTTTTATTACTTTTGATGGTGTCATCACACAATGAGTTTGAAGTTAAAAACTTGGTAGAAACAGTCATTTATCATGTATTTAACAATTTGACACAGATCACAGTGTATCACATATACAATAGCATGGTTGATTCTGTTTGGACAAAACAGAGCTTTAAAAAAATAATAAAAGCTAAATATTGCAGTTTTGTACATCCCTACTTTCTCGATCATCCCAGGTGGAGGTGGGAAATTAGGACAGCTACTGAAGAATCAGACTTTTAAACTGTGGAAGTGAACTACGCAATTCCACTGACAGTTAAAAAGTAAAGTATAATTTTGCACAGTCAGAATCAACCATTGTATATATAAGGTGTGATATTTCACAAATTTGATTATTTGATTCAATAAAATACAGTAGTTTATCAGAATCAGAAACAATTAATCATTTGATTTGATCAGAATCAGAGTCAATCAGTCATTTGATGCGATAACATACAGTAGGGTTTCAGAATCAGAATCAATCGATCATTTGATTTGATAAGATACAGTAGTGTATCAGAATCAATTGATCATTACATTCAATAAGATATAGTAGTGTATCAAAATCAATTGATCATTACATTCAATAAGATATAGTAGTGTTTCAGAATCAGAATCAATTGATCATTTGATTCAATAAGATATAGTAGTGTTTCAGAATCAGAATCAATTGATCATTAGATTCGATAAGATACAGTAGTGTATCAGAATCAGAATCAACAATAATACACTATTTTATATATATATATATATATATATATATATATATATATATATATATATATATATATATATATATATATATGGAGGTGTGATTTGATATTCTGATTCGATAAGATACAGTAGTGTACCCTTAAGTGTGTCAAGTGCAGTAATTCATGTGTTAAATGTATGGCTGTCACAAATACTGATAACAAATACATAAGACTACAATAACTTCTGACATTTGTTAGATTTCTGAGACAAGCAGAATGTTAAGTGGGTGTGCTGAGTATATAAACTGAAATGAAAGATGGCAGCTGTATTTCAATAGTTGTGAACAATGGACAATTAATCGAATATATTTTAATGGAAATCAATTGTCAACCCACAATTCACGATTGTGACAGGCCTAGATAAATATTTATTTTTTCAGTTCAGTAGAGCATTCAACACTATGAAAGTACAACATCTGAAACAAAAAATGTGCTTTATAACGATGTCATGCTTTAGCCAAAAGCTAATACGTAATACGTCACAAAACAATACTCTGTGTTACTATTTGATAGGATGTACAGCGCTGATACATCAATACCATAATAAATGCCAACTAAAAACAGAAGACGTGACCTTGTGAGAGCTCATATAAAGCCTTCTGTGGCATCACAGTTCCCTTCTGTAAGAGACCGGTCACATTTCCACGGTCATTTTTCTGAAACAAGTCACACTCCTACAACCCACACAGTCACACGCACCTACAGCCCAGTGAACTGAAATGCAACACAACACAATGCAATCAGGAGCTTGTGGAAGGAGAACTTATGGGTCTGAGCAAATGAGTTCCAGGTTGGAACAATACAAATGTGGCTGTCGGGAACACAAGAGAAAACGAGGTAACACCACCTGCGAGGAGAAAGGAAGTGTTTATAATGACTGCACAAAAGAAGGTCTTACCTTCTGGGCTGAGATCGGCGGTCATCCTCTCCACTGCCAGACTCCTGTTAGCAGAAAAAACAAGAACTCTCAGAACCAGACATTTACTCACACATAAAAAAGAGCTCATTAAACGGGGCACCAATTAATACTTGGTTATAATCTGTATATACGTAGGTTTCTGGTAGTCATAAAGCTTGCAGTAGAAAGCAACCTTTGGAGACACACTGACTGTTCACTGCACAATGATTGTACCTAGTACATCTGCAAAAGGTCTCCCTTACAGCAAGAAGCAGAGCCTGATGGATGTCTATAGACACATGGGATATTAAGATCTTATTAGAGATGCACATTGCTTTAAACACCTAATCAGCTTTTTCTATTACCTATCTAATGTTTGCTGATCTGTGTTGCAGTTTTATTACATTACTGAGCGTGGACAACACTGATATCTCAGACTAATGATACTCTGACGCATGCTGCTAGTTGACTAGGTAGCTGAAGACATTTCAGAGAACTTAAAGGGAAATTCCACATTTGTTTTTCAAACTTCTGTATCATTCATTCACTGGGATGTAAACAAAGTCATTCAGATTCACTGAAGATAATCCACCAGTGAACCTACAAATTAATTTCTTTTATATAGCTGATGTTGATCATGACCATATATTATATATATATATATATATATATATATATATATATATATATATATATATATATATATATATATATATATATATATATATATATATATACTACCGCTCAAAAGTTTGGGATCACAGTGAAATGTTCTTGTTTTAATGGAGTATCTTCCTTCCTTAACACAACAATGGACTGACGGGTCTCTAAAGAAAGTTGTTTCTTTCTGGCCATTTTAATTCTGTCAGCAAGCCATCAACTGCTGATGCTTCAGATACTAAACTAACCTAGAATGTTGTTCTCCTTTTATGCTCACTTATTAGTAGAATGTTTTTCAGCTGTGCATCACAATTGAGCAAGAGTGTCCTAACAACCAATTAGCCCAATAACATCCTTAACTTGGATTGGCGGCTGTACCAGGAGATTTAGACAGAGGACTGAGAATTACTGATAATAATAGTAATAGTAATATAGAGGCACAATAAGCCTCTATACAAAAATAGACTTTAATACAAACATTTATAATCTTTAAAAATCATCTGATACACTTACATTAATTGTGAAATGGACAATATTGTTTGTGAATTGCATGAAGCTGCGTGAAAAGTAACCCAAAGGCAGCTAGTTTAAATGTGGTAGCGTGATTCACGTGTGCTTGTTAAACATAACAACAAAAAAAACTAAAACTTAAAAACTAAATTAAAACTACAATATTGAGAGCAAAACTAACTAAAACAAAACATAATTACTAGGGCAAAAAAAAAGTATTTGTTTTTAAATGCATGACACAGTTTAGAGGTGGATTCTTACTGTGATTGGCTGTTTCAAGAAAGCTGTAGTCAAGCTTAGACTGCGTGACTGTATTTAATCCTTATCAAATATCTGCAACCACAGTGCTTATCATTATACAAAAAAACTAACTGAAATTATAACTACTATTGCACCCTTAATGCTAAAACTAAACTAAAATCAAAATCATAATGAAATATTAAAAATAAAATAGCTGAAAATGAAAATTTCAATAAACAACAACAATACTCATTCATATACATGGGCACCTAAGCATCTGATTTAAGGCTATTTATCTCAGCAATAAGAGTGTATCTGCTCATAAAATTAACATACATGCATATTGTTGCCGTCCAACAAAAAAAATGTCATCTCCATTTTTGCTGATTTTCAGTTTTCTACCTTATTTGAACAAGACAGCTGCTGTTTACATCGTGCCATGATAAACAGACCAATAGAAATGCTTAAAAATAGCTTGGAAATAATTCTGGTTCCATTGACTTGCACTGAAAGTAAAGACAGTTTTTGGTCTCTCCTGTAAAGTTGGCATTTTGAAGATACTTGTATTTCATTGGACAGCGACGATATACAAACCAATGGGCTGATGACATTGGATGCTGCAAGGACAGGTTTGGAGATTGAATACCAAACACACTAACATATCGTTGCTGTCCGGAAAAAATAAACATGTACCATGTATCTATTATTATATTATTATCATTATTAAAATGCTGCAGCTGCCGTTTACATTGTGTAAAACGTTCATGATGAATGGACCAATAGAAATGCTCCAAAATAACTCCATTGACTTACATTCAAAGTAAAGGTTTTTGGCCTGTCGGACATACGGACGTTATGTGAATAAACTGAATTTTCTCAGATGCCAATATACTTGTATGTACAGTACTGCATACAAAACAATATAAAGTAATCGTTGGAACTACAAAGGCAAGAAGAATTCTACTGAAACCCTTGGCTGGTTATATTGTGGTGTAGTCTGTTATTGTTCTCATAAAGTAAGGACCTTTTTATAAATTGACGTGACGGTGACAGCCCTGCTTATGACCGAGTGCATTTGTTTTCTTAAAGGTTCGTTCAAGACTTAACAGAAACATCTAGTTTATGTTAAAACAATAACAGCAATAACAGCAACAACAACAACATTCACATGCTGTCGTCCTGACTCTCAAACCATTCAGAGTCCTTCGTGAGGCTGCTTTGCATTCCAATCATTTGCATAAAAAGCAGTGAGGGATGGGCGCATCTACACCTGAAAAGGTGACGCAGCATTTTTGCATCTGTGTTGACTTCAGACGAGCTCTGGAGAGCACTCTTTGTTATGGTAAAACTGAGAGTGGAAACCTCAACTTAAGGCCCAAATAGACTCCAACAAACCAAGTGGACCTAAACGAGCCTACTACTTTCTAAGACTACCAGCCTTCAGTGAGGCAGAACATAAGAACTAAAGTTCTCTAAACTTGCCAAGCACATTGATTTGTGAACAATACGATGGGCAACCTCGTCAGAAGCTTATGGGTAGATAATCTGACCACCCAAAAAAAAAAAAAAAAAAAAAGTGTGTCTTGTGTAGGAATAACAAACATCATTAACTTTAATTTGTACCAAAACAGAGGACGTCTGTCAGCCGTGGTGCAAAGACATGGATGACGGAGTTGAGCTTTCTAGAGCAGGGGTCACTAAAAGGCGGGCCGCAGTCCGGATCTGGACCCAGACATTGTCTAATGCAAACTATGGAGCATTCATTAATTTAGACTGTGTTTATTTTAAGAGGCGGAGCTTTTCTTGTCTTTACGGTATACTGGCTTAACGGTGCAGTGAACCAATCACGTGTGCTGCAGGATCACCGAAGGCGGTCCTCAGCCAGAAGCAGCAGCCAGAGACTAAAGCGAGTCAGAAAGGAGAAAGTCCTCTACAACAGAAAAGTCAACAGCGAGAACTGACTGTTTAACCAGGAACGGTTATGGAATGGTTATGGAATGGTTATGGAATGGTTATGGAATGGTTATGGAATGGTTATGGAACGGACTTGCTCGTCTAGTTTTGGAGAATACCGCTCTGTAAAACCAACATGTTAATTTGTGAAGCTAACTTAACAAGAAGACTCAAGTTTTACTTACTTTCTCTATAAATAAACACTTTTTTTCAAAAGCATTCTGTTTTTTTAAACGTAGCCCTTGTTTTTACTTGAAATGGGGAAAAAAAACATTTATAAGCTTTATAAATAATTCATTCAGTTCAGCATTTAAACAGCAAATATACTGAAATATACTGAACTGTATGTGAGATGTGTTGGTGTTTCAGTAGCTGATGGTATAAGATGCTAATACATAACACAAGTTAGAAATGATGACGGTCCAGACCTTGGCTTGAGGAGATCTCTTCTAACTGAACTTTGCTGAACTCTAATTAAATACCCCTGCTCTAGAGCATTCTTTGCAAATCATTACATTTAGCATAACATTTCATATAAAACTAGGCTAGAGCTTACATAACACCATGCAAAGTCCGTCCCAGTGTGGTTTCCACCTCGTAAAATCATGTAGTTATACTGTCCAGTCATGGGAAACAGATCATAAGCCTGGTCTACATAGCTTTGAACTACATAGCATGTAACAATAACATCAACAGACACGTTTTTCAACTATATCTACTATATAAATGGTCTCAATACCTTATAATATGATTCTGCATTACAGTGAACCGAGAACTCAAAGCCATTACTTTTGATGGGTTTAAGCTTCTGGCTTGGCAAGAATATCACCACACAATACAAAGAGTTCTGGACTATGATTTGAAAGACGATAGGAAACATGAGCTGTCAGCTAAAGCCATTTCACCCCTTAGCCAACACCCACATACAGTTTTGTGAGAGAAGCGTGAACAAATACGTGAATGCTAAAGTGTGTACCAAAGAGGACAGAACTCTGCACGTCCTCTCTGTCCCCTCCTGCGGAAACAGCAGATCACTGGCTTGTATTTGCGTGCAGCGCCACGTTTTTTGCATTAGGAAAATCTGTCAACCTGCTGAAATTGAAATCTGTGCTGCTGTAGGTTTGTTCCAAATCTGCACAGCACCAGAAAACACAGACCTGCTAGCGTAACCCAACTTTACTGCTTGCAATAAGAGAGCTTACTGGTTCAGTACAGCTCAGGGCCTCACATAATTCAGCTCACATCTCCATTTGGATTCAGAACTTCTCTCCCGTAGGCCAATGCAGACCACGCAGCAATTCAAAGATAGGCTGCAAGTGTCCCGCGGAGCACAAACACTAACGAGATGTCTTGCTGAAGTCATATGACACATAAAGCTAGAGGGAAACACAGCAGACTAACTTAACCTGATTTTGCTGTTTATCTCGGAGAGGGACTGTTATTGGCGACCGCGGCGGTAGCTTTTGAACTCACATTTTTGTACAGCCCACTGTTTCCCAACTCGACCTGAGAGCTCATTTGAGGTTCAATTACTGAGCGTGGACAACACTGATATCTCAGACTAATGACACTCTGACGCATGCTGCTAGTCGACTAGGTAGCTGAAGACATTTCAGACCGCTTAAAGGGAAATTCCACCCATTTGTTTTTCAAACTTCTGTATAATTCATTGACTAGGATGTAAACAAAGTCATTCATATATATATATATATATATATATATAAAAGAAAATATTGAAATATCGATAGACAGATTCCTGGCACAAAGTGAATCAGTGTGTGTTGTGTTTAAACCTCTGACCACTAGATGGCAGTGTTGTAATCAATTTTTTTTTTTAGCCCCAGCCCAAAAATAACAAGCAGCACAAGGGTGTAAGCATTGGCAAACCTGTTCATGCAGTGGTGTGTAGGATTTTAAAAAACGCAATATATCACTTTGCTCGTAGTATCGCAATATATCACTATCTATTGAATCATGAAAGCTGTGTCACAATACGTATTGTATCGCCAGGTTCTTGCCAATACACAGCTCTAATATAGAAAAAAAAATTTCCTTTGTGGTGGCACGGTGGTGTAGTGGTTAGCACTGTCGCCTCACGATCCCCGGTCTGGGACGCTCTGTGTGGAGTGTTCTCCCCGTGCTTGAGAGGGTTTCCTCCCACACGTCCAAAGACATGCAGTCAGGTTGATTTGACTCTAAATTGCCCGTAGGTGTGAGTGCGTGAGTGAATGTTGGCCATGCGATGGACTTGCGAACTGTCCATGAACCATGAACTGTCCACGGCCCCGCCTTTGCCCAATGACGCTAAGATCCCCCCCGTGACCCTGGCTAGCGGGATAAAGCGGCAGATAATGGATGGATGGATTTTCCTTTGTGAAAACATTTACACCTCCACTAGAAATGGTGTGTACAAATATACTTCTTCGGCCAAAACCTTAGCCCAATTTTTTGGTCTCCAACATCAGGCACCATATTTGTAACCATATAGTATAGGAGCTTTCGATGAGTACGTTTTTAAAGGCATTAAACTCGTCTGAGACGTCTGGTTCCTATCATTTAGACTCGCTAACTTTCTCTACAATGAAGCTTTTCACATCAAACCATTCTCAACAACATCCTAATGACACCTGTTTACAATCTAAACATTAAAATGTGCTCAAATTTAATGTGGAAAGTCCTCCCTTTACCTACGGCAAGTCCAAAAACCACCAACAATTAGACACCCCTAATAGTATTTGAACCCTTAAAGCAACACCATGTGAGGTTTAGGGATTTGGAGCCCTCTTTAGAGGAAACAACACAGACGCTTCGGCCTCCTGAATCCTATTTCTCCTGTGAGCGTGTTGAAAGAGTATTCAAAGAGAACTCAGTCGAACCTTAGTGAAGGTGTATTCTGAGTATGCAAATGAATGATATGCTCTAGTTATCATATCTTTATCAGCACAGTGTTGATGTTGAGATGACCAGAGGCCTAGACTTCGAGCCGCAGCTTCTTTCCGTGTGACGTTAACATGTTGAGACGTATGACACGGTATATAAAAGTCACGTCAAACCAATCCTGGTATCTCGGACTTGATTGTTGTCACCATTGTCAACATATTTAAGTACATTCTCATTTTCCCCATAGCCAGTAAAGCTACATCTTTAGTTTTTTAACAATAAATATTACACAACGCTGCTTTACATTTTGTTGGTCATTTTGAACACAGCATCAAAGTAGACGCTGAAAAATAACTGCGTGTCATATCAATGCCACAGCTTAACATCTTGTTTCCCAATATTATATTTTTATATGCATTTGTAAGTATGGCACAATATCCAAGCTCCTTCTGGAGCTACTGCACATTCCTTACATGAGAAGTGACAAAATGACATGTGAAAAACTGACAAAATGAAAAATACATATTTTTCTTCAATCATCCAAGCGCTTTCTGGAGCTACTGTGGATTCCTTTTTTGTGAAAGCAAGGTATTGTTGAGCTGCTCTATTACTATCAAAGTGAGTACATATACATTATACGACTTTCCACAGAAAACTAGCCCTTGTTTACAGAGGCAGGGAACAGCATTAGTCTACTTGTGACTTCCTGTGGGTTGTATGTTAACATAACGGACTTAATACATGTCATCCACCACTGTCCAAAGAAAAACAAGTATCCTCAAAATAGCAGCTTTACATGAGAGGACAAAAACTCTCTTTACTTTCAATGTTAGTCAATAAAACCAGAATTTCAGCCTAGTGATTTTGGAGCATTTCTATTGGTCCAACGTGAAATGTTCACACAATGAATACAGTAGTTACTGCTGCGTTCACATGGTGTAGAAAACACAAAACTGACAAAATGAGAGATACATATGTTTCTTCAATCATCCAAGCTCTTTCTGGGGCTACTGGATATTCCTTACATGTGAAGTCAGGTACTACTGAGCTGCTGTATAACAACCAAAGCGAGTATATATACATTAAACTACTTTCCACAGAAAACTAGCCCTTGTTTACAGAGGCAGGGAACAGCATTAGTCTTCTTGTGACTTCCTGTGGGTTTTATGTTAACATAAAGGAAAATCCGAGTATCTCCAAAATAGCAACTTTACAGGAGAGGACAAAAACTCTCTTTACTTTCCATGTTAGTCAATGGAACCAGAATTTCAGCCTAGTGATTTTGGAGCATTTCTATTGGTCCAACGTGAAATGTTCACACAATGAAAACAATGTAGAAAACACAAAACTGACTAAAAAGAGAGATACATGTTTTTTTTTTATGACAGAGATGATCCAAGTCCTTTCTGGATCTACTGTACATTCTTTACATGTTTAATAAGGAACTGTTGAGCTGCTGTATTACTATTAATGTGTATATCAAGTACATACATATTAGTTTCCACAGAAAAGTAGCTCCATATTTCAATTTTGCATTCCATTTTATTTACAAACTAACAGAACTGCATTGACCTGCTTGTGACTTCCTGTGGGTTGTATGTTAGGATGTCTACCAGAAAAAAAAAAAAAACATTAGTGCCTCCACTTCCACAGCTCAATAACCAGGACTAATAAAAGGAGGCAAACTGTAGCAGTGATGTTCCAGAGCTGCTGATTTCACACAGAATGCTGGAAGGCTTGGCCTGTAGGCCTGGCCTTTCAAACCAAACAGCCAGCCGCTGTGTGAAACGCGCCTATTCTGCTTCATGACGATCACAAGACCGGCCGTTTTCCAAGGAGAGCAGATTAAAACCTCGTTCACTCAATAAACTGCTGTTTTAAGGCGGAGAGGCTCCGCCGCCGCTTTTCTGATGCCCGATCAGCTGCCACCACCACAACCACCACCACCACCTAAGCAGCCTACCCCGCTGCTCCGGTCTACCGCTGTCACATTCAACCTGCTCCTAAACCCGGACAGATCTGCTGAATCTCTTCACCAAAACCTACAGACTAGTTAGTTTTTTTCATTTGACCCGCTTCGCTCGGTGCCAACAATGTAATATCAAACCAATATCTCCACGCATGCGTGTTGCTGAGGGCTAATGGACCATCGGTGGGGGAGAGAAAAAAACAGCGGAAATGAGCCCAAAACTAGCGAGGTGTCGGGCTAAAAGAGCACCGAAACGACGAGAAATACTCACCGAAACGCAAGGGCTGGACGTCGCGCTTGGAGTAGGCGACCTCTGCACAGTAACCAGCGCCATTCAGGCTCCGGGGAACGGATACCTGAGCGAAACTAGTGGCGGCGAGACAGACATAATTGTGTGGAGAGAAATGAGCTGCGAGCGGATCCAGCTCGTCCGTTGCTGCTGCTTCTCTCGCTTCCTCTGTACGACCGCTCTGCGCATGCGCCGAAACCGCCAGCTGTCAAGCCTCAGCCGAGCAGCAGCAGCAGCTCGAAGACTGTGAGCTAAGCGGCCGCTCGAGCTGCTCGTGTATGAACATGTTTCTCATACAGAGAAATGGTTTCTGAGAAAGGTTTCTCAGCAGCTCAGACATGAAATGGCCAACAAATGGTTGGGGGATGTTATGTTTTCTCCCTGAAGTTAATTCACAACATTTTTGTGGTTTTATGTACCAAACATAAACGTGTGGGCCCTTCAGATTTGTACTCAGACAAAAACAAAACATATACGGACCCGAGTTTATCAATGGGTCACTGTTATGTTTATATATGAATATAACATTTCTATTGGTCATGAAGAATTCACACAGTACTAAGGACATACGTCAACAATTGTATCATTCACTCCCCAGTCCATACAGTCCATATCATCGCTGTCCAAAGACAAACAAGTCCATAACAGTTACTTTACAGGAAAGGACAAAAATACTATTTACCTTCAACGTAAGTTCATGTAAAAATATCTTATTCCAACGTATTCTGGAGCATTTCTATTCATTCATCAAAAATCTTTCATAGAATATTAAAAAACAGCTGTCAAATGCAAATACTTTTGAATTCACTGAATTAATTTACACATATCCTCCTATTCAGCCCACTGCAGTATAGCCCCGCCCACTGTAGTTTAGCCCCGCCCATTGCAGTTTAGCCCCGCCCACTCACTCTGAAGTTCTAAGGAATATTTCAGCGCTTTTCTGAATGAGGCTCAACACAGAGCAGCCAATCAGAACAGAAGATCCGTCTTAAAGACACAGTAACAAAAACAGCCTGTTACGTTCTATGGGATAAAGAAAGACTGGAAAATGGTTATGTGGTAATTATTATAAGGTAATTGTGGTTGTGTTTGATACATAACACCACCCAAATGTTATAAATAAATACAATCCAAAAGCATATGGGCCCTTTAAATGAATGATCACGAACTTTATCCATTTTTAGTTACATGGGACCACAGACTTTTACCAAAACAATGAAAAACCCATGTTTGATGGTAACTGAATGAGTGATTGTATATTACATATGGGTACTGTACATGTCCATGTAAGACATAAATATATAAAATTAGACCAAAGGTACTAAAATGTTTTGTCTCGAAATAGCTAATGTGGAAAAACTATATTTTTTTTATAATAAAGTGATAAAAAATATTAAAGTATATGTTCCCTCGTTGCCTGATGTTTGATGTGCGGGCCTTACTTTGCAGCCACTCTGCTTTAGACCAATGTTTCCAATCCCTGGTGCTGGAGGCCCACTGCCCTGTGTGTTTTAGTATTTTCCTTATTTTAACACACCTATGTTGAGCAGATTAGTTTGATCAGCTGGGATGGGGACTGGGAAAAGAGTAAAAAGTGCAAGACAGTGGGCTTCCGGGAGCAAAGAGGAGAAACACAGCTTTAGACCAATCAGAACAAGTGGCATGCTTAACATATTGGCTGGACATGGATGTCTGACGAATGTCATCCTCCCTCCTTTGAATCTACAACAGCCACCACACAGTGTAATGCCACCTGTGCTTGTATTTGTCTACATTGAAAAGCAATTTCTCTCAGAAATAAAAAAATAAATGTATATGTATCTGTCAGTCTAGCTCTTTTATACAAAGGCACACCTGAGATACACGCTGTACTATCATCAGAATAGGCTTTTAGCTTGGTGGCACGAGCATCAGTGGCAAGACATCACAGAAGAGACTGGCAGAGAGCTATTCAGCTCTACCCCAGCTTCAAATTTGACTCCTTTCTCTCTGATGTCTTTCTGCTCCTGACAGCAGGAATCGAGACTAGTCCGCCTCTGAACTCTCCTCCATCTGTCCACCCACCCTGAGCAGCCCGCGACTCTCTCCGAGCAGGATTAGCAGAGAGAGTAGGGGAGATGAGATTAGGATTACAGCAGGGATAATAGTGTTTGGCTTTAACACCGAATCAACAGAAAGAAAGCAATTCCAGTTCTTTAGCTGCAAATTCGGAATATTTTGGGTCAGAAAACATATAAAATGCAGATATAGTATGAAATCCTTATAAAGTGAAACGTAGATATTCTAACAAATGACACCACTGACCACGTGCCAGGAGACAGACACATGTAATTGGACTAACAACAGTGTTTTAGCCAAACGGTTGCATGTAACAAGATTACTTACCATTACTACCATATGCCAGACACTGTAACACAAACAATTGAAAGTTGGTCTTCACCTTCAACACCTATAAAAAGGAAGATGTCCAGATATAATATTCTTTCTTTCTTTTCTTTGTTTTTTTTATTTGCCTGGATAAAATAAAGACCATTAGAACCATTAGTACATTTAGGACTTTAATGGGAATTAGTTTAATGGTTAGCACTAGTTTCCTGTAGGCCACCTTTAGATGCTATTAGGAACCCATCATATGCATCTGGGAACAGTTCCAGAAGACCTATTACACAATTCGATTCCTTTAACGCTGTGATATCAACCTACGTAGAAAACATAGAATACGTGACGACCGGACAACAACAGAATGATTTCTAGGGGTTTTTTTCCAGCAGGTGCTGTTATAATGTTAAGAAACTGAAAACTAGAGTTTCCTCCTTTTTGAACTAACAGTGTTTGTTATGTAGTGATAGTAACCTTGTTAAGATTTCAGACCAGTTTATAGGGTCTAATTCTTTGAATGTTTTTGTGATGTCAATATATATATATATATATATATATATATATATATATATATATATATATATATATATAGCCGTTTAGCCCCACCCATTCATATTGAGGTTATTACAGGGGAATTCCACCATTCCAACATTTCTGCATAATTTAATAGTTGGGATGTAAAGTCATAACGCTTGGTTGGACATGTAAAGGCCTGTCTTCTAGAGAAACTTACAGACTCTGATTTAGACATGGTGGTGATGGGACCCAGGGGTCCCAATGCCTACAACACAAATATAGGCTATCCATAAGAATCTAGAGGACGATAACAGTGTTTGCTTTCCATGCAAGTCAATGGAACTATTGGAATTATTTCCAACGTATTTTGGAGCATTTCTATTGGTCCATCTATCATGAAATCTACACAAAATGTAAACGGCAGCTGTCGTGTTCAAATGATGTAGAAAAAAAAATCAACAAAAATTGAGATACAGGTTTCTCTTTGGACAGATTGCCAAATAGTCCTAAATCTGGAAAAAAGGCTTTCTTTGGGAACTCTTTTGCCATAGATCTCCCTAAAAACTACCATAAAACAATGTCTCGAACATCAGCGGAGTGTGTAATAACTTTCAGTGAGGGAGTCTTTAGAGGCATCAAACTCCTCAGATGTCTGGTTCCATTTACTACCACTGTGAACAAATCTGAAAATCTGTTTCTCAAAAACAAAGCTTTTCACTCCACTGCGACAACTTCAGTTAATGTTTAAACTATGTATTTGTGCAGTGCTGTATAAAGGAAACATAACACACCACAGCCAATTAGAACATTAGTCATCTACAGACCAGGCTGACCAATCAGAGTGCTGTTGCAATGGCTGTAGCCCAAATAAATATGTGTCAGGATGGCCGGAGGGTCATCTTGCTTGCAGCGAAGCACAAAAAAGCTCATACAACAAACAGCAACACTGAATATTAACATGGCAGAGCAGAGCTGAAAGACTATGAGTGACAGTGAGTAATGTTACAGTAACTGTATACAGCCACAGTTCTTTAACTCCTTTATAATGTGAGGAGCAACAAGCCAAGCCTCAAATTCCCCCACTGACTTACAGAAATTACTTCTATTTCGCTTCAGCTCCTGTAAGAGGCAGTTCACTCCTTGTGTTGTTGTTTCTAACTCCAAAAAATATCGTGCTCAGTGTGAATAGACTTTAATTAGGTAGGTGGATACTTTATTGATTGCAAAGGAAATTTAGGCAACCAGTAGCTTATACACAAGACAGATACACAAAACAATACAATACCCTACCATACTCTCCAATACCCTTACCATACCCTACAATACCCTTACCATACTCTACCCAACAATACCCTACAACACCCTGCCATACCCTGCCATACCCTACCATATAATACAATACTCTACCATATCCTACATTACCATACCCTACAAAACCTGACTATAACATACCATACCTTATCATACCCTACTATACCCTACCATACTCTACTCTACCATACACTACCTTACCATACCCTACAACACCCTACAATACCTTACCATACACTGCCATACCCTACTATACTTTACTTTATGCTACCTTACCATACCATGCTCTACCATATCTTACCTTACCATACCCTACAAAACCAACTATAACATACCATACCTTACCATACCCTACTATACCCTACCATACTCTACTCTACCATACACTACCTTACCATACCCTACAACACCCTACAATACCTTACCATACACTGCCATACCCCACTATACTTTACTATATGCTACCTTACCATACCCTACCCTAGCATATCTTACCTTACCATACCCTACAAAACTCGACTATAACATACCATACCTTACCATACCCTATCATACTCTACCCTACCATACACTACAACACCCTGCAATACCTTACCATACACTACCATACCCTACAATACTTTACTATATGTTACCTTACCATACCCTACCCTAGCATACCATACTCTACTCTACCATACACTACCATACCATACCCTACAATACCCGACTATACCCTACCATACCCTACTATACTTTACTCTACCATATACAACCTTACCATACCCTACAATACCCGACTATACCCTACCATACCTTACCATACCCTATCATACTCTACCCTACCATACACTACAACACCCTGCAATACCTTACCTTACACTACCATACCCTACAATACTTTACTATATGTTACCTTACCATACCCTACCCTAGCATACCATACTCTACTCTACCATATACTACCTTACCATAACCTACAATACCCGACTATACCCTACCATATCTTACTATACCCTATCATACTCTACCCTACCATACACTACAACACCCTGCAATACCTTACCATACACTACCATACCCTACAATACTTAACTATATGTTACCTTACCATACCCTACCCTAGCATACCATACTCTACTCTACAATATACTACCTTACCATAACCTACAATACCCGACTATACCCTACCATACCTTACCATACTCTACTAAACCCTACCATACTCTACTCTACCATATACTACCTCACCATACCCTACAATACCCGACTATACCCTACCATACCTTACCATACCCTACTATACCCTACCATACTCTACTCTACCATAAACTACCTTACCATACCCTACAATACCCAACTATACCCTACCATACCTTACCATACCCTACTATACCCTACCATACTCTACTCTACCATATACTACCTTACCATACCCTACAATACCCGACTATACCCTACCATAACTTACCATACCCTACCATACTCTACTCTACCATAAACTACCTTACCATACCCTACAATACCCGACTATACCCTACCATACCTTACCATACCCTACTATACCCTACCATACTCTACTCTACCATATACTACCTTACCATACCCTACAATACCCGACTATACCCTACCATAACTTACCATACCCTACTATACCCTACCATACTCTACCATATACTACCTTACCATACCCTACAATACCCGACTATACCCTACCATACCTTACCATACCCTACTATACCCTAGCATACTCTACCATATACTACCTTACCATACCCTACAATACCCGACTATACCCTACCATACCTTACCATACCCTACCATACTCTACTCTACCATATACTACCTTACCATACCCTACAATACCCGACTACACCCTACCATACCTTACAGCACCCTACAATATATGCTATCTTACCATACCTTACCCTAGCATACCATACTCTACTCTACCATATACTACCTTACCATACCCTACAATACCCGACTATACCCTACCATAACTTACCATACCCTTCTATACCCTACCATACTCTACTCTACCATAAACTACCTTACCATACCCTACAATACCCGACTATACCCTACCATAACTTACCATACCCTACTATACCCTACCATACTCTACCATATACTACCTTACCATACCCTACAATACCCGACTATACCCTACCATACCTTACCATACCCTACTATACCCTACCATACTCTACCATATACTACCTTACCATACCCTACAATACCCGACTATACCCTACCATACCTTACCATACCCTACCATACTCTACTCTACCATATACTACCTTACCATACCCTACAATACCCGACTACACCCTACCATAACTTACCATACCCTACTATACCCTACCATACCTTACCATACCCTACCATACTCTACTCTACCATATACTACCTTACCATACCCTACAATACCCGACTACACCCTACCATACCTTACAGCACCCTACAATATATGCTATCTTACCATACCTTACCCTAGCATACCATACTCTACTCTACCATATACAACCTTGCCCTACCATAACCCACCCGACCCCACAATACCCTACAATACAATACAGTCCCCAACTTACAGGAGACTAGGTAGAGCAGAAACCCCATACTGTGCAAAGTGCAGTGTCATTTAAACAGGGATGAAGTGCTTTGATGAGTATGAAGGGACTTTACTTGCAGAGTGAGACTGAGCCAAAAATGACTAGTAAATTATATATATATATATGCACATAACTGCATACAGTCTTATAGGCGCAGTAGCAAAGACAGACTCAAAAAGATAAAGAACATTTAAAATTCAGACATTTAAAAATGAAGAACTGCTACATAAACTCACACAAACTTAAAAAAAATGGCCTGAGGGGATAAACACAGGGTGGGTGTAGGACATGGGCTTTAATTTAAAATCACTGGACTGTACACATACTCAGCAGTTGAAATAGGCAGTGTGGTTGGTTGTTTATTATTGTGCGTCAGTTCCTTTGTTCATTCATTCATTCTTTCTTACTCAGTCGTTCTTATTTCTCAGCTGCATTTTTATTACTAACACGTTGCTGTTTCTTACAGGCTGCTGTAACATGTAGAGGACAACTGCTGCCACCTTGTGGTCTAGAGTGGAACAGGAACATTTCTGTTAGTCTGTATGAACTGTATTACATTACATTATTAATACATAGTACATATAGAAACTACATTTTGTAGGTAAGAACTAAATTTCAAAGTATTTCGCAGGTAAATAAAACGTATTTCTTAAATTAAGCTGAATTGTGAATTTTAAAAAATGCTAAAATATTATTTGATCTAAATATATAACTATAAAATAATAATAATACAGCTATAATATAATTCTAATATAATTGTATAGTGTTGAATTTTAATCTTTTTGAATGTCAAATTCCATTTTTTATTAGCATTAATAAAGTGTAATGCTTTAATGTTTATGCTAAATTAACTCTTCCCGTGCTGGGGAAAAATAACCAAGTAACCAAATAAAAAAAATAATAAAAAAACAAACAAACAAAGGCACAGAGAAGTTTGTAACTCATGCTGGATTAAGCTAGTATAGTGCTGGCCTTGTGCTGGTGTAGCTGATCACCCTACATAGTAATACTGGTTGGCCATCAATCAATCAATCAATCAATCAACCTTTATTTATTCTCGGAAATACATTGAGGGATGACCCTCATTTTCAATGCAGCCGAGCATATACAGTTAAAGGGACTGAAAACAAAATGAGCAAAAATAATAAATAAAATACCAATTTTAAAAAAACATTTAATATAGATGCATTAAAAATACAATGTAAAAAATGTTAGAAAATTATTATAAAAGAATATAAAAGAATATAAAATAAACATATTACATACACCAAGATAAAAGTTGAAATGCTAATAAAAAATACTCAATAAAACAATCACGATAAAAAATTGATAATTATAATAATAAAATAATACAAATAATAAATAATAAAAATTAAAAAGATAATAATAATAAAAAATAACTAAAATAAAAGTAAAATAAAACAAAGGTTAAAAAAATAAAAATAAAAATAAATAAATAAATAATAATAATAAGATAAAAATAAAATCCTAGTAGATTTACTCATTTAAAACAATCACAGGCTTTCTGATGGTGATTAGAAACTAAAAGTTTAAAATGGTTCAGTGATCCCAGCCAGCTGAGCTTCAGAGTTTCCTGGAGAGAGTTCCAGCTCGCTGGTGCACTGTAGCTAAAAGCAGATTTTCCCAGTTCACTAAAAACTCTCGGTACCTGACAGGTGATCCAGCCACTAGAGCGAGTCTGATAATTATTGTTATTTATTGAAATCAGAGAAGAGATGTAAGCTGGCAAATGGCCAGAGAGTGATTTATAGATAAAAATAAGCCAATGAGATTCTCTTCGTGCTGCTAGTGAGGACCAACCAACTCTATCATAGAGTCTGCAGTGGTGAGTACTGTAATGGTCTCCAGTTATAAATCTCAGAGCAGAGTGATAGATTGAATCTAGCGGTTTGAGGGCACTGGCGGACGCTTTATTATAGATTACATATGATTGCCTCCACTATTCTTTTCCTAGCGTACAGGGGTAGACAGGATTTATTCCGATAAAGGAATCCGAGCTTCTGTCTGCACTTAATGGCGAGTTTGCTTATATGGGATTTAAAGGAGAGTTTTTCATCCAGCCAGATGCCGAGGTATTTATATTCGCTAACTCGCTCGATGCTAGATCCTGTCAGGGTACTAATATTTATGGAATCTAAAACACTATCTGAAAATCTGGAAAACAACATGAATTTATTAGCATTTAAAACCAACTTAAGTTTATATAGAGCAGTCTGTAAAGAGTTAAAAGAATGTTGGAGTTTATCTAGTGCAGCGTGAGCTGAATCTGCAGAGCAGTATAAGATTGAATCATCTGCATAAAGGTGTAATTTGGAGTCTAAGGTAGAGTTCATTGATAAAAATATTAAATAAAACTGGGCCCAGGATTGAGCCCTGAGGAACCCCTTTCGTTATAGGCTGTAGGTCTGATTTATGGTTACCGAGAGACACACATTGCTTCCTACCAGAAAGGTAATCCTGGGCCCACAGGACTGAATTACTGCTAAAACCAATCTTATGTAAGGAACCTAGTAATAAATCATGATCAACAGTATCAAAGGCTTTTGTGAGATCAATAAAAATGGCAGCACAGAACTTTTTCCTGTCTAAAGCCAAATAAAGATAATTTAAAACCAGCATGGTGGCAGAGATGGTGCTGTGTCTTTCTCTGAAACCAGACTGATACGTGGACAGGACTGAGTTTTCATACAGAAAAGATCTGAGCTGGTTATTTACTAAGGATTCTAAAACTTTGGATAAACAAGAGAGTTTTGAGATTGGTCTATAATTATTTAAATCTGCCGCATCTCCTCCTTTATGCAGAGGAATAACGTGCTGTTTTCCAGATACTGGGAATTCTGCAGGATAAAATAGAAAGATTAAAAATATATGTAACATGTTCTAAAATAACTGGGGTTGCCAGACGCAAAAGGTTGGGGTCCAGACCGTCCTCACCTTTTGTTTTTCGAGGATTAATAGAAGAAAGGGCATTAGCTACAATGTATGGGGAGCAGGTCTGGAGTGTGAAGATATCCTGATTCTGGGAAGCAGTAGTGGTGATGGTAGGCTGATCTATGGGCAGGTTTATGTCAATGTTTTTAAATATCTGAACGGCTGCAGCAAAATGTGCATTAAAAGCTTGGCATAATTCTTGCTGGCCAAAGATCAAATTATTATCAACTAGAATTTTCATTGGGGGTTTTTGAGGGTTGTTCTTGAGGAGGTTTACTGCTTTCCAGAAATCATGTGGGTTTGAGGAATTAGAAATTCGGCTGAGGAAATAATCTGATTTGGCTTTTCTGATTGCAGAGGTGCATCTGTTTCTCAATTGTCTGAATGCAAGCCATTTCTCACGTTCACCTGTGCGTCTGGCAATAGACCAGGCTTTATTTCTTGACTGTAGCAGTGAGGAAACTTCGCCTGTAAACCAGGGGCTAGATCTGTCTCTTATTTGCAGCTTTTTGTACGGAGCATGTTTATTTGCCACTGAGAGGAATGATATCCTGAAATGTTCTAGTGCTACATCCACATCTGAACTGTTAAAAGTTAAATTAATTTTGCTCACTGCTAAGTCAGAAAGAAAAGCCTGTTCATTAAAAATTTTTAAATGTCTTCTAAACATCATACTGGTATCAAATCACAACATATGCTGGTTTGGCTGGCGGTTAGTCAAGCTGCTGTTAGCTGTTTTTTTTTTCTAGCAGGGTTTTAACTATTGTAAACACCGTGCATTTTAATTTAATTAATAACAACTTGAGTAATCCCCTTCATTATGCACATCATGGGTCAAACTAGACCCACTTGTTATTTATGTTGCTGAAAATCGCTTTGGTACATCTTTTAAAATCAGTTTATTTGATAATGTAATGTTCCAAGAGTCCATTAAACATCTTGTTTCTGACCTTATTAATTTTTATTCATTTACTTTATGATTTGTTTATGATTTTATTTAAAAAAGTAAAATAAATAACACTGAAATCAGGATTTTTGAATACCAAAAACAGGTCAATTGAGGAATTCATGAAAGCTTGAATGATGAAATTATTTTTTTTTTTTTACAAATATATAGAAAATAAAACCTCAGTCTGGTCACTTTTGGCTCAGGTTGTGCATCAAATGATTAAAACTGAAACTCTAAACTGGCTAATGTTTATAATAAGTTGGTATTTCGCGAATCTGCGGTTCTAGTTTCTCAGATAGCTTCAGAAGCAAGATGGCAGCCGCCGGCGGTAAACAGTAAGTAGCGGTTAGCTTACCAGTGAATATCAGTCAAAATGTAAGATTTCTGCGCTACACTGTGACTGTACTAATTGCTTAATACAAATCAAACATGCCAGTCTAAAAGTGTATATGTTGGTTCATGAGCCAGTTGTCTTCTGTCATAAAATATTTAGCTTTAACCAAGTGCAACGAAGTCAACATGGCTAACGAGGCTAATCAAGCCTGCGTGTTTTACAGAAGCAGCTTAGAACACCAAATTACATCTTACAGACCATTTACAACATTTTACTGGGAATAACTAACTAAACTAGTGAATATTCGACATGGTAGATTGAAAAACACGTTTGTTTTGTGCGGCTAGCATGCTAACAAGTAACCTATACGTTAGTGAGTCTGTAAAGCGGCTTACTGTGAAACTCAGACTCGCCTTAAGTGAACAGTTTATATTCTGAAGCTATACCACCTTACATGGTGCAGCAGTTAGATCCTGGCGCCTGAAGTTAGTCTCTTACTCGAATTTCCCGTTCCACCTTAAATGCTGCCGTAGTTACATCTTGGTGCCTGAAGTTAGCTTCTTATTTGAATTTCTCTTTCCACCTTAAATGGTGCAGCAGTTGCATTCTGGCTCCTGAATTTAGCTTCTTATTCGATTCCCCGTTCCACCTTAAATGGTGCAGCAGTTACATCCTGGCTCCTGAATTTAGCTTCTTATACGATTCCGTGTTCCACCTTAAATGGTGCAGCAGTTACATCCTGGCTCCTGAATTTAGCTTCTTATTTGATTCCCCGTTCCACCTTAAATGGTGCAGCAGTTACATTCTTGCACTGTTCCACCATAAATAGTGCCGTAGTTACACCCTGGCTCCTCAAGTTAGCTTCTTATTCGATTCCCCGTTGCCCATGCTGCTTTATTTAGGGTGCAATGAGAAATTCGAATAGGAATCTAACTTTAGAAAGCAAGCAGTTCAGTTTTTCAGTGATCCGATAGCGGGTCTGATCCGATTAAAAAGCCACTTTCACAAATGAGTGTCCCTTAACTGACCTTCATAGTGAGGACCGCGTGCTGCTGTGAGGGACAAAAACAAAACAGATACATATCAGTCTGCATGAATCCTAAAATCACTGTGGTAGATGATTTTCTTACTCTTTCCTCCTCTACTTCAATTTAGGTATGGGCTCATATTACCCCAGAAAAGCACTTCTAAATCTGCCTCGCTCCCACGACCTTCTATATTCGGAGATGACTCAGATGAAGAAGTAATAATCAGTATTCGGCTTTCTTGCTTCATAGTTTGAGTTCATTTAGAATCCTGGTTGTGGTTTAACACTTTTTTTAATTATTAACAGGCCTCTGTTGGTGAGACTTTGCAGAAAGAGGCCATTAAAAAGAAAATGATGAAGCAGGTAAGAATGAGATGTGCAGAGACCAGTCTAGTCTGCTGGCCAGTCATGGTACAGAAGGTTCAAGTCACCTGATAGTTGGAGATGAATAATACTAACACTAATGTATTTTTTTGACACCTACGTCAGACTCGTCTTGAGATGCAGAAAGCTCTGGAAGAGGACAGCAGTGTTTATGAGTATGACAGCGTGTATGATGACATCCAAAAACAGAAATTTGAGAGCAATAAGAAACTGCTAGGAGCAGCTGACAAAAAGGTAGGTGTGATCAAATATAATCGGTGTCTATGTGTGTGTATGTATGTATGTATGTGTGTATTAGTTTGTTACCGTATGTGACTCAGACTCATCCAGGGCAGTTTGTAACATCTGTAAAATTAGTAAAATCAGCATCTCTCGTGGGGGAACCAAGACAAAGATATTTAACACTACTGATCTGATACGGCGAGTACACCACACAGCTAAATACTGTGAGTTTCAGCAAACAGCAGAGCTAGCATGCACCGCTAGTACAAAACAAATAACCCAGAACACTGTGCAGACCAGATCTGACCAGTACGAACAGTACAGCAGCAGCAACAGCCAGAGAGCTAAAGAACCACAGGCAGAACATGTTCTGTGGCATTCTGATGCTTAATATTTCACCTGGATCCGCGCTCTGCTGTTCCTAGTAGGAAATACTTTTCAGATGTCGCTCTTCCGGAGCTGTATCAAGCAGTTTACGCCCACATAGACCAACTTCTAATGCTAATAATATGTAGACCTGCCATGTGTAATAGCCCCGCTATTACTGTATCGGCACATTGCGCTGAAAAGTGATCGGCCTCGGCCTCAAAAACGCTGATCGGTCCATTTCTTATGTATGTATGTATGTGTGTGTGTATGTATGTATGTATGTGTGTGTGTGTGTGTGTGTGTGTGTGTTTACTTTTTTCTTCCGTTACCAGACTGTACATATTTTAATACATAAGTTGCTATTCATTAAACATTGAAGCTGAACCAGACTGATCAGTTTTTACCTTTTAGCCGAAGTACATAAACCAGCTATTACATGCTGTTGAAGAGAGGAAGAAAGAACAAGAACGGCGCGACGAAAGAAAGATCCAGAAGGAAAGAGAGGCAGAGGGGGAGAAGTTTGCTGATAAAGAAGCCTATGTCACGTCAGCATACAGGCAGAAGCTCAAAGAAAGACAGGAAGAGCTAGAAAGGGAGCGAAGAGCGGCAGAGATAGAGGGTAAGATGCTGTGACTAATTTCTAACTCGTTTTTGGTGTAGAATTACATTTCACAATTAAATTTCTAAACTCTTCATGTATTTCTTGCTCATTTTTAAAAGATGTATTACGGAGAAATTGTTCATCTTGGTTATTTTCATACTTGTTTTTTTCCCCTCCCTCAGCTGCCTTGGATGTGAAGAAGCAGAAGGACCTCAGTGGATTTTATAGGCATCTCTTGAATCAGACAGTTGGAGAGGAAATTGTTCCTGACCGGAGTGCTGAAAGGTTAGTTGGGGAACTAATATGGTTCATTATGACTGTTGTAGAAGGAGAGTCGAGTTAACGTTGGATTAAAATAGCTTTTTATATTATGTCATTAATAAACATGTTTGCAACTAAAAGAAGCTCAACTGTAATAACCTGCTGAAACCTGTAACTTGCCACAGACCTGAAGGTTTTAAGGAGGAGAAGTCTCCAGTTAGGATCTCCCCACAACGAGCCAGCGACAGTGAGGAGGAACCCCACACTGACGAGGACCAAAAGCCCTCAAAACCAGAGTTCAGCAAAACAAGTGCCAACAGCAGCCACTCCAAGAGGCACTACCGCCAGAGATCTCCTTCCTCAGGCAGTGGAGATGAACGAGAGAAGGACAGGAAACAAGAAAAAGAGAAGAAGGGTCACAAAGAGAGAGAGAGGGACAGAGTAAAGGATAGAGATGACAAGCATAGCCACCGGAAAGAAGACAGGGAACACCGGGGAGAGAGGGATCGACACCGGGACAGGGAGGAAGACAGAGGGCGAGACAGAAGGGACAGGGAGGAAGATCGAGGACGAGACAGAAGAGATAGGGAAGAAGACAGAGGACGAGAAAGAAGAGACCGAGAAAAAGACAAAGAGGATAGACATGGGAAGAGGAACAGATCAGATGGCAGCCCTAAAGACAGAGAACATGACCGGAGCAGTGAGAAGGGTAGGGATCGGGACAGACACAAAGAGAGAGACCACCGCAGAATGGATGAGAAAGAGAAAGGAAAGGAAGCAGATGATGTGAAAGAAAAGAACGAAGGAGCGGGGAAGGAAAAAGAAAAGGATGCACAGGCTGAGAATGGCACCCAAGATGAGGCAGCACAGGCACCCAGCAAATTTGCCAAACGCAATAGTGAACAGACTGTGAGCTCCGCCAGGGAGAGATATCTGGCCCGACAGATGGCTCGGTCAGCTGCGAAGCCCTACGTTGAGAAAGAGGAGGACTAACGGAAGCACAGCTTTGTTACTTTCTTTACACACATTGTGGATATTTGGTTGTTTGTAACTGGACAAGAAAGAGTTGAAGTGTAAAAGAACTTCTCCAAGTATTAGTCTAGTTCACTGCAGTTGCCCTTTCTTCCTGAGTTGTACAGTAAATGCCTGGTGTTCGTCAATTAAAGAATTGTGATTCACTTGTGCTTTCCTACAAAGTTTGTCTGTTCCTAAAAAATATGGTGGTTTGAGTTCTTCCCATATGTTAAAGTGGGGGAAAACATACTAACAGTATGTTGTGTAATGGTTTTAGGTTATAGAAATGTTTGACAAGGCAGAACCTGACAGTACAAACCAGGTGCCAACGTCATGCCTGTCTGTTAAGTACTGAAATGTTAGCTTCCTTTGGTGCACAGATCCTAGTACACTAATTTCAGCAAACCACCAATACCTGGTCTGAAGACCTACACTTGGAGCTGACTCAATTTTTTTCCTGGTGCAATTTTTATAAGCCAACAATCAAGAGGCAGGACAAGCAGGCATCAGGTTAATAAGTTTATTATTCCAACAAAAACATGATAACTAATAAAAAAAAGTACAATGGAAGTCACAGTTGTTGGAGTCTTGATTTCCAGGTTTGCAGATTCAGCTGTTCTACCACCTTGTAGGATCTGGTGAGAGAGGACAGTTAAAATCAACCACTCATTCAAATTGTTTCAAATTCTAACTTTGGATGCTTCCCATATCAGAAAAACCGAATATCACCACTGAACAATCTGCCGGTAATTCCAGCTACTTTCAGTTTTGGTTTTCATCATAAAGGGTTTATTAATGGACAGCAAGCAGCAGGAGTGGTATATTTACCTTTCCAGACACAGCGCTCCCTCTCAACCTGCAAAACATTTAACTGATGGTTAGAAACAGAGCTAAAGCACTTGCATAGCTTAAGTAGTCAGTTAAGTGTTCAGAAAACCGACGATCACCACTGAACATTCTGCCGGTAATTCCAGCTATATCAGTTTTGGTTTCATCACAACACCAGCTAAACACTAACTCCAAAAACTCAGTTGATATAGGACAGGTGCATATAAAATGGGACAGGATTCCAAATAAATCCATAACACTACAGCAATTAGCCAAAATTTGTAATCAAACTAAAACAAGAGTTAAAGTTTAGGTGTGATTTAAAAGTTGAGGCTGTGATGTGACATGGTGCACTGTACATCCACTGGTTTATGACCAGCAAACAAGTGTCCAACTTTAATGTCACATGAAGATATTCACTGTTTTACTATTTTAAAGTTAAAACCATTTTGTCTTTAGTCATTTTATTTAATCAAGTCTTCCCAAGTCATTAAACACACCAGATGTTTCCTTTAACCACTGGATGTGACTGCTTTTCCTAAAATTAAATGAATGAAATTGTACATACACCTGGTTTCCATCACAATCACTCGAAGTGACAAATTTAAAAGAGTGGATGGAGTTCTCCTATTGTCCCTACATATAGAACTCTATTAAAATGGTCACTATACTACATTAGGAAGTCGGTTTAAGATTAAGTCAAAGCACTTGCCTTGTTATTAGAAGCCAGGCTGTCCTGTTGACTCAGGATCCAGAACATCTCTCTTTCTCTCTGTAAGGAGAAAACAGAACTCATGAAGCTACAACAGCTTTAATCAGTACTGTATGGGTTTACTAGGGTCTCTCAGACGAACTAAGAAAACAAAACATCGTCAGTTATCGCATAAGACGGCACTTCCTATTCGAGGTTTTCATCACAGAGACAATGTTCAATCAAATAACCCCCCAAATCACACAGGCTGAAGCATCTCACCGTGCTATTTCAGCCGAGCTCGAGCCACGTGTCCCCCCTCTCGCGCTGCAGCTCTGGGGTGAAACCAGACCTTCCTGTGCGACGAGAATGAGCATCAAATTAAAACACAACAGAAACTACAGCACTCACATCTGAACACACACACACATCCACCAACAGACAAACGAAGATCGCTCCTAGCCTCGCTCACCTCAGACAGACATTACAGGCTCCGTCCAGCCACGTGCTTCTCACGATTCCTCACAAAACAGCGATAATCGATCAACTCGCGCTGCTGGACAGAGACCGGTCACGTGCGGAGACTCTTTCCTCGAGCCTTCGCTCATCAGCTCCTCTTTTTACGAGGACTTTAATCATTTTTGTCGGACAGACACTCCTCGCTACCCAGGGTGAAGAAGAAAGAAAGAAGAATGGCTGACCAGTCGATTATATTCGAGTCGGTCGATGACGCTCTACTCACGTTCCGTTACGTAGCACGCGCTCTTGCTGTCTACGTCACTGTTTAAAAAAAAACCAGGATGAACAGGAAATTAATTTAAAAAAGGAGTGTAGCAATAATAAGGTCATTGGAAATGTTCTTTGTGGTGTGACTTTCCCTGCTGCCAGATTTTTTGGGTCATATTTATTGAATAATATACAATTAAAAAATGTACTGTATTAATAATGAGGTAAAGAAGTGGCCTTTAAGGTACTACATAGAGTTTATCTTTCAGAAAGATTGAATCTAGACATAGAGGATACCTGTATAATTGTGGATTAGAGAAAGAAACGATGGTTCACCTATTTTATCACTATATTTACACAACAATGTTTTGGATAGAAATGCAAAACTTAACTGGGGGAAAAACTTGGGAGTATCATATGGATTTATATTTTTGATGTTTTGTTTTATTGTTTCCAACTTTTTGGATTTCAGACATTACATCATCCTTATACAACATTCAAACAGTAAGAAAGCACGAAAAATGTATTTTTTTTCCTTTTCTGTTTATGTGACCCTGGATTATATATGTATCTTTGATTCTTAAATTCTGTTTGTACCTCTTGTTACTTTATTACTCTATAAAAATTTTTTTTTATTAATTTTATTTTTACTCTGTCATATCAAATCACATTGTGCACCATGTGGCAGATAGCGGTACAACTGCTCCTAACTCAAGACCTGATGACAAGAAATGACATCTGCTTATTTGGTTTTTAATATTTTTTGGTGCCTCAAAATATGCTTTATTAACATACAGATTAGTGAATTGGAGAGAACCCGGACTCAAAAAGAGAAAACCCATCCTCCTCTGTTTGACACTGGATAGCAAAACAAGCAATATAATATACAATACAAAATTTAGACAAATAGACAAAGAAGGCCGCACAGAACGGGGGGTTGTTCAGTACTCAGCGTTGACCAGCTTTATAAATAGAGTTTAAATAGAGTGAGTGGGCGGGGCTAAACTGTAGGCACATATGTAATGTAAGGCTGTTGGTTTTTGTGACATCAGAAAAACAGCAAATTCAGCACACAACAAATTTTGCAGCCTACCCTTCAAAGTTACACAGTTACGTTTTGACAATGTAATGTTTTAGTGCCCGCAATGTTGTTACAACGTTGAAATGTAATTTTTAAGAAAGTTGTGAGAATGTAGTGGTAATGTTGTCAGTACATTGACAGAACCTCCTAGAATCCCTCATACCTTTCATTATATTAAGTTTTGATGAGGTAGGGAGTGGCAGGAAAATGATCTTGTAAAAAGAATTTAAACCTGTTTTTGAGGCATGAAACTACATGGTATAATAATAGTAGTAATAATAATAATAATAATAATAATAATAATAATAATAACCTGTATTTATGGACGCCTTTTCATACCAGTGGCAGCTGGAACTTTCTCCCAACTGTGGTCAAACAATCTTCCTCTCTTTCCATATTTAAATCTTAGGCCTCTTGCCTAAGGCCTTGCTTCTGTTTAATTTACTCTACTACTCATTACTGATGTCTAATTGTTACATTATTGTTAGGTTGATGTCTCTGTTGAACTGATGTAGCTGTTGAACCTTTACCCTTTGTGTGTTCAATGTTTTTATTTTCTATGTACTAAAGATTGTAAATTTCGATTTTAAAAACGCTCTATATAAGAATTATGTAATTATTATTATTATTATTATTATTATTATTTATCTTTATCATTCTTTAAATTAAGCATCCATGTCAGTGAGATCATTCGATTAATGAGCATTTTTAAGGCACCGTTTTGACCTGTTAACATTTATGTGTAACAACTATATTGTTATTAGTTTTCAACACCATCAACCATCAACACCATTCCATCTCCAGATTGTCTGGTCTGATTGTGTGATTTGTGCTTGTACACAGATTTTTCATTGGATGCATGGATTTTGGAAAACAACAGATTTAAAAAAAAAAAAATTTTTCTCAAAGAGAATGAACAGGATGTAAAAGTGCACGCCAATCCATTGTATTTCTGCTTAACAGACAGACACCGTTTTGCATACACTAATTCAGGACAGACCCCCAACCATGACTGTGGTGTTGGTTCGACCCACACTTGTCTATTTGTTGTTTTTTCCCTATCCCTCTCCCCCCCCCCCATACAGTCCTATTCATCATTCATAAAAGCAAGATTTTATGTAACCTACAACCTCCAAACTGCATGTACCTTTTAAGACAGAACACTAATTCACAGACATACTGACCCACACTCACCTATGTGTCGTTTATTCATCCCTAGTTCCTCCCATAGGATCCAATTCATTTTCAACCAAACCCAAACATTATAGTTTCATTTAACCTACAGCCACCAAACTGCCTGTACTCACTCAGATAGATCCCCAACTTCTACTCAACACACATAGTGACCCATACTCGCCTATTTGTTGTTTAGTCATCCCTAGTTCCTCCCATAGGATCCCATTCATTTTCGACCAAACCCAAACATTATAGTTTCATTTAACCTACAGCCACCAAACTGCCTGTACTCACTCAGATAGATCCCCAACCTCTACTCAACACACATAGTGACCCATACTCGCCTATTTGTTGTTTATTCATCCCTAGTTTCTCCTATAGGATCCCATTGCTTTTCGACCAAACCCAAACATTTTGGTTTCATTTAACCTACAGCCACCAAACTGCCTGTACTCACTCAGATAGATCCCTAACCTCTACTCCACACACATACTGACCAACACATTAGCCTATTTGTTGTTTATTCATCCCTAGTTTTTCCTATAGGATCCCATTGCTTTTCGACCAAACCCAAACATTTTGGTTCCGTTTAACCAACAGTCACCAAACTGCCTGTACTTACTCAGATAGATCCCCAACCTATAATCCACTAACATACTGACCAGCACACTGACCCATCTATTTGTCATTTATGCGCAACCATCCTGCGTTTCACTTTTCTAGCAGCGGACGGACCTCATTCGTGCTTAACGCGGTGACGTCCTGTGACGAACAATGACGTAGGTTGCTAATAGCTTAGCTTTCGCTGCTATCTACGTTTCCCTCCTTCGACACAAGTGAGCTAGCTGAAGCCTGAGCGAACGGTGTACTTCAGCTCTGCCTAGCGAGTCCTATGAAACAACCACCATCTGAAGCGACGGAGAGAAGCACTACCGAATCTCGCTGAGACGTTTTGAGCCGCTGTATAAACGGTGAGTATCCGGAAAGCGTTTGTTGTCGAAGTCACATTTTGTTTTCTCGGCGTTAGCGCTTCAGCTAATTAGCCAGCAAGTTCAGGCGTAAGGAATTTAAAAGTGTAATAGTGTTGCTTTGATATTTTCCGCACACTTGTGCCTGTTAGTGTTTATATTTCCGAACAGTTCTGGTCTACGGCTTTGGTTTTTCAGTGTGCTGCGTAGAAAAAGTTCAGAAGTTGTGAATTTGGCAGTTGAAAGCTAGCCAGCTAACGTCAGCGAGGAGAGTTAGCGAGCTAGCTAGCCAGCCAACATCTTTATGTACAAGCACATGATATCGATGCCGCTAATGTTAATGTAGCTAAGCGTTTTATTCTTGTTTTGTCTAAAACCAAGCAGAAGACTGATAAAACTGGTACTATCCTCCAGTGGGGGACGCTATTTTCAGCGGAACAAGAGCTGAAGGTTAATAAACAGAACGAGTTACAACTGAACGAAACTGGCTTTGGCCGGCGGATGTTTGCGCGCACTGGTTTTCTCAGGATACATCCGGTTGCTAGAAGAGTTTCCAGACTGAACAATACATTAGGGAGTTTTTTTGTGTTATTGGCGTGTCTGCAACCACACAAGTTGCCCAACTTTGTTTAGCTACCGTTGCAGTGACCGGCAACACGAGCCGTCAGTCCACACAGCGGCGATGCTAACACAGGGCCTGTTTGTGGCGCCCACGATTTTCGCACTGGAAGTGAGACCCCAGTTGGTCTGAACGTTGCCCAACTGAAGTTGGCGTCTTATTTTTGTTTGTCGTTTCATCTTAAATGCCACAGGGATCAGAATGTAACTGCTGCCCCATTTGAATGTGGAATGTAAAATTCAAATAATGCGATATCGAGAAGGAAGTCAGCTTCAGCCTTGTATGAATGTTGGCTGCTGCTTAACCCCAAATATTAGCTGCACTGTAGCTGTTAGAAATCTCACAGTAGATCTTCCAGCTGTTTGTTTGTTATTGTCCATTCTGCTCACTAATTATACAACACAAGCTGTGCCGTGAATGAGTGAGTAAATCTTTCCTAACAGTGTGTTTGTCTTTGTGTTTGTGTAATGATGTAATGACTAATGTTTTCCGGCAACAAGTTTCCTGTATATGGGGGGTGTCTGAAGAAAAACATATCAAATTTTTGTTTTTCTATGTCATTTGAACACAACAGCTGCTCTTTATATCTTGTGAAAGTTTCCTTATGAGTGGACCAATAGAAATGCTCCAAAATCATTAGAAATGAAAACCTCTATAAATTGACTTACAGTGAAATTAAAGAATGTTTTAGACCTCTCCTCTAATGTTAGTATTTTGGGGATGCTTGATTTTCTTTGGACAGCATCGATATGAAAATATATTCACTCTCAGGTGTAAAACTTTAGGCTTTTGGTTCCATTATGGGAAGCTTTTACCATTCCTGTCTTTTTAAATTTCATGGATTAAGTTGCAGAAGATGTTTTATAGAAAGTACAGGCAGTATGGTTCCGGTCAGCACTGATGGATTTAAACAGCTGGAAAACACTGCGAAGTTAGTTTGAGGTTAATGTGAGGCAAATCATTCTCTGTTTAAATCTCTGCCCAGATAAAACTGTCAGTAAGACAGTTGTACTTTGGGCTTGGCTTATTTTTTGTCTGGTAGCGTAGCCTACTGTAAATGTACACAGAAGAAGCAGTTATGTGTGTAGGGAAAGAAGAAGCTTGTGCTTTTATAAATGTACTGCTGCTGGCTGTTGGATGAGCTCTACATAGATTCTAGTAAAATTTCCTAAGTTGTTCAAATATGACATCATGAGTGAACATTTTATTTTAAGGACCTACTGTTTAGTAATTTAAGTCAATGTGTGTTTGTTTTATACATGGTTCAACTAGCAATGACGTTTATTTCGCTCTCTTTTGGGCAGACTTATGCGGGGTCTATAGCAGCACAAGATGTTCAACAAGTCGTTTGGTGCCCCCTTTGGGGGAGGAACGGGTGGATTTGGGGCTTCATCCACGTTTGGACAGCAAAGTAAGTTGGAAGTGACTACAATTTTTTACTAAGTCTTCTGAATGACTTCTGAGTAGAAACCTGGAATCAAGACCCAAATTTTGTCTCAAAGTCAACAAAAGGATTGTATGCGTGCTGAGATTAAAGTTACCGTAGAGTGCATTTACTTCACATTTTAAGTTTTTCCGTGATCTCTACATGAAAGGTGTGAGACTTTGGTCAGGGTGAGAAATGCCTAGATGTGGTTTTTAAATTCCCATTTACAACCTTATTATTTGGTCCCACAATGAAACAAACTGTTGAGTTACTTGCTTTTCAGCTCATCAACACAAAGTAAACTAAAGTTGTAACTTACTTTGAAACTTTTAGTTTAAGATAATCTGGGTTTTACCGTCAAACAGTTATAAAATTGCTGCTACTTAAAGGTTGCTTTTGGGATTGTGATGTTAAAAAAAGGTGGAACTGCTCCACTCTTCAGTCCTTTCAGGCTGAAACCGCTGAGCAAATGTCGAAGGTTTGAGAAACTTACAAAGCAAACATAAAACTTTAAATTCAAGCTGTCCACAATATTTAATTATTAAATATTTATATATTTAAATATTAAATATGTGGTAAGTGAAGTTCGCAAGATTTTGCAAAGATCTGCAGTGATGTTCTATGTTACATTCTGTGTTACATTATTAAAATGATATGAAGTGAGGAACATTTTTCTGGTTAAGTGTGGTGCAGCGTTGAAATGCTTTTGATGACTCAAAGTTACAATCTGTTGTTTTGCTTTGAATTTGCAGACACTGGGTTTGGAACAACAGGTGGTTTTGGTTCCTCTGCTTTTGGGACTACAAACAACACAGGAGGTCTTTTTGGGGCAACTCAGAACAAACCTGGTATGATCATTTACATAAATAGTTGTGCCGTGTAGGGCTGTACAGTGTTGACCTGAATTGCTGTTAAATGTCACAGTGGTGGTATGAGAATAAGTGATTATTGTTAAGATGGTCAGAGGTGCACTGGATGTGATGCAAACCATCGCGTTTAGATTATATAAATAGTAACAGCTGCTTATATCTTTCTGTGCAAATGTCAGTATTATCTTCGCAGCCTTTTCTAAAAAGGCATTGTAAGTGAATATTTAATAAATGTAGGTTTACTCATTTTTATATATTTGGAAGAAATACTTATTTATACTCAGTTAATAAATGTGTTGTGATGTTACTTGTTTGCCACGTGGGAGAGCAGGGTTCAGTCCCAGTGCAGAGAAATACTATTTGAGGCATTTATCACTTTATGCCATCAATTATATGGAGAATATGGTCTGTTCTGTCATCACAGTTCTTTACTGCACATGTGTTTACTGCACATACTTTCCCTATTGTGAAGCCCTACTGCTGTGTCCTAATTAATAGATCTTTTGTCTATTCTTTTAAACCTTGCACCATAAAATTATCTTAATTAAGGCTAGGTTAAAGAAAGTTTTTGGCAATACCTGTCCATGAAGTAAAAGTTAAATGTATGTAACTGAATTTAATGATTAGATCTGTAGGATATTTGGCTTCTCCTAGTTACTAGTGCTCTGAGTTCGAACAGAAGCTATGTTTTCTGCCGGGGATTAATGCTACAACCATTTTAGCTTGTCTTTGTCTAGTGATGTTTAAATTATTGTTGGAGTCTTATACATTGTGTTCATGTATTCATATAGATTTCATTTGTCTTCTGCTGAGCATATATATTTGTAAGATAACACACATGTTGGTGAATTAAATTTTAATTAGACACTTTCTAAACATGGATTTTGGGATCTCTACATTGTCTAGGTGGACTCTTTGGGTCCAGCACATTCAGTCAGCCTGTCACCTCCTCTACTAGCAGTGGGTTTGGGTTTGGTGCCACCAGCGGCACTTCCAACAGCCTTTTTGGAAGCACCAACACAGGAGGTGGAGGACTCTTCTCCCAGCAGGGCAATGCATTCAGTGCCAATAAACCAGCCTCTTTTGGCAGTAAGTTCAGACGAATAATTGTAATGAGGGGCAACCAGAGACGTAATGACTTGTTAGCGTTACTGATAATGAATAAATTAACGTGATTTATGAAATTTGTTTTGCAGCTTTTGGCACCAGTACCAGTAGTGGTGGGCTGTTTGGAACAACCAACACCACTTCCAATCCATTTGGAGGAACCTCAGGATCCCTGTTTGGTTCGTCAAGCTTCACTGCCACACAGCCTGGCACGACTATTAAATTCAATGTAGGTCATGTGTCTACATTTCTGTGTTTTGCTTTGTTCTGCATGTGTCTATGTTCTACAATGTGTCTGAGGGTATCCTTACGTAACCATATATTTTTTTTCTTAAATGTCTTGTGAAGCCGCCAAACGGAAGTGATACAATGGTTAAGAGCGGTGTGACAACCAGCATTAACACCAAACACCAGTGCATCACAGCCATGAAGGAATATGAAAACAAATCCCTGGAGGTGAGTTGTGTTGTCAGACTGCGCCTAGGACCTGCGCCTTTTTTTTAGTGTAGTAGTTCAATATTTGAACACACATGCTGTTAGGTTGCTACAGTTGAGCTTAATGCTTGCATCTGTGCTTTTTAGGAGCTGAGGTTGGAGGACTACCAGGCCGGCAGGAAGGGGCCCTCAAACCCAATGGCAGCCAACACGGGAGGCCTCTTTGGGACCACAGGGGCAGCTACTCCCAGCACTGCTGCTGGGCTGTTTGGTTCATCAGCCACTAATACTGGCTTCAGTTTTGGCCAGAATAAGACCTCTTTTGGCACTAGTAAGTGAATTTGTGTGTGTCTGTGGAATCAAGTTTGACTTTTGAGTGTTTAAAAAAAAGAAATCTAATGAAATAACTCTTCTGCAGGTACAAGTGGCTTCGGTGCAACCACAAGCAGTTTATTTAGCCAGCCACAACCAGCGGGTAGTCTCTTCAAGCCCTTCGGCCAGGCCACCACCGCCCCGAACACTGGCTTCTCTTTCGGAAACACAAACACCATGGGCCAGCCAAACACCAGCAGCATGGTTGGTTCTCGTTATCGAGATATCATCAGCTTTCATGCTGTTGTTCTATTTGATAAGATATATGTGAAGGACTGCTGACTATTTTTTTTAATTGTGTTTTCTGTGAGCAGGGCTTGTTTGGAAACACAGCTGCCTCTCAGGCTGGTGGGCTGTTTGGGAACACAGCGAACACCAGTACAGCCACAGGTTTTGGCGCAGGCGGAGGCCTCTTTGGGCAGAACAACACTGCCTTTGGAAATGTATGTACACTGATAATTACTGTTCTGATTTTTGCTTTCACCTTAGCTTGGTGATGGCATTAGTCCATGTTCTGCAGTTTTGCCATTTTAATTGGATTTTATTAGTTGAATGATTTAGATATGCTTACCCAAGTTACATGTTATTAAATTTATATGGTGAAATCAACTCTTGTTCTTACAGAACTTGTTTGGAAATAAGCCTGCTGGTTTTGGCACAACCACCACCAGCGCACCCTCCTTTGGTACAGGTACTGGCCTGTTTGGCAACAAGCCCACCCTCACTCTGGGAACTAACACAAACACCTCCAACTTTGGTGAGTCTTTCAGCTGTGGTTCGTCATTTGTAAGCAAGAAAGTATTTTTAATTTTTTTTTGTATTTTTTGATGTCATGTTGCTTCCAGCTGCTAAATGTTTTATCTTAATATATTTTAGGATTTGGTACCAATCCCACAGGAGCGAGTCTGTTTGGAAATAAAACTGCGACTGGTGGCCTAGGAACAGGCCTAGGAGCAGGTTTTGGAGCAGGTAGGAGCTGTGCCTTTTGGGGCATGCTTTTCTATTTTTAAGTTTTGTTTTAAGTTCAGTGTTTTGTCTGCTTTTTGACTGTTGCATTTGAAAAGCTTCAATTTTCTTTCTTTCAGGCGTAGGCACAGGGCAAACATCTCTGTTTGGAAACAACCAGAACAAGATGGGCTCAACTCTGGGCACTGTAGGAACATTTGGAGCTACTGGGTTTAATACAGGAACCAGTGCCCTAAACTTTGGAGCACCGCAGCAGCCTGTTGGTCAGTATTGCACTTTAGACTGTTGAGCATTACAAACACCCTGGGGTGTCTTGGGTCTTGTCTCTGTAATAGTATTTGGGGAGTGATTTATGTATCTCTTGTTCTTCTTTCTAGCTCTGACTGACCCCAATGCTGCAGCGGCCCAGCAGGTAGTGCTGCAGCAGCAGATTAATGCCCTGGCTTATGCACCTTTTGGAGACTCCCCCCTTTTCAGAAACCCTCTTTCTGACCCCAAGAAAAAAGAGGAGGTGAGTAACCAGTTCTCATCACTGCTCTGATTTATTTATTTTATATCATATGTTTGTTTGTGCTTGATGTTACTCCTTTGTGACTGGCTTATCTTTACTTCAATCAGCGTTTGAAGCCCACAAACCCAGCTGCCCAGAAAGCCCTGACAACCCCTACACACTACAAGTTGACCCCTCGTCCTGCCACACGAGTTCGTCCAAAGGCTCTCACCTCCTCAGGCTCTGGCAAATCTCAGCTGTTCGATGGGTTAGATGATGATGAACCTTCTCTAACCAATGGAGCTTTCATGCCCAGGTGCTTAACTGTGGAGACTGAAGTTGTTACTATAATTGTGAAATGATTTGTAATAGTGCACTAAATGTCACTGTTGTGTGATTTTTAGGAAGAGCATAAAGAAGCTTGTGCTGAAGAACCTGAATGGCAGCAGTCTGTACAACAGTCCACTGAACAGAGAGACTGATGACTTGTCCTCTCCTTCAGAGTACCCGCAGAATGGCCTCAGGTGAAGTTCATAATCAGTCAGAATTTATCTCTAACTGTTTATGGCCACAGTAAATGTCTTCCAGGATAGCTGCTCTTTCAGCTTTCCTATTCTCTTTTTGACTGTTTGCTTTGAACTTGTGTGCAGTTTGAGAGTGGATGCGGAAGAAACCAGAGATGGAGAAATGGACAGGGGAGCAGAGGACGATCTGGAAGTGTCCAAATTTTACACAAACCCCATTGCAAAGCCCATCCCACATTCGCAGCCCAGTCCCTCACTGCAGGATACCATCAGCGAGCTGAACATGCGGAGAGGTGTCAGTGCTCGCAATGGACTGGAGCTCAGCAGTGAGGAGATCTCCTTGGGAGAGGACTCTGTTCAGGAGGAGAGGGACGATGAGCTGGACACCCAGAAACCTCCTCACCCAGCCGGTAGGTTTTCTTCCTTAGACGCACTTTTGACCCACAGAGCAGTTTCATGCAATGTTTGTCTGTTTCAGAAACTGTTGTCATCAACAGTTCTGTTTTTTCATTCTGTTCCTACAGGTATTGTTCTCAGCCGAGTGGGCTACTATACAATTCCATCCATGGAGGAACTTGGAAAGATGCTGAATGAAAGTGGAGATTGTATTGTGGAGAACTTCACCGTGGGCAGGAAAGGTACCTAACACAGTAATGGATATATACTTATTTTTCCTTTTCTTCTTGTCAGCTTGGCAAAAGCACAGCTTTTATTAACCATAAATGTGTGATTTTACAGGTTATGGGTCAGTTTTTTTCCCTGGTGAGGTCAATTTGACGAACATGAATCTTGATGAAATCGTGCACTTCAGGCGGAAGGAGGTGATCATCTACCCTGATGACAAAGACAAACCTCCTGAGGGAGAAGGACTCAACAGGTCAGTAGAACTGTCTCTTGTAAATCAATACAGTTTTAGTTCTGACCTTTGTGAAAGACCTACAACTAGGTTATCAATTACCTGTGTCTCTGAGACGCTATCAGTCCATAGATTTAAATCGGATTCTTATGTATATTATAATTAAACAAACATATTTGTCTTTGATTACAGACGTGCAGAAGTGACCCTTGATGGTGTTTGGCCCAATGACAAAACCACTTGCACACAAATTAAAACCCCTGAGCGTCTCAATGAAATGAACTACGAGGGACGACTGGAGAACGCCTCCCGCAAACAGGGTGCTCGCTTCCTAGAGTACCGGCCTGAAACTGGCTCCTGGGTGTTTGAGGTAAGTAGTTCTGATCCCATAATAAAAGATGGAGTTACAAACTCCCCAGTAGTTTGGGAGGAGTATTTCTACATATATTAGTAAGTGTCCCATCATAAAGTTTTGTTAGTCTATATTAGATTTTGTGTAGCATGAATTGAGTTCGTTCCTTATTAAATTATGCCTTTGGCAGGTGGCCCACTTCTCCAAATACGGCCTGCAAGACTCGGATGAGGAGGAGGAGGTCCCCCCAGCCAAGACTGACCCAAAGAAGATGAAAACAGCCATTGCGCCCGGGCTGCAACAGCTACCACCTACCCAGCAGCAGATGGCACCACAGGCTCAGGTAGACTGAGCAACACACTGCCTCTGACACACACTGGGTTCAACACCTGCTTTGCCTCCTGGGCCCACATCTACATTTGTAATAGGAAAATAATAAAGAAGACTTGGTCATTAATGCCTATTTACTGTTATTAAGAACAATTTATGATTGCAATGTACCGCTTTTACATACATAAATATAAAATGTCTGCTGGGATGGCCTGTGTGCTGCTCTTTTGCATGGGTGCTGTTTGGGGGCAGCTGCTCAAGCTAAAGCCTAAGATTCAGCTTTGAATCTACTAACTTTGGTTTCCTGAAGGGAATTTATTTTATTTTATCATAGCCCTAGTTATTAAAATCAAGGTCTATGGTCTGCTTTTGTTTCAAGAGTATTACAAATTGCTTTAGATAATGCATTATTGTAATAAAGAACAATAATAGATTATGAAGTGATAGTGTCTGAATGATGCTCTCATGAATTTTACGATGTATTTAAAATAATGTGAGACGTTACCAGTCTCACATGCACCGGTGAATGTGTTTTTTGTATTGTGTTAAAATGATGGGGTTCTGGATTATATGAGGAGTTTGCGAATGCATCTGTTGGTTCTTTTAAAGTAACTTTATGCAAAGTGATTTGAGTGTGCCTCTAACGACATCTTTTTGAGGTTGTGATGCTTCTTAAATGTTGCAGTTTTTAGAGTTTCAGAAAACCTCAATAAACGGAATGTTATGAGTGTCCATTTGATTAATTTTGTCAAGTGTCATCAACAAATAAAAGCTGCAATAAACATTTATTTTATGTGTCGGTCAGATTTATGTGTGTATAGAAATGACTGCATGCTGTGGATGTTTTACTTTTTAGTGTTATTTTTTTAATGATACAGTGAATTGATATTTTCATATGAAGGTCTGTCTCTGTCCTTCATTGATCATACGGAGTGTACATATGTATGAAATATGTACATCTCAAACGGTGTGTCTTTGCACATATTTGCATAGAGTACGGCACTGTTGGAGCTTCTCAGTCGAGTGTCAGAGCTGGACAGTGACATGGCAGACATTACCCAAGAACAGCAAGCAGATGGAGCTTTGTGTGAGGAGGATGAAAGCGCTCTGGAGGAGGACGCTAAGATGGCACTAAGGGCCGAGACCCCTGCTGAGCATGAGCCTGTCTCTGCTTCCAGCCAGATAGCCTCTTCACTAGGAATCAACCCTCACACCCTTCAGGTAGTATATGTTTAATAGCTCTCACATCCTGCAAATAGTGCAACAGAGATATTCCCTCATATAGGCAGGACAAAGTCAAGCATGGCTAGATGCTCATCAAGTTGAAGTTTCTAGAGTGTAGAAGGCAAAGTTTATGCCTTGGAAATTACAAAGTTTCTAGACAATAAGTTTTTCTTTATCATTCTTATGTACGTTTTATTGCATTTCTGTTAGTATGTTCCCCCTCATATTCGAGAAGGGCAGATGACCTTAAATAAGTAGTTATAGAATTAAATATATATTAAATAAGGGTTTATTTTCACATACTGTTACTGTAACCTTATTCCATTTTGTGTACCTGTGTGTTTCTTGAAACAGATAATGAAAGCATCTCTTTTTGCGGGCGATGACGAGTGCGACCCGTTCCATGATCAGTTGCCTCAGAAGGTCTTGGAGGAGATGGCATCCCCCAGGGTTTTACTCGGTAAATCCCAAGGCGGTTTATCAGGTTAGCAAAGTCTGAATTCTTGAAACATGGAGACTATTACTCCTAACAAAGTTGAAGTTTTTATTTACTGACCTGAATTAATTTGTGTCTTACCTGGCAGTGGGCAGTCTTCTGCAGACCAAGTTCTTGTCGGGTGGAGGGCTCTTTGCCAATCTGCCAGAGGTTCCGTTTGGAGGGCTCCCTCAGAAGCTCAGTAAGCCAGCGGTCTCGGAGGCTCCATGGCCCTCGTTGGGCCCCTCCTTCCACCTGCCGCCTCCGGCCCCAGAGGTCACCCTGCGGACAGTGGGGGCCCGTCGGCTGCAGGGCCCTGTATCTCAGACTAAATCTGTCACTCTGGGGAAGGGCCGCTTGCTTATGGATGCGGCACTATACATGGGCCGTTCCTTCAGGGTGGGTTGGGGGCCTAACTGGACGCTGGTGCACTGTGGAGATCCGCTCAGCACAGCGCAAGAGTCAAATGAACAGGCTGCAGACACCATGGGATTCGGCTTCTTGCCCAAACCCACCAAGACCAGGCAGTGAGTTGAGCATCTGGTCTCTGAATGTCGGAATGAACAGTAGTCTCATTGACTAAGAGCTGCTGGCAGTGATCTTTTATGTGATTAAGCCTATCCTTGCAAATTTCTGTGCCAGGTTATGTACTCTGAATATCTAAAAAGTTTGTCTATTAAATATTGCGTATTAATTGTGTTTATTGCTTGTTTTAAAGGATGAACGTAGTTCTAATTTTTTCATACTTATTAATAAGTCAAGTTTATTTATTTATTTTCTCTCTATTGATGCTCTCTTTTCAAACTCTTGCTTATGGTGTTTTTGCAGAATCACTGAAAGCCCTTTTAAAGTACACGTGTCGCAGGTGGTGGGCGTGGAGCCCAAGAAGACGGCAGAGAGCTTAGCTGTCTACCACAGGCCGCTGGAAATTGGGCTCAAACACAGCACTATCAGCACTGAAGATGCCTGCCCCTTCATCCAGCCTGAAAAAGGAGTGGAAGCACTGCATGAGTATGCCAAGTGGATTGTGGAGGTTAACAAAGAGACAGGAGATGGTAAGATGTTGTCTCCTGTGTCACCTCACCACTCGGAATATCAGAAGGTTAATAATAAGTCAAATCATGTCTGCCATTAAAACAGTCTGTTCTTTCTCTGCCTCCTGACAGCTGTTATATGCCACTGGCAGCAGGTGTGGACACTGTGTGCTGCTTTATGGGGCAGGCTGGGAGATCAGGACTTAGAGGGTGAGCATAGCAGCGACTACCAGGAGCAGCTGGCTCGCAGGCGAAGCTTCTCTCGCTGGCTGGCTGAAAGCGCCGCCCAGCGGATACAGGAAGAAGTGGGACAAGCTCAGCCACACAGTCACGTAGAAGCCATCTTCAGCTATCTGACTGGCCACTGCATAAGCGAGGCCTGCAGACTTGCTCAGAAAAGCGGTGAGAACAAACGGAAATGCCTACAGCGTACTGTTGGGTCGTGCTGTTTTAGGCAATCGATTGGTGGACTCATTTTTGTTTCTTTTGTGGTTGTGCATCTGTAGGAGACCATCGTCTGTCCCTTCTGCTGTCCCAAGCAGTGGGTTCTCAGTTTAGCAGAGAGCTTCTGGCTCTGCAGCTGGCAGACTGGAACAGAATGCAAACGGACTCCTTTATTCAGGAGGAGAGGCTCCGAATTTTTGCCTTACTTGCAGGCAAACCTGTAAGTCCTGTGTGTGTTTGTATGTGTGTAATATGAAGTAGATAGCTTTTGTTTTTCTAAATTGTTTTTAAAAGAGGAAAACGTTACCTTATGTTTTCAGTTAACTAATGAGGGAGTGTGTTATAACTTTGACCTATCTCTCATCTTATTACCTGGTTTCAGGTTTGGGAATCGACAGACTGCTGTATAAATGTGTGTTCTGAGCTGGACTGGAAGCGCTGCATAGCTGTGCATCTGTGGTACATGCTGCCTCCCACTGCCTCTGTAGCAGATGCACTCACCAAGTACGAGGCTGCATTCCAGGTGAGAATCTTTGAAAGTAGTAATCATGATAATCACATATCGATTGACTAAGTAGTGAGAGCAGTTGTCGTCTTTCACTGTCTGCTATACTCTCTCTGGTCTCCATGCTTGTGTTAAATCACTTAGATTCATAACAAAACCTTGACACAACCTTTCGAACTTGCCTAATATGATGAAATCTTTTTTTTCTGATATTTAAGTTTGAAGTAATGCAACATTAAAAAAAAATTATTAGTCATAAATCCAATTATTTATCTTTAACATTGCTTGTGGCAAGGCTGTAAAACTGCAACAACAGCTTGTTAGCTCATGCAATAGTTCCTTCATTTGGAAAGCACTCCAAATCATTGCAAGCCTAAGCTTCAAATGTAGCAACAGACCCTCTACTCCCAAACCAACCCTGTAATTTCAAGATTTACATTACAAAGGACATACCCCCCCCCCCCCACCAGTTTCGTTTCAGTCTATCTGCTACACGCTGTCTGCAGCCTCGTCCCACCTCACCTCCACCTGCTCTTATCGTCCCAACACCTGTAAACACCTCTCCACTACCTTCTATCACTGTCAGCTGCGTGCTCAGGAAATAGGTGATAAGGAAGGCACCTGGCCCTGATGCTGTCTCACCTGCAAAACTGGCACTTCTCTGAACAGCTTTCTTCCATCCTTGCTGATCTCTTTAGTCAGTGCCACTCTTTTGTACTTGCTTGTGATTTGACCTTTCACCATACTATGGTGCAATTGCTCTAATGTCTATTTACCAAGAAAAAATCCTTGTACACCTGGCACATGGCGAACAAAGATTCTGATTCTGTGCTGCGCTAAATCCAATTATGGTACTTGCTTTAAAAAAAAAAAAAAAAAAAAGCTTATTGTGACATAATTGTCGCATGAACTGTGATGTATCGGCAAGCCCTGTTTTAAAGGATGGAAGAATGGGCACACAAATCAGTGCCTCTGTCTGAAACTATTATTTGGACATTTGCTTTGTTCATAGGTGCTCATTGTTAATAGCTCTGCTGAGGCATATCTGTAGTTATTTTGCTTTTGTGTTTTCAGGGTCTGGATGAAGGGAGGAAGTATGCTTGTGCGCCTTTCCCTCCCTATGTGGATGACACAGAGCTGTTGGGTCTGGATGAGGAGATGGAGGACGTAGAATCTAAGAGATCACTTTATGACATCTGCTTCCACCTGCTCAAGCTTTATAGTGACAAGTAAGGAATCTAATTCTAGACATCACTCTAGTTCAAGGGCGTGCAAGTCCAGCAAAACCTTAAGTTATTAAATTTCAGGAATTCTTAAGAAATGTTTTTTGTTTGGAGTTGTCAAGGTCTTGCTGTAATGTGGCTTCTGAGGCTTTACTCAGCTTGTTACATTTTCTTTCAGGCACTATAGCCTGCAGCAGCTACTGGATCCCAGCACGGTGACTGCAGAACAGCTGGACTACAGACTGAGCTGGCACCTGTGGAACGTGCTGCAGGCTCTGAACTACACGCATCTCTCACTGTCACGTCAGGGCCTCCTGCACACCAGCTATGCAGCCCAGCTTGAGAGCGCAGGCCTTTGGGAAATGGCGGTTTTTGTTTTGCTGCATATCCCGGACTCTGCGTAAGTAACACGACTTCAGTCAATCAATAAAAAGGCTTAAAAGTTTCTGATAAATAAAAAGCAATGACATTAATGAATATGCTGGCAGTTCACAGTTGTGTGTGTGTGTGTGTGTGTATATTATATATATATATATATATATAATGTATGCCATCTTTGAGTTTGGGTCTTTTGTTGTGGAGTGAAAATGTAATTTGTTTGATTTTGTTTCAAAACTACTGAACAGCATTGAATTCGATTGCAAACATTTTGTGACGCACCTGTAGTTTTAACTTAAGATATTTAATTCTTTCATTCATTTTAAGCAACTAAGCTTTGATCTTTTCATAATCAATCAACCTTTATTTGAACTGGGAGTACAATGTAGCCAAGCATTATGCATTGTAAGGGGATTGACAAAGTAAAATAAAAAAAATAAAAAGACCCAGCATTTTAATAAAATGTAAGATATAAAACAAATAAGATAATAAGAATTTAAAGGTGTGAATCTATAAAATCAAAGGTAATAAAAACTACAGATAAATAAATAAAGCTAAATACATAAAAGAGTGAAATGTAAATAAACTATAACTAAGAACAATAGAAGAAAATAAAAGTTAACTAAAAATGTTAAATAAAACAAAAAACAAACTGAAAGCATAAAGTCTAAACACTAAAATCAGCTAAAACAGTGGCAGGCTGTCTGAAGGTGGTTAGAGACGAGGTGTTTAAAATGATCGAGTGACAACAGCGAGCTGAGCCTTAGTGAGTTCTGTAGTGAGTTCCAGCTCGCCGGTGCACTGTAGCTAAACGCAGATTTTCCCAGTTCACTAAAAACTCTCGGTGCCTGAAGGGTGATCAAATCACTGGAACGAGTTGGTAGGTTGTGTTATTTTTAATCATTTGTGTGATGTACAGTGACATAAGGCCAGAAAGTGCTTTAAAAATAAAAATAAGCCAGTGTGTTTCCCGACACACAACAAGTGAAGACCACCCAACTTTTTCATACAGTAAGCAGTGATGCGTACCATACGGGTCACCTGCAGTGAATCTTAGTGCCGCGTGATATACAGAATCTAGTGGTTTGAGTATAGTTGCTGGCACATATCTGTAAACGTCACCATAGTCAAGCATAGATGATTTATTTCTATAAAGGAAGTAGAGTTTTTGCCTCAGCGTACCTGAAAGCTTGTTTATATGGTGCTCAAAAGTAAATTTGTCATCTAGCCATATGCCAAGGTACTTATATTCATTTACTCTTTCCACATAACTGTAGTCTAAGAGAGCGTGCTGTGCGAGAGATGTTGAACCAGCACTGCCCTCTTCAGGAGACCGAGGAGTCTACAGCAAAGGAGCGTTTCCTTACAGACAAGCTGCTGATCCCTATACATTGGATCCACGAAGCCAAGGCCATCCGTGCCTGCAGGGATGGAAATAAACACAAGGAAGCACTGCACCTCTATAAAGCAGGTCACTGGAATCACTGCCACCGGCTAGTCATCCAGAACCTGGCCTCAGGTAGGTGCACAGTCATGTAAATCTTACTATACTTCTCAGTGACCATAACCTTTACTCATTCACTTTAATGTGATCTGTCTTTGTTCTCACTGTGCTGCTGAAGACTGCATCATTAATGATAATCACGATTACCTGATGGAATTCCTGGAAGGTCTGGCATTGCCTGAACGCAGTGCTCAGATCCAAGACTGGGACACGTCAGGTCGGGTCTACCAAGACTACATCCGCGTTATTCAGACCCTGCAAGCAATTAAGCAGGTACCTCAAACCAATCATTTGTAGGGGTGGGAATGATGTTGCTGTTTAAAGGAAAAAAAACAAATAATTTACAGGAGAGGGCACAACCTGTTTTACTTTTGAAGTCAGTCAATTAATTTTTTTGGAGAATTTTAATGTGTTTATTAACAATGATAATTATGCACAATGATAATTATGCACAATGTAAACGGCATTATGCAGAAAGGGGAAAAAAAAAAAAAAAAAAATATATATATATATATATATATATATATATATATATATATATATATATATATATATATATATTTATATATATATATTTATTTATTTTTTATTTTTTTTTTCTTTGGACAGCTATGATGTTTTTTGGTTTTATTTTTTTATGTATGTAATACAATATCATAAGTATCATCAGAGAATTTTGAATTTTTGTTTCAGTATTAGTTTGTGACTCTTCTTTTCTGTACATTTATAGATGGACAGTCCAGGATATGAGCTGGAGCGACTACACACAGATGTAACCTCTCTGTGTAGCAGGATTGAACTACTTCCCTGCTCTAAAGCCAAAGACAGACTTGCTCAGTCAGGTCAGAGATGATTTTTCCACAGTGTTCTCTTAATATGACTGCATGATCTTGATAATGCAGTTATTCATTAATGTTGTTGTCAATATCTCTGCTTTCAGAAATGGCCAAACGTGTGGCTAACATCCTGCGTGTGGTGCTAAGCCTTCAACAGGGTGGGGAGGGCACTCCAGACCCCAGGCACATTCCTCTGTGCCACTTGGCCCCGCACATCGGACGCCTGCCCATGCCTGAGGACTATGCTCTAGAAGAACTCCGCAGCCTCACCCAGTCTTACCTACGGGAGTACATTGTCAGCCACTGAGAATCAGGACAGCCTGCAGGGCTTTCTTAACTCCTGGGCCGTCACCATCGGCAGTCTTCAGACTTCAGGTGCTCTGGATTGAGCACCTTCAGACTTGTGGAATCTTGTCAGCCCATAAACACTTCTGGATAAGTCATTCCTGTGTGTGTTTGGTTTCTTGTATGCTTAGATATGTGTGTGATGAAGTATATTTTGAAGAGTCTGCTTGATAAACCTCTTTTGTCATCTGTAAATGGACAATTCCCCTTGCAGGGAGGTCCTCACCAGCTTTTAGATGATGTCAATTGCAAGTTGAAAACTACAGTACTACATAAAGCAACATTCAGTTTCAGTACAAAAGATGTGTAGTGTTTTGGTGGCGTACTTTTTTTTTTTTTTAAATAAACCTTCTGAGCTCCAAACGGTACATAAACCATGGAGACGTTTAGCTGTTTTTCCTTTCAGAATGGGTATATGTAGAGTTTTCAGACTTGTAATGCAGAATTAATGTAGGTATGGGTTTTAGTCCCTTCTCTCAGAGTCTTTAAATATTTTTGTCAGTATGATACAAACGAGTGAGGATGTGTTGATGAAAACGTTTGCGATTTGGAATGAGTGCTGGTCTTTTTAAGGATGAGATGAGATGAGATTGGGTTCAGCTTCATCTAATGTATTTCCTCTGTTGGCACCAACCAGTGGTGACACAGTAAAAATGTAAATTGGTCATGAATATCTATATTTTTGTAAGGTTTTGTACATACGCCGGTCAGCAAAACCACATTCTTAAAATGTTTTCAAGAGTGTTAAAGCAAAAAATAAGAACTGAATGAATAGCACTCCAACAAAGCGGGTGAATCTAAAGCTAGATGTTACTTTGAGGATGCTGAGAGAAAACTTAATATATGGCTGCCTTTTTTTTTGTTTTTTATTTTTATTTTTTTTGCTCATACACACGTTATACATGTGTTTATTATAATTATATTGCGGCTGTATTTTTTTTTTTTCTTTCTTCCTTTTTTTTTTTTTTTTTTTTTTTTTAAATTTCACATTAAGTGCTTAAGTTCCTCAGATTAGTCCTGCTTTAATGTGCCGTTGCCTTTAGATGTACGTTTTGAACTCCGTTGAAGCTTCTGTTCCTTTAAGGTCATGATGTGTTTGATGTTGCGGTTGGTGTTAGTCGCTGTGCATGGTTGTGCAGATGATTTTTTTTTTTCCCTATTTGTTTTTCTTTTTTTTTAACTGAAAATAAAATAAAAACAGTAATTGTACATTTTTGGTCCCCATTTCTAATGCATGCTGTAATTATGACTGAAACCTGCTTTGCACCTTGTGTTGTCACACAAAATATACTAATTAAGTGGCTAATAATTTGCAATTGGGGAGCCTTATGGGTGGGGAAAAGCTAGGATGATTCCATCTGGGGCCTTAAAAGTACTAAGACATTAGGCAGTGTTTTTCCAATATTGGTTTTTAATATGATTAATAGAATGTGATTTAATGTGTACACCTAAAAGTAATGGTTTGGTTTCTTGCTTTTGGCAACATCCAGGCAGTCTGTTTAATCCTCACTACAGGCAGACATAAAGGAAGCTGTTTGTACTAAATCAGTTGTTGTTGCCCAGGCCTGGTGCCAGGCTCACCAGCCCTGTATCTTCATCCCCTTACCCCTACCAATGAACCAGCCCTAACTCCCAATCCTCATACCTCTACCAATGAACCTGCCCTCACTCCCCATACCCCTACCAATGAACTAGCCCTAACTCCCAATCCCCATACCCCTACCAATGAACCAGCCCTAACTCCCAATCCTCATACCCCTACCAATGAACCTGCCCTGACTCCCCATACCCCTACCAATGAACCAGCCCTCACTCCCCATACCCCTACCAATGAACCAGCCCTAACTCCCCATACCCCTACCAATGAACCAGCCCTAACTCCCAATCCCCATACCCCTACCAATGAACCAGCCCTAACTCCCAATCCTCATACCCCTACCAATGAACCTGCCCTGACTTGCCATACCCCTACCAATGAACCAGCCCTCACTCCCCATACCCCTACCAATGAACCAGCCCTAACTCCCAATCCCCATACCCCTACCAGTGAACCAGCCCTGACTCCCAATCCCCATACCCCTACCAATGAACCAGCCCTAACTCCCAATCCCCATACCCCTACCAATGAACCAGCCCTGACTCCCAATCCCCATACCCCTACCAATGAACCAGCCCTAACTCCCAATCCCCATACCCCTACAAAAGAACCAGCCCTGACTCTGCATACCCCTACCAAGGAACCAGTCCTGACTCTTCAACCCCATGCTACTACCATTGAACCAGCCCTGATTCTTTGTTCCCATACTACCTCCATACTACTACCAATGAACCAACCCTGACTTTCTATCCCCATACCCTACAAGTACACCAGGACTGACTCCCCATACTAGCATAAATAAACAAGCCCTGACTCTCCTTATGCCCCTACCAATGAACAGCCCCATCTTCCTGTCCCCATGTCCCACCAGTGAACCAGTACTGTCGCCCCGTACCCCTCCCTCCCCCGTGAACCAGTCCTGTCTTCCTGTAGCCCACCAGTGAACCAGTCCCGTCTCTCTGTAACTCCACCAGCGAACCAGTCCCGTCTCCCTGTCCACATACCTGTACCAAAAAACCAGCCCTGACCTTCCATCCCCATAGCCCAACTATAATAAACCAGCCCTGTCTCCCCGTTCCCACAACCCACCAGTGAAGCAGCCCAGTCTTCCCGTCCCCATACCCCACCGGAGAACCAGCCCTGTCTCCCCGTCCCCATACCCCACCAGTGAAGCAGCCTCGTCTCCCATCCCCATACCCCACCAGTGAAGCAGCCTCGTCTCCCATCCCCATACTCCTACTAGAAAATCATCCTGTCTCCCAGCTGAGGAAGGAGGTGAGCACGTTAATGCTAAATCACAGTTGGTAGTATCAGGAGGGTTAAATCGCTTTTACTGTTACGAAAAAAAATAATTAAATGATGATTAAATCGTTTATAGTGGTATAAATATCGTGTGATTATGTTGCCCGGTGTGATCTCTCTTCAGGGGGTCCACAATAGGGGGCAATGCTCTCGCTTACAGTTCCACTCTGTCATGATTTACAGCCTGTCAATGGCTCACGCGCTCACAGCGCGCGCGGGCACCGCCGGTTAGTTACCTCACACAGAGCTGAGCTAACGGCTCGTGGAGCTCGCGCTGCCTCAGTCGCTGCGCGGTTGTTATGGAGATTCCTGAAGACTGCAGTACGTCCCGCCGGCCGGCCGAGTGAGCGAGATTCTTTACGTTTTTGCAGGAGAAAATGAATCTCCGGAGCTGTTTGTTCCCGCTGCAGTTCATTTTTGCTTTCAGTATTTTTCCGGGTAAGGAAAACAACGTTCATTTTCAAGTTACTGACAGTAAGTTCCGTCGTTTTATCGCGAAGTTTCCGAGTTGCAGTCTAGAACCGGCTCGTGTGAAGTAGCGCTGCTTGGTTTATTTTCTAAAGTTCTGTTTTTTCTGAAGATTTTATGCTCAGTTATAAATAATTGTGTGGTTAATAATCTTCATTCGGACACAAAACCAGTCTGTGTTGAAATAAGTATGTAGTTGAACTGTTTTGCTGAGTGTTTGGTGTTCAGTAAAGTCTGGAATTATAAAAGCTCAGCAAAGCAAACAGCCCTGACCGTGTAAAGACGAGGGACGTGTGAGTTCCTCTCTACAGTCAGATGTTTTGAGTTATTTTTCTCTTTTTTCTAACTTATATTGCACACAAAGCCAGCCTTAAGACATCAATTTAACACTTTATTTTGAGGGTCCACTATACATGCTGTGTAGATGCTAACTAACAATCAACTTAGTATGTATTGGATGCAACTGAACTTGGGTTTAAAGTTGAGTGTGAAAGATTCTATAAAATATATTCCTGAACCATAACCCAACCTAACCTTGAGGCAAAATCTACACCTACGTTTAAACCTAAGCTTAACTACAACACTAAACCTACTCCTACTCCTAAACCTAACCCTAACTTAACCTTAAAGAGAAAACCTACACCTTCTGCCAAACCTAACCCTTTCCCTAACAACACTAAATCTACATCTACTTGTAAACTAAACTCTAAGTTTATATACAGTACAAAACTTACATTACTCCTAAACCTTATTCTTAACCCTAATCTTAATTTCAACACTTAGCTTACATCTGCTTCCAAACCTAACATTAACTTCAACATTACATCTACATCTACTTCTGAACCTAATGCTGACCTTAACTTCAAAACAGTATCTGATTCTACTTTTAAACCTTACTCTAACCTTAACTAAAATGTAAAGACTGTACCTACTCCTGAAACAACCCCTAAATTCAACACAACATCTACTCCTAAACCTAACTTCAATACCAAACCTAATGTTGTAGATAGCCAACTGAGTGTTACCAGAGTGTTATCACTTGGTCGACATACTTATTCAGTTACAGTTTACATTTACACAGGTAGGCGAAGGTAGTGTGAGTAGTTATCCAGGTGGGGAATCAAACCCCAGTCTGCAACATGGAGGTGCAGCAGTGTAACCCACTCCACGATACCAACCACAGTATCTGTAAATCGCCTATCGGGGGACAATACAAATAAAGCCAGACATTATAAAAGAAAAATGAATATAAAGAACAAGAATATAAGGCAAACAATCTGTACATTTTCTTATGGAAACTTGATGGAAAGTACATTTCTTTTCCGAAATGCTTTGTTTTATTATCAAGTACAGGTTCCGTATAAAAGTTTAACAGTAACAGGGCGAAGAAAGGCGTTTCCTTTTCTTAAGTTCAAGTATCTCTTTCTAATCTAGGATGTAGGCCCAAATCATTTTCCAGTCATTTGTGTTCATTCCCAGATCTGTTCTGTTGTGTTTGATCCCTCATACCCTTTAGACACCAGACAGTATTTGTTATCTTTCAAGCCTTGAAATACTCCAAAATACCAAACTGTTCATGGATCTGTAAAAATTTCAAAACGTTGCCAAAAAAATAAATGGGAGATTTATTCCATCCAGAGGGAGATCAGGGTTATAGGCAATTGGAGATAACATTGAAACATGTGGGGTGGGATTTTAACATATAGCTTCTGTCTTTTTGTTCTTCTTATTGTATTTTTAAATAATCTTCTTCACATGGGTTAATCTTGCTGGTCTTTAAATGATTAAGCATGTTTTAGTAGGTTGTCCCTTCATAGCTCTCATAGATTTACATTCTCAAATTTATTTGTGATCTCTGCATCTGACACTGTGTGCATGGCAGGGACAATATAAACAGGCAGATTTTAACGATTTAGTTTAATTATGTGCAGCCTATAGCTGGAATATGACTGATTTGGGATTGCGTTTTACAAGTGTAGTAAATGAATGCAGGCTACAACCCACCAAGGATATAGATATTAAAACTGTTAAACTGTTAATTGTTAAATTACTTTTAGAGACAGGAACAAAAAGTCTGTGTCAGATTCATGTCGGTTCTGGACTGCTTTGCTTGGGAGGCAGTAAAACATAATGTGTGGGCATGATAGTCATATTTTTAAAGCCAGAAATATATTCAGGGCTTTATTTGTGCATGAATGATGACAGCAGATTTAATGATACCTTCAAACTTAAAACCTAATGACTGAAGAGTACACTTTGTTTGTGTAAATTAAAAAAGATAATCTAATTGTGTTTAATCCCCTTAATTATTTTGGCATTTGCGAAAAGCTTTAATACAACTTTAAATCAAAGCTGACAAAAGTACCTAGACACAAGAATATAATACTCAAAAGTGGAAATAGAAATAAGTGAGAATACTAATATGATCAATTACAATACAAGCCAATTAGAAATAAGCAAGGACATATCTTCACACTGCACAGTAAAATGCCTTTTTGTGGTTGGTTGGTTTAGAGATAATTGTCCCCCCCCAATCACAATGCAAACAACAGGTAAGACAAAATCTGGAAAGGAAATGCCCCCCCCCAAGCGCCAGCCCTGTTCTGTTATTACCTTAGAAAGACAAAATAAGAAATTCTAACGGAATGTCAGAATCTTCAGGAAAACCTTTTTGGCGTTCAAAGAAGAAATGTTTTGTAAATGAGGCCCAATTTTTTGAACTATCTTTTGCCTATTGTCGCTGTCCAAAGAAAAACCATGTTGTTAACATTGTGTGAAAATTTCATGATGAATGAACCAATAGAAATGCTCCAAATTAGCTTGGAAAAAAATCTGGTTCCATTGACTTACAGAAAAAGTAAAGTATGATTTTGCCCTCTCATGTAAAGTTAGTATTTTGTAGATACTTGTTTTTTTTAGATAGCGACGATATTCCAATCCTGAAGTGTATGAACAGTAGGATGGGTGGCATGCAAGAAGTTTTATACCACAATACCACAAATAGTTTTTGTAAGATAAGTCGGAAATAGAATGATCTACAATCATGCACTTTTGTAATAAAACATGTAGTTGGTGTTCTTTTAGTACTGACAATATCCATGATATGCTCAAAAATGTGTATTTTGACAGAATTCAAGTCAAGTCAAGTCAAGTCAAGTGGGTTTTATTGTCATTTCAAGTACATACAGAGTACACAGTGAAACGAAACAACGTTCCTCCAGGACCATGGTGCAACATAGATAGTGCATACAAGACACAAGTGCAACACAAACAAACAAGTGCGGACAGACACACAACACAGTACAGACAGAGAATAATAAATAATTGCCGGTAGTTTGCAAATTGTGCAATGTGTAATAAATAGAGTCCAGAGTCCAATTCGTCTTGATAATGAAAAAATATCATGTTGCTCACCCCAATCAAAAGATGTTCTTCCGCAGTGATAATTTGCCAGGTTAGGACAGCAGGCATCTTTAATTCTTGCTTGTTTCAGAGCTTTCAGAATATGAACTGCATGCTGTATTGGATTTAGATCAAGTGACTGACTTGGCCTGTCGAGAGCTTGCCTACTTTTTGGCCATGAAAACTCTGTAACTGCCAGAAAATGGCATTGTGGATCATTGCTGCTGCGAGATAAAGCTTTGTCCAAAGAGTTTTTGAGATATTTGCATGCACCTTAACAACCAAGAGCTTTAGAATCGTCCTGCAAACCACTACCACGTGACCCGAGTCCCAGTTGCAGCCATGCGTGTCAAGATAATTTCGCTCCCTCTAACATGTTATAGCAAAGTGGCATTCTTTTTTGTGCTCTGCCATGTTCATTTTTTTGTACGCTACTTTCCATCGCTGAAGTGTCATTTATCCTTAAGCCTGTGTTCCAACTGAGCAGGCTTCTTTTAGACAGTTTAGGTAACTGCCAGCAACGTACTAGTGAGTATTTTTATCTGTGGTGTGTGATTGCCTACTTGTCTTTATCCACATATCTGTCTAAATTAGGTGTGTTTGTACTAACAGAGTTAATTAATTTACTGATTATGAAACCTCTGATGAGTTGAATTTAGTGTTAGCAGGGGAATCATTACTCTAAACTATACAGTGCTCTTGAGCCTTCTGCTCAGGGAGTGAAGAGTTGCCAATAGACATGTTCATGAGAACTGGCAGCAAGTTTATTACCTTTGAAACCATGTGATCATCTCACCTCCAGTTATGTTACCTTCCTGTTATATCATAGGTTCACAAGCCTGGTCCTCCAGGAGCCCCTGACCTGTACATTTTTGTGGTGTCCTGCTCTAAAACACCTCATTCAGCTAAAGAAAGGCTTAGAATTAGAATTAGCTGCCTGCTAGGATCAGATGTGAAAGGCAGGGGGTACTCCAGGACCGACCTAAAGCAGAGTAGGAAAGAAGCAGGGTTTGTTAATGCAGGTTCATACAAAATATCATAAGACAAACATGATGCAATCTGTGACCCATGAGACCCATAAGAGTTTACTGTAAATGAATACTTCAGCATTTTTTAAACTAATCTATCAAATTAATCTTTTACATCTGTATTGTGCCATTAATTACAATGGTATAGTGTACCATTTGACCCATTTCACTATATTAAATAAATAAATAAAAATGGTTTGCCTGGTACTGAATATGTATGACCCTATGGGGTATGACATATTCAGCATGTGTATAACATAGGGTGTGTCTCAAAACCTAGTGAGCTGTCTAAGTAGGCATTGACTACGTAGGCAGCTGTTAAAGTAGGCAGCATTCTATCTGACATCAGTCCTCACAAGACAGATTATTGAGACGCTCTAGTTAGAGAGCGACTGCATCACAGCTTGTTCCCGTCCACTGCAGCACACGACCAGTGGTTTAGCTGGTTGCTAAGATACCGGCCGGCATCCAAAACAATTGCCAGAGGCTTAAAAATCTTCTAACATAAATGCTAATGGCTCAAGATGCTAATGGCTGTCAATGACTTGTTACAAAGTTGCAAATAAAATATTGTTTTGTGTGATTATATGACAAGAAACACATTAAAACACCAGAAAGAAATTTTTAAACAACTTTACTGCTCGTAGCTTTGCCTGCGTTGCATCATGGGATTGCCTTAGCGGCTGAGGAAGCGTTCGATGCTTCCTTAAAATCAGGCCAAAATAAGGTGCAAAATAGTAGACAGCATGTTTAAGGTATCTAAGAATTGGGACAGCCTACATGTCAGGAGCGCATATTATGACATAAAATGCTGCCTATGTAGACCCTCATGTGTATAACATATTCAGAGCGTCCAGACTGAGATGCATCTGTAGAAATCCAATTAGATTCACATTTCAAGCCACCTCTGAATGTGAGGGTCTTAATTTTTTTTTTATGTTCAATACAATCTGGATATGCTAAAAATCAGATTTGGGATGACAGTCTGAACAAGACCTATGTGGTATTGCTACAAACTTTCCCCTTGGAAAACAAGTTGCATCTCTAAATTAATATATTGTGACTTCTTGGCAAAGAAAGAGACACGAGAAACATTGCAGGCAGGTGAATGCTCTTTACTGAACGCAGCAGCAGTAGAGAATCCGCCTAGCTCAAATGCTCGCTCAGACAGCCTAATTTGCTAAATCTTGTAGAACCGTAAAACGGCCCATTGGCTGATGTATAAACTTTGATTGATGTTCTTTTTATTTCAAGTAGACCACATTTTTCAACCATTTCTATTCATCCATTTGTAAGAATTCAGAACATTTTCATATAACATTGATGATTTGTTACATAGTGTAAATATCGGGATATTTAGCTATGCAAGTTCAATCATCATGTTCGTCATAGCTTTAGAAAGTGTTTCATTCCAACAGTAAAAGATTATTTGTACTGAGCAATGATCTCCTATAAAAACAGCTGTCTAGTCTGGCCTTCAACACTAGACCAATCTGTAATATTACAAACCAGATCTGTCAGCTGGTGCTAAAAGTATTTGTTCCAAAGCTTCTGCCCTCTATTCCATTAGTACAGTATCTCCTTTACAGTGTGTGGTGTTTCACTTTGTTTGAACTGATGTTTGGAAAAAGTGCTGAGCACACTGGTCCTGAGCTCCAGGGAGCAGTAAAGACCTGATACTTCATTAGTGCACTGCTGCTGTAGTAAGTGTAGCATCTTTCCAAGAGTTAACATCTTTACTGGAAATCAAGTCATTTATAGGCCATGCATGTGATCTAGAACCTATTCCTTTATCTACAAATCTTGATGCTGCATGAGTAAATGGACTGGAAAACTGACTGGAGGATCAGTTTAAAGGAACACCATTGACCTTGTAAAGAGCACCTATGGGCAGGATAGCCTAGGTAGGTTGGAGAAAAAGTGCATTAGACTTTGCAGTCTAATTTGCAGCTACTTGAGTAAATTAGGAGAAGTGTTTTGGTAGTGTTCTCATTCTTTACAGAGCCTTGAGCTGCTTGTCAGGTCCTGCAGAGTTTATAGCTTGGAAAGACTGTTTGACGTTAAGTTGGCTCCTAATAAGCAGATAATCAAGCAGAGGCTACCTTTTTTTATGTGCTTCACCATTATACGAACATAATGTCACAGGCTCTCCTATTTCCTGCATTAACAGTTAAAGAGGAGTTTTTTTTCAATTCAGTCACATGGTTAAGTCATTAAGCTTATTAAGAGTGTTCTTATGTGAAATGGTGCAAAGCGAAACGTATCTGCAATGATGTCTAATAAGCAACCAGCGAACATACATATCTTCTACAGAGGTTTTTATATGTAAGGATTATAATAAATGTAAGGAAATGCTAAATATGAAATAGTGGTAAATTCAGGGAAAACATTTTGTGATTATATTTACTTTATAATGCATTTTTCTTTCTGCCATAAATTAATTTCTTTTGGCCATTTCCCCAATTTTCTCCCTAATCTAATCCTGTCCAGTTCCACTTTTTGGCTTGAACTCTCCCAGTGACATGATACTACCAGCACTAGGATGCTGAAGGCTAGCGCATGTTTCATTCGAGTCATGTAAAGCCAGAACTGTTGCTAATGCATCGTTATTGGATGGCTAACAGCTGCATTGGATGGACTTAGTAACAGCTAACAGTTAACTGGATAGCATTATGCTGATAGGTGAAAGGGGGAGGGCCATGCGACCCACACAGAGTGAGCCAATTGTACTTTTTTGTCTACTCGGAACAACTTAAACTTAACATCTTAATGTTAACCCTAATGTTTTAATTCTACATCATTTTTACAGTAGAGTTTCACTGATTTGGGATTTCTGAACCAATGCAGAAATCCAAAATCTGCTGATGGTGTTATAAGTGGCGATATATAAACATTTATTAGCATTACAGAAAAGTGTAGATTATTTAAAGGAAATATAATGTATAAACTGAGATTTAATTAAAATACATGTTTCCTAAATCAGGGGCATCCAGTCTGTTTGGAATGAAAACCTGCAGCTACACTGGCCCTTTGCAAATAAGACTAGACCCCAGTTCTGTAGACGTTCTGAAGTCTAAACAATGGCTTTTTAAAAAGCAAATATCTGCCAAAGTGAGTATGCTTCAAATGTCACTGTGCATCCTTAATATTGAGCACTGTCTACCAAAAAAACAAGTGGTGCCACATCATAAATATATAAAATACATGTTTCAGAAATTTCTAAGGCCTTAAATACAAACAAAACTACCTCCTGTATCATTTGCCAATGAAAAATGTTCTTAAATAAAGAGGGCAAGGTAATTCATTCTGTAGTAGTGCCTGCTGTGTTGCTGTTTTACTGTTATACATTGTGATGGTACCAGGCTTTGTGTGCAGAGACAGCCTGCAGAGAGGGCAAATGGAAAATCAGTCAGGCGACGCAGATTGTTCCTCCTTTGCTGTCACCTTTCAGCAAAGGCGAATCAATTCCATCACCAAGCACACATTAAAAAAAGTAATGGTGTTCAATTGTATTGAACAGAGTCCATCCATGGTGTACCTTTGTCCAGCTGTTTGGAAACAGTGTATTTATGAGCCTGTCCCATTTTTGCAGTTGTCAGTTTACTGTTTAACTAATACAATTTCACAAGCAGAGCAGTAAAGCCATCATTCTCTCAATGTCTTTCTGCAGTATGTTGGAGTGCTCAGGGGAAGTATGCACACAAGCTGATGAAGGACTTGTTTGCTAATTACACCAATGCGCTGAGGCCAGTGGAGGACACCGACACCATCATTAACGTCACCCTACAGATCACTCTTTCTCAAATCATCGATATGGTAATAGTACATCTTGTGGTGCTTACACTCTCCGTGCTTAGTCTGCCTTCTTGAACAGTGCCTTTGCCGTTAATCTTACTTTGTAATTATGAGAGAAGTCTAATCGTCCATTGAGGTGACTTATTTGATTATTGTGCCTTTTATAATGCTGAATGACGTTAGATGACCTTTTCAGCTCACAGCTTTTCAGGAGAGTGTGGGTCAGGAGGCTGAGACAGTCATGGCGAAAATGTAATTCTATTGACAGTTAACCATTTTTTGCAGATTTAAGCTTCAGACCAACCATGAACCCACTTTCTGGCATAGTCATTCAGATTTCTCTGTAAAATGATACCATGTTTCTGATAAGTTCCAATATCATAGATCCACCAACATACTTTACAAAGAAGATTCTACTTTTTTTCTGGCAAGCAGCTACACTGACTTTATCAAAGAGCCATTTCTTAACATTTGTCCTGATAGTGAGTATTTTCAGAGGCAATGTAACTGAAAATGAACAATTTTTTGTTATTATGAAAGAACATTATCATTCATTTAGTAAAGAGGAATCAACTTGCCTTAAATGTATTAAGATATTACAAAATGAAAATGTAATAAATTCACAAAAATGTAATAAGGTATTATTTCATTAGTAAATTGTTATCGGTCAAAGCATTGTATTAAATTAAAAAACAAGTTACAGTGGACACCCTAGTCAAAAGTACTGTACTGATACATTACTTTTTTTATTTCTTTTACAGTTTTAGAATTACCTAAAAGAAAAAAAAAGTGCCTGAAGCAAATGTTTGAGGACTCAGCATTGTCATAAATTAAGTACACCCCCTTGCAAGTGTTGTTCTTGTTTGGGGAATTTTTTCAGATTCTTTCTTGCGGAAGACTAGTTGTGTGAGAGTTCTGGATCATTTTTCATGTGCTGCTCTTCTGAAGTCTATCCACAGATTTTCAGTGATGTTTAGGCTGGGCTGCTGTGAGGGCCTTCTCAAAACTTTAAACTTGCACCTCATGAGGTGGTGCATTGTGGACTTTGAGATGTTTGGGATTATGCTTGTATTCTTCTTCTGATGCTGAATTTTGTAGTGAACATGCTAGATCATTTTTGTGGAGGTGTGCAGTGCATCTCCACTTCAGAGTTTGCTGAATCTTCCTGAAGGTCCTTTACTGTCTTGTGCATGTTGAATAGTATTTCTAGCAACCCTAGAGCAGTTCTTTCTAAAAGTTTTCTTGGTCCTCCAGACCTCAACTTGGTCTCCACTATTCCTGCTAATCTTCTACTCTTTAACAATTCACAGTAAATTTTAACAGGGGTACTCAATGTATTGCATGCCCCTAGTGAAATGCAACATTTATTATATTTTTATGAGGGTATTTGCATTACTGGGAAGTTAAAGCGGTGGTCAGCAAAAGTATAAGGTCATCAAAAAACTGAATGGCACTGTGTTTTGCCTCTCTCTTTCTCTTACTCTCTCTTTCCGTCTCTAAGATTAAAAATACATGAGGGATCAAGTGTGAGCTGCTTTGTCTGCTCCAATGGTCCACATTTTTGAGCAGTGCATGAACTTATTAAATAAACCTGTTTTATTTTCTGTCTTGCATGTTTTGTTTCAGGATGAACGGAATCAGATCCTCACCACGTACTTGTGGATTCGTCAGGTCTGGTTTGATGCATACCTCACCTGGAATAAGGCGGACTACGATGGACTTGATACCATCCGTATACCTAGTAGTTATGTATGGAGACCAGATATAGTCCTATATAACAAGTAGGTCGGACTGGTGTTGAGTTTCATCGATTTTGGTTCTGCCTGCCAATATCACCCATTAGTCTCACCATCTTCTCCTCTGCCTACTTCTCACTTCTGTTTGCCCTGGCATTGCTGTGGACACAAACTGGACACTTAAACTATTTTTTTACTGGAGTGTCCAGTGAGCTGGTCTGCTTCTGTCTTTCATCACCCTGCTCTGTCTTAAAGCAAGCATATAGCTGGATGTACAGCTTTTTGTTGCGGGTAAATAACATGGAATAATAGCTCCCCTTTGGAAAAAAACGCCTGTGCAGGTGCTTAGACAGGTGTGGGGACGTGATTTAATCCCTGATAGAAATAATAATTCTAAGCAGGAGCTTTGCTGCAGGTCATAAGGGATTGGATACTACAATTATAAATCCCTCTCGAATAAGAACAAGGGAGCCAGAGTGCAAAATAAATCTCCCTGACAACTATGCCAGATTGTGTTATTGTCTGCTTATGCGTGCTGCTTTTTACAGATTCCTGTCATTTCTATTTAAATCTGAACACAATACTCTTAAAAGCACTGCTTACACTGTTTACAGCTTGTCCTCACAGAAAAGGTTGTGCACCTTTCAGAAGTGATATACAGGCCAGGTGGGACTAAAACTTTTCCTACCATTTGTAAACAATTGTGCTGAAATTGACACTAGTGCTGTTGACAGGATTTTTTGTAACAGGAACTAGTTTGTTAAGTTATGCAACTACAATTAGTTCAGTGTGATTCTATGTTGATGGATCCAGACCAGCCTTAGAACCCAAATGCATAAAATATTGTCGCTGCTGTTGCAACAAATCCTTCATCTCCAACAGGATAACTTTAGAGGAGAAAACCAAAACATATTCTAATTTTAATGTAATGTCATTTACACACAATGTAAAGAACATTATTGTGGTTTATTATTAAGTAAAAGATAATGTGTCAGAAGTGGCAAATTCATTTTTGACCCTAAAGTAGAAGAGCAAATAAAGAACAACAACATTTATAATAACAATGACCTTTACATATTTTGTACTTTGATTAATTTAAAAAAAATGCAGATTGATTTTAAACTGGATAAATAGTTAGAGCTATACAGTCATGTATTTTTTATGTGCCTTGATTTCACTTTGATCCGATATTGCGTTTTACAAGTAAATATTGTTTTCATTATCCTAAGAACTGTAATAATCTTAACAACCTCACACTGTGCATGGTTTCAGGTTTCAACAAGAACCTGATGAGCTGAAAAAGTTCATTTTTGAGCTCACTGGTTGATGATTGAATTACAAAATGAGGAAATGTCTCAACATTGCAAAATGTTTTTAGGAGAATGTAATCTGTGATATCTGTAGAAAAATGCAATTTTCAAAAAACTACAAAAAGGTAAGATGCTGGAGGAACAAAATACTCAGGCACTAGTTACTGAAATCTAGAAATGGTATTTAATTCTGGAGCCACTGGATGCATTACAGTTTGGAAGAATTTCAGTAAACAAGATTACCAACCGTACTTGTATGCACAGTAAGACAATGAAATACAGAAACAGATACAGTAATGGTTAAAACAAAGGTAAGGGAAATAGTGTACAACCCTATAAAGTGTGCACCATCTCCCTTTAGTCTTCTTTTGTGCCCTGGCACCCCATGTTTTCACTTTACATCACTGCCCGACCTTCATCCTCGACCTTCCATGCACCATTTACTCTGACACTCATCTGTGGCCACAATTCTTCCATACCTATTCATTATTTCTCTTTGAGAAATTGGCACATTACAAGTGAGTATCTCTCTTTTTTTCAATCTCTAGTTGTGTGACTTATTTTGTGTGTGTTTATTTTTGTGAAATCAGTTTAAACGGCCCTGTGTCTTACTATTTTTTATTTTCAGCCATTAGTATGGGTTTACATACCAAATCAGTCCTAAATGGCTGTCCTACGTGTGCCTCACTCAAAATGCAGAAATTCTCCATATAATATAATGAATGATCAAGCAAATGTGCAGTAAGCTGAATCTGTAAATATGTAAATGAACTTAAGACATCTAAAAAATGATTCATAACAAGCTGTTTTTGCAGTTTAGTTATCATTAAATTCATATGCAATTTGTTCTTGAGGCTCATAAAGATTAGTTAAAGCCATAATAATAACATTAGTCAAACTAAACAACAATTTATATGTTTGTTGCCTGTGTTGTCTTATATCATAGTGCAGATGACCAGTTCTCCAGCTCCATGGAGACTAATGTGGTGATCCGCAATGATGGCCAGGTCACATGGGATCAGCCAGCCATTACTAAGAGCTCCTGCAAGGTGGATGTCTCCTTCTTCCCTTTTGATGCCCAGCAATGCCGCCTGACCTTTGGTTCCTGGACCCACAATGGTAACCAGATGGACATTCTAAATGGCATGGACAGCGCCGACCTGGCCGACTTTGTGGAGAATGTTGAATGGGAAGTGCTGGGAATGCCTGCGAAAAAGAATATCATACTGTACGGTTGCTGCTCAGACCCTTACCCAGATATCACTTACACGCTGCGTTTGAAGAGGAGAGCTTCTTTTTACATATTTAATCTCCTCATTCCATGTATGATGATTTCCTTTCTGGCTCCCCTGGGCTTCTACTTGCCGGCTGACTCAGGAGAAAAAGTGTCTCTTGGGGTTACAGTATTACTGGCCCTTACTGTGTTCCAGTTGTTGGTGGCGGAGAGCATGCCACCCTCTGAGAACGTCCCACTTATTGGTAAGAATTCACATACTTTTCATTTTCATTGTGTGAATTATGCTTAACTACTAAGTGTCAGTTAATGTACAAGGTTATTTTCTGTGTCAGGTGAAGCAACGTGGAGCAAACATCACAGAATCTATATGCCATGCTTCGCCATACTATGTTGTGATATGTTGTTTTTAAAACACTAAAAGTAGTTTGAACATCGCTGAAAATGAGTAGGTGTTATATACTTGAAAATTATTAGAGAACTAGAAACATTCTGCAAGAGACTTGGTGAAGGTTCCTACAACAAAACAAGAAAGACCTCTACTGGGCTGCAAAAGCGTTTCGTCAATGTCTAATGAAAACCAAGAATTTTTTATGATTTTAAGTTTTCTGCGTAATTTGAACTCTACAGTTGTTCTTTACATTGTGTCAGAATTTCATGATGGTTGGTCCAATAGAAAAGCTCTAAAACCACTTTGAAAGACATATACTACTGCTCAAAAGTTTGGGATCACAGTAAAATGTTCTTGTTTTCAATGGAGTAGTCTTCCTTCCTTAACACAACAATGGACTGACGGGTCTCTAAAGAAAGTTGTTTCTTTCTGGCCATTTTGAGTCTGTCAGCAAGCCATCAACTGCTGATGCTTCAGATACTAAACTAACCTAGAATGTTGTTCCCCCTTTTTATGCTCACTTATTAGTAGAATGTTTTTCAGCTGTGCATCACAATTGAGCAAGAGTGTCCTAACAACCAATTAGTCCAATAACATCCTTAACTTGGATTGGCGGCCGTACCAGGAGATTTAGGCAGAGGACTGAGAATTGCTGATAATAGGACTATATGCAAAATAAGCCTCTATACAAAAATAGACTTGAATACAAACATTTTAATTCTTTAAAAATCTTCTGATACACTTACATTAATTGTGAAATGGACAATATTGTTTATGAATTGCATGAAAATTGCATAAAATGAAATTCTAAGGTGATCCTAAACTTTTGAGCGGTAGTGTACAGTAAATAATGTATAGTCCTATAAAGACTCTGTCCACCCTCGCCATTGTAGCCTTGTACTCTCACTTTACATCACTGCTCAACCTGACCGAATATAGGCACCAGGCCGGAATTTATTGGACACCGTTATACATCTTTACATATTCACGTCACCACACAGACTCAAGAAGGTGCAGCCTGATGATCATCACTATCACTTCTAAATTGTGTGTTTCCCATGCTCAAGGTTTACAATCAAAGAATATGAATACCTGATGAAGCACCAAACTATGCAATCTTAAGGTATGCAATGAGAAATATAGCTGAAGAAGCTCAACCAAAAAATGAGGAGCCAGCCTATGCAGATCTTTATAAGTAATGAGAATAACCTTGTACTGAACACCAAATGTAATGGGTAATCAGCAGGGCTGGACGGAGAACTAAATTAAGCCCTGGACGTTTTTATAGCCCACTGCAATCACAGCAACTCCAAAGTGAAAATGGCAAGTTACATTGACTCCATTCTAAAATAAGTAGATTTCAAGTAACTAAATTGTATGCTTTGTTAGAGGAGTAGTTTTCTGAGCGGGCTACTATTCTCTGCAGCCTAATCAGTGCCTGTTCTTTGTCTAAGGACATTAAGATATCTCTCTGTGGCCATGAGCGAATGGTCTGGAGTTCATTCTTAATGTTTACATGCCACCTGAAGGATAGACACTGCTAGAAATATATCCTGAGCTTTTTATATTAGTCTAAGACAAATAAGCCAGTTGCTGTGAACATATTTCTAAACAACAATAAGCACTGTTTTTCTTTAAACCGAATTCCAAACAAGTTGGGACACTTAACAAATTGTGAATAAAAACTGAATTCAATGGTGTGGAGGTGCCAACATCTAATATTTTATTCAGAATAGAACACAAATCACAGATCAAAAGTTTAAACTGAGAGAATGTATCATTTTAAGGGAAAAATATGTTGTTTCAAAATTTCATGGCGTCAACAAATCCCAAAAAAGTTGGGACAAGTAGCAATAAGTGGCTGGAAAAAGGAAATTGAGCAATTAACGAACAGCTGGAAGACCAATTAACACTAATTAGGTCAGTTGACAACATGATTGAGTAAAAAAAGAGCTAAAAGAGATAAAAAGAGTGTCAGTGTCTCTCTGAAGCCAAGATGGTAAGAGGATCACCAATTCCACCATTGTTGCGCAGAAAGATGCAGCAATACCAGAATGTTGTTACCCAGCGTAAAATAGCAAAGACTTTTATATAATCATCATCAACCGTGCAAAACATCATCAAAAGATTCAGAGAATCTGCAACAATCGCTGTGCGTAAGGGTCAAGGCTGTGAAACTCTACTGGATGCTCGTGATCTCCGGGCCCTTAAACGTCACTGCACCTCAAACAGGAATGCCACTGTCAAGGAAATAACAGAATGGGCTCAGGAATACTTCCAGAAAGCATTGTCAGTGAACCCAGTCCACCGTGCCATCCGCCGTTGCCAGCTGAAACTCTACAGTGCACAGAGGAAGCCATTTCTAAGCAAGCTCCACAAGCCCAGACGATTGCACTGGGCCAGAGGTCTTTTAAATTGGAGTGTGGAAAAATGGAAGACTAATCTGTGGTCAGATGAGTCACAATTTGAAGTTCTTTATGAAACACTGGGGCGCCATGTCATCCGGACCAGAGAGGACAAGGATAACCCAAGTTGTTATCAGTTGTTCAGAAGCCTGCATCACTGATGGTATGGGGTTGCATGAGTGCTTGTGGCATGGGTAGCTTGCATGTCTGGAAAGGTACCATTAATGCAGAGAACTATGTTCAGGTTCTAGAACAACATATGCTCCCATCTAGACGTCATCTCTTTCAGGGAAGACCTGCATTTTTCAACAAGATAATGCCAGACCACATTCTGCAGCAATCACAACATCATGGCTACGTAGGAGAAGGATCCGGGTACTGAAATGGTCAGCCTGCAGTCCAGATCTTTCACCTATAGAGAACATTTGGCGCATCATAAAGAGGAAGGTGCGACAAAGAAAGCCCAAGACGATTGACCACTTAGAGGCCTAACTGTTGTATTAGACATGAATGGGGAAGCATTCCTATTTCTAAACTTGAGAAACTGGTCTCCTCTGTCCCCAGACATCTGTTGAGTGTTGTAAGAAGAAGCGGGGATGCCACACAGTGGTAAAAATGGCCTTGTCCCAACTTTGTTGACTTGTTGACGCCATGAAATTTTGAAACAACATATTTTTCCCTTAAAATTAAACTTTTGATCTGTGATTTGTGTTCTATTCTGAATAAAATATTAGATGTTGGCACCTCCACATCATTGCATTCAGTTTTTATTCACAATCCGGTTTGTACAGAATCACTCCTAAAGTTGCCAAGACAGTTGCTTTTTGAGAAACAGATACTAATGGCTCCATCTCAAATTACTTCCTCCACCAGTGCAGTGTTGGACATGAAATGGCAAAACCTCCACCCAATTATTCATTTATATTCACCCATTTTTTTTATTCAGTAATAGCTTAGATAACTCCTTACTTACCATTTAATTACAGTTAACTGAAATGTTTTTAAATAGTGCTCTAAATAGGGAATAAGCGATACTAGACAGGATTGATACTATCTTCTGCGTCACATTGAACTAACTAGCTAATGAAGTAAAGGCTCTGAACTCTAAAATTACCTTAACAAACTGTGAAGTTTTATGCATTTCTCTGCACCTTGTTAAAGTATCTTATTTTTTATCACAGCCCTTGATGTTTTCACCATTTGTCATTAAACTAATGGCATTTTTACATTATTTTTACATCATATTTTTAAAAACTGGTTGATGCTTTTTTCCAAATATTTATCAGCTTTACGTATTTGGTGGATTATAGTATTTTAGCGGTTTGCTTTGGTGTGCTATTAAATGTAAACCCAGAGGAAGAATGCATAACATTAAAAATTAATATCTCATAATATAAAGAGTAGGCCCAGAGGTAAAGCAACTTTGGCTACATTCAGCAGTCGGATTATGCAGTAATGAGGCAAGATAATGCAACTGGCACTGTTACAGTGTAATAATACTTTATTCTCATTATTGGACTCTTAGAGCAGTCAATGATGAACATTCAGATAATATATTATAACTGCCCTCTTGAGACCTGATAGGCAATAATCCCCTGGCCTCATAGCTGGTATTTATGGTTGCATCTGTTCAGTGCTGTGTGCTCTGCATGCAGTCTGCTGTAGTGGTCTGATCAATTCTGTTGCCTTCCCAGGGAAATATTACATAGCAACAATGACCATGATAACAGCCTCCACAGCTTTGACCATCTTCATTATGAACATCCATCACTGTGGTCCTGAAGCACGACCTGTTCCTGAGTGGGCCCGTCTCTTCATTCTACACTACCTGGCCCGAATCTGCTTCGTGTACGAGGTGGGCGAAAGCTGTCTTTCAGTCCAGACCGAGAAGACTGCCAAGAGAGGAGCCAGCTGGATCCTCAATGGCCAGGCCAGAGGTGAGGAAGTGGCTCTGAAAACTCGACGCACTGCAGCCAGCGAAGCTAGTGATTCTCAGAAGCCAAAGGAACATAAAGAGGACGTGGAGGACGATCTGAGTCCAACTCTGTCACCAGAAGCAAACGCAACAACCTGCCCCAGTGGCTGGAAGGATGGAGCTTTTGTGAACATCGATTATGGAGATATATCAGGAGCAGTAGGGGGGTGTGGAGGTCGAAAAGGAACAGGTGGAGAGAGAGACAGCGAAAGAGCTGTGGGAGGGAAGGACTCAGTGAAGCGGAGGGAGCTACTTCTTAAGGGCCAGTGCATATGCCATCACCAGTCTTTGTTGAGGAACATTGAGTACATTGCCAGCTGCTATCGTGACCAAAAGGCCACACAGAGACGGAGTGGTGAGTGGCGTAAAGTTGCTAAGGTAATGGATCGTTTCTTCATGTGGATCTTCTTCATCATGGTCTTCCTCATGAGTTTGCTCATCATGGGAAAAGCTATCTGAGATCAGCCGACCAGCTGCTAGAAGCTTTGTCAAGTAAATTACGTTTTAGACATGTCACTTTTTGGACACGGTTTCATATGGTAGCAATTTTAAGACTGATGTGCTTGAATCTTAAACGATGTTCTTTATATCTATTGCGACAGACCAAGAGGAATATCTGCAGTGTTGCAGTATTACAGAGGTGCTCAAGGATATTTGATTACCATTATTTGCTTATTTATTCATCATTTATTCTGTTTGTTGTGCCCATAGCTAAAGTTCTTTTATGCGGGCAATGACTGTTAAAGCCCTACCTTGATTAAAATGATGCTTCTAAATGAGTTTAAATGATTGAGATGAAAATCACAGATGAATGGAGCCAAACATTGTGTTCCTGTTTTTGTATTTGCTATTATAAAATGAATAGTTCCATTGGTTTAATGGGAGAAATGCCCCCTGATATTCAGAGGGGTCCCATGTTTGCTCCCTAATCTAGTGTTGGCTGACTGCGCAATAACTGCACTTCAGTGGCAACAGATTGTTTGGTTCAACAATTCTTCTGGAAATGCTCTTTTCTAGTTAGTGATTGAGTTCTTTATTATATTAACTGAGATCTTACACATTTCCTTTTCTGTTTTTAGTTTGAAAAATGAGTAACAATTTACTCGTTCCACCAAACTCTTAGTGAAACTCAGATTTTCAAATGTCTTGTGGCATATGGTGAAGTTCTTCACAGTTAACCTAGGCATAGTTACAGTTGCTAGACTGTAAGGGACCATCTGCTTAAACCCTTTTGCAACAGGGCCACCGTGAGCCATTATGAAGCAACTGTCATAATAGGTTCATTTTCATGGACCCCCTAGAATTTAGATTTCGTGATTTTCTGGGGGTCCAAGAGGCTCATTAGTGATTGACTGGGCCACATTTGTGTAAAATACTCAATATACAGACACCTAGTAATGCACTGTTCTGTAGTAATGCACTGTTAATTCTTGCATGGAGCATCAGCATGTGTAAGACCTTGAAATACTACTAAACTTATCCTATATAAGTTTAGTTTAGAAAGATTTTTGTTTTTTTTCACCAGCTAGAGCTAGGCTAATAGGTGGCACGGTGGTGTAGTGGTTAGCGCTGTTGCCTCACAGCCAGACGATCTGGGTCCGGTTCCCTCTCCTGGCTGTTCTGTGTGGAGTTTGCATGTTCTCCCTGTGCTCGAGTGGGTTTCCTCCCACAGTCCAAAGACATGCATGTTAGGTTTATTGGTCGCTCTAAGTTGCCCATAGATGTAAGTGTGTGTTGGCCATGCGATGGACTGGCAACCTGTCCATGGTGTACCCTGCCTTCGCCTGATGAAGCTGGGATTGGCTCTACGCCCCCCACCACCCCAACTAGTGGGATGAAGTGGAAGATAATGAATGGAAGATGGTTAGAGGAACACAGGTTTGTGTACTCCTCTCCATAATGCAACCCAGAGGCTACAAACATCAATTCTGCCACTTGTTTTAACTGAATAATGGATGGATGGATAGAGTTAGGCTTATTAATTTGACAAGTATTTACTGAAGGATTCACTGTGAAATTGTAAAAGCTATAAGGCCCATTAAGGCCATACCATTGAGGCTTTTAACATTATTGTTGGGCATTATCTATTCTGTGTTTTTTTGAAACAAAAGTAAAACCTAAATAAAGAAGTTCTTACAAAATAAATGAATGCAATAGCATGATTTTCAACGTAAACTGTTTTGAGTGTTAATTGTGTCAACAACAGTGGCTAAATGTTTTGCCAGGCTAGGAGCATTCATTTTGCAAGCGTGAGGTCTGCTCACTTCAGAAGACTTTTGATTCTGGCTCAGAAGCACAGTAATAACTCAAATTAATTGAAGGGGTGCCTGGCATCATAAAGACAGAGCAAAGCAAAATAAAAAAAGTTTGCAGGCACAATGTTCAACAAACCATAAGACAGGCTCAGTTCTAGCAAAATGATGTTCAGAAGTCACATGGGTTACAGATTCAGATTTGAGGAAAGCACAAAGTTGAGTGACATCTGAAATCAAACGGGCTCCTGTCCTTTGAATAGACACGCTTAAATAATTTATTTGTCTATATTTTTGTAATTGTTTAGATGTTGATTGTCAACGTGTAAGTAGATAAAATAAAATTATATATGTGTGTGTGTGTGATAAGAATATTTTTATGGGGTAAAGGGCCATAACGGTTCCCCACTGTATATATATATATATATATATATATATATATATATATATATATATATATATATATATATATATATATATGCGGAAATTGCATATCAACATTTAGACGCACAAATGTCATGTAGCCTACACGCCTCACGCACAAGAAATCAGTTTGTTGACTATATATTTTGTCAGAGAGCCGTCTGAGAAGCAGCTATGTGTGTTTTAAAGCTCCCGCGGTATCGAGAACAGTCTTAGGTTCACTGGACAATTACGAAATGGTTAGCAATGCGTAGTCTAGTGACTACTACCAAAAGAAACCTGTTTTAAGGCTCATTTATGCTCAACGTTAAATACGGATATACACAGAGTCTTCTGTCCATACTCTGCGTTCTTTTCATACATTCATTCGTTTTCTGAAAGCTTACGGATACGGATGAGATGGAGCAATACCGCTGGAGACCGTGGGGACAGTTCGACCACTTCCATACAGACACGATGATGAAGCATTGGTGGAACTTTTTAAAGAGAGGTTCTGCACGTTCATTAGAAATTCACTGAAATACCTTAAACTAAATAAAGAACTAAGAGCTCGTCCACTGTTGCCATGTTTGATTTACTCTGAACTACCCTCTACTGGATGTGTTGCTCAGAAACCATGTCAACGGAGCTGACGCAGAGAAGTGTGTAGGCAGTGACGCTATATTGCTTTAAACGCACGCAGATAGAGTATAAATCAGCCTTTACATGTGTTAATATTTTTAAAATCTGTGTTTTTTTGTATGAAATACTCACACAACTTTAGATGCACACAGATAAATCCATGCTTTCAGTAGGCGTGGCCATCTTTGCAACGCATCAACGCAAGTTATGCTAATCGACATAATTTCATAATCAATTACGTCGACATGTTGCCCCATCCCTATTCTAATCTGCTGCGTCCCAGCAGAAGATCCCAATATATGCCTCCACGTAAATAGTACTTTTACACATATTCAAGGTGTGTTTTTACATATTCTTTGGCATAGAGAAACAAAAATAGCTTTTCTTGCTGTATACAGATCCAACCAGCCTTTATGACCTGTATGGCCAGGTCTTTATCTCCTGCACTTGGGGCCGATTGCCTTGGGAGATTCCTGCTGTAAAACAGGATCTGCAGAGCCATAAACTTTATGATGGTCATCTGCCTAAAAGAGCTTCAGCTGACGGGTATATGGTATGTAAGAAATATTTACAACAACAGTATAGGTGGTTGCTCAGAAGGGGAATCAAACTCTACAGCATGGAGGGGCTGCAGCGGTGTAACCCACTACACTATACCAATCCCCGAATCTTTCCACAATGTTATGTACAGTATATGTTAGATAAAGTTAAATAAAGCTTCCAGAGAATTAACAAATCACAGATTCTTGTTTTCATTCCATTTTGCAAAATGTCCCAACTTTCTGGTTTGTAAATGAAAATGAGTTGTTCAAGTAGTTAAACAATTTTCAGCTCAGTGTTTATGGCTTTTTGTAGAAAACTGCCAATGTCAACAGGAGACCACTGAAGTTGAGGCCAATTTTAACATAAATCATCAAACCTCCCTTTGATATATTCATAATTCCTTCCACTCAGTTGCATAACCTTCTGCTCTGTGTGCTATCACAGCAGCCATAAGGTTAATTAGAGTCTGCCTTCAGTGGAGCGCTGAGGGGGCTGGGATTGCTGTGAGAATGTAAACCTCTTTCACTGTATCTCTCACCCCATGCACAAACTGGTCTTATCCCGTTTGTACAGCTGCTTCTTTTCTGATAGCAGGATTTGCCCAAACTGTAGATAAAAGGCATCAGCAGCATATCAAATTAGCCCGTTGACCTTGAGAATCTTCCTAACAGCCAGACTGTACCTAGTTTTAGTCTGATTCATTACAATGGGGGCTGCCAGTCTTGGAGGAAAGCTCTGGCCTTGCAGTTTTTTGCTGGGATTGCAGTACCAGAGCACTTGCTGACTCACCGGGATCCTTTCTTGAAGTAATCGCACTGTAAGTGCTTTAGAGTGTTACAGCAAGATACTGGAGCTTGACCACACTGCAAAAAGTGTTAAGTGGGAAAACCTAAAAAAATGACCACATGTGGTAACAAGCAATATAACTAGTTTTACTGAACTCTATTTAGATAAAAAGAACTGTGCAGTTGAATGAAACTTGTTAATTTACTTGTTACTTGTTAGACTTATTTTTTTTAGGTTTTTCCTAAAAACATTATACAACGCACCCTAGTCAGATAGATTGACAGGTTTGGGTAAAGAGTGATAAAAATGATAATAAATTATCATCATTTTATTTATGGCCAATTATTTAGTCCTTGTAGGACAAAAGATTGTTATGAATTTCTCAATTTGAACTCCCCCTGTTGCATAAGCACTTTGGGGCCAACTTTTAAGGCATACCAGGCTCAGTTCTTGGCTAGCTATGACTTTCAAACCATGCTGAGGTCGCTCAGTCTAAGTCTAAGGGCTCTTATCATAGAAAAAATCAACTTCAGAAACAATCTGTTTTAAATTCATTGTATAAAAACAGACATTATTAAACCTTCAAAACATACGGTTTGCTCCCCAGTCCCTGCAGATCATGTATGGAAACTAAGCTCTAAGCCTTTAATGTCACAAAATTCAGTGCATGCAGATGTATCTTCATATTCAGCCTATAGCCTAGAGAATTCAGCCTAAATCAGTTTTATGGCCACAGTACCAAAATTAAACTGGTGTAAGGGATAGAGTGAGACAATGGTCATAAAAAAACAATTGAATGAATGAATGAATCAATTAAAATAAAGCTATATAAATAACATAAGTGGTCCTCAGGGAAAATCTGAAGACAGTTGTAGAATAATGGCTCTTTAATGTGCTCTTGATGCTTGGATGAGCATGACTTGTGTATAATCTACTGTGTCTGCATTATTTAACTCTATCATATGGTATTTGGGTATGGGGGTTAAGTGATAAGATAAGATAAGATAAGATAAGATACCCTAAGATAAGATAATCCTTCATTAGTCCCACAGTGGGGGAAATTCACAATGTTACAGCAGCAAAGGAACAGCAAGGCATTGAGTACAAAAAATAGATAAATAAACAGTACAGTATATACAATATAAATAATAAAAAAGCAAAAACTTCTAAGATTGTATTTACAATTGATTGCATGTTGCTTCTAATTGCACAGGGGTGATGGAAAAATATTGCACATTACATTACACTGAAAAAATGATATTTGAATTAAATTATTTATAATTTTTTATAAATTATTTAGTTGCTGGTCCAATGAAAAACATGCATCACTATTTTTGTCGATTTTGTGTTTTCTACCTCAATTAAACACACCAACGGTCTTTTACATTGTATGCAAATTTCATGATGAATGGACCAATAGAAGTGCTGCAAAATAGCTTGGAAAAAATTCTGGTCCCATTGACCTACATTGAAAGTAAAGTAAAGTTTTTGGTCTCTCCTGTAAAGTTTCAATTTTGGAGGTACTTGTTTTTCATTGGATAGCGACGATTTATAACTATATATATTAATAATTTGAAATAAATAATTTTTGTTATTGCCCCGTTTTAAACCTTTTGAGTGCCTTATTTGCCAAAAATACAGCATGAGTCAACTCATTTAACCCCACTGAAACAATCTCTACATTAATTCTCTATATACATCTCTGCCTACTGAGTCACAACTGAGTGATTTCAAATGCAAAAAGCAAACACAAGATGGTGCCAAATTCACACAGAACTGCTCACAACACTGACATTAAGTACACCTCCTTGTTTCTACACTCTTTGTCTATTTTATCAGCTCTACCTAAAAGATAAGTGCACTTTATGTTTCTACACTTCCAGACAGTAGTCCATCTGTTTCTCTGTATACTTTGTTACCCTGTTTTTCAATGGTCAGGACCCACACAGGACCACCACAGAGCAGGTATTAGTTGGGTGGTAGATCATTTTCAGTAGTGCAGTGATACTGACATGGTGGTGGTGTGTTGGTGTCTGTTGTGCTGGTCTGAATGGATCAGCTGCTGCTGGAGTTTATAAACACCTCACTGTCAGTGCTGTCCTGAGAATAGTCCACCAACCAAAACCAGCCAAAACCATCCTGTGGGCAGCATCTGGTGACCACTGACGAAGGACTAGAGGATGACCAACAAAAACTGTGCAGCAACAGATGAGCTATCATCTCTGACTTTACATCTTCAAGGTAGGAGTGTCTAACAGAGTGGACAGTGAGTGGACACAGTCAAGGGCGTAGGAGCGGATTTGACATTGGGGGATACACATTTGGTAAAATGAATCAAAGCCCACCCTATTCCCTAAATATTACCTATAAGCTGATTCCACTGCAGGTAAGGTAGTATATCACTGTATGTATAGTAACGTAGAACAATATTTGTGGAATTACAGTAAATTATAAATAAATAAACAAAATACAACATTATCTGTATTATTTTTTAATAATATGTTTATTATTAGATAAATCAAATTAAAGCTCACTTTACAAACTAAACAAGATACTCCACATTACATGGTACATATAACCAAAACAATGATTATTTTCTTTAGTGGCATAATGCTGAAATTAAATGACAAATAAATGTATGTTGAGGTTTTCTGACTAGACAAGACTAACATTAATGTTAGACAGCAAGGCTGTGTCTCAAACAGCACCCTCTGGAACTTAAAGCACTTCTAATGCTGGTGTCCTTTTATTTATTTTATTTATTTTATTATTATATTTTTTTATTATTATTATAGTTTTTATGTATTTAGTGTAGTAGTAGTCTGCAGCAGGGGTGATTGCAGGCTTATAGGTTTAGCTGAGCACCCAAATGAGAACAGCTCAATAAAAAAACTACATTTTAAAGTCATTTTGGACCATCAATCCGAAATCAGACACCAATAAATCTTAAAAAAAAAACTTAGTTTACAAAGCAACAAATGTATTAAGACATTTTATTAAGTAAGTATAATAAAGGGTATATTTGCTTTTTATAATATATATATATATATATATATATATATATATATATATATATATATATATATATATATATATATATATATATATATATATATACTACATATAAAATGTAGAAAATACTTTACTATAATCTTTAGAGGGTGCTGGGACTCCAAAACGGTCAAGACACCAAAATAATGAAAACAAAGGCAGTAGTAATGGTACCAAAGGCAAAGGGTGAGCACACTAGACAACAAAAAATAATGTTTTATATTATTTCTTGAGGCTTCTATGTATTTTTCTATTAAAAACAATATGCTTCCCGCTTTCATGTACTTAATAATCATTTGACTGGAAATGAAACTGTGAAAATGTGAAGAGCCACATTTGTACAGAGCTGTATATGCAAACAATTCAATATATATGAAAGAGCAGTTCTATTGTTTGATATGATACATTCAATTATAACCTAACTGCAAAAGCCACCCAAACTTAAAATGATTTGAATTGAGGATTCAATCTATTTTTGATAATAATGAACACTATTAATTTGCCACAGTAACATTCCAAAAGAATCAGGCAATTATATTATTTTAATAGTATTTTTTGGAGTTATCCAGGTGCTGAAAAAACAGAAAAGAAATAAACTCAAATATCTTTGAGTATTAGTGAAAGCATTTTAGTTTGAATATAACCAGAGACATTAAAATCTATCAAAAGTACATATAACTGTGTAAAGAAATTGGAACTGGATGCTCGTTAGCAGCCTTAATTGAGTAGCATCATCTTACTGAGCAAAGTACACCAAAGACATTAAACCTGCTGGGAAACTTAGTTAAACAAGCTACTCCTACTCCTACTAATTAAGACCTAATGATTCAAGTTCACATCCAGGTGAGGTGATTATTATCCTCGTGTTATTATGCTTTGTGTTGATGGAAAAACGAAATAACGAGGGAAGCAAAAACTGTTTTAATTGGTCCAGGGATCACTTTTAATTGATATGAATGTAAGCAAACATTAGCACTTGGCGACCCATTAAGATAATGAAGCTCACCAATGTTTTGATTTGAGTATTTAAGATATCACGCAGACATTCACAGGCGTGCATTTCGGAAAACAGTCACTCCGTTTTGCACTCGCTCTCTACGTTTCTGGCGTAGATATAAGTTTAGGCATAGGCTGATGTCTTAAATGTGATTTGTGCTTTTTTCTTTCTTCTGGTTGATTACTATTTTCCAGTTACTGGTCTTCTAAAATGAACTCTACTGAGCCAGTAACAGTTTTCATTATTGAGGGATTCAAAGAGAAACACTCAATTCTATTTGCTATTTTCCTGACAATGTATGTTCTTATTTTGGGGGGAAACAGTATGATTATATATCTGGTCAGAACAGACCCCAAACTAAATTCACCCATGTACTTTTTCCTCCACAATCTGTCCTTCTCTGACATGATCTACACATCAGTGACTATACCGAACATGCTTTCAGGATTCCTAGTGGAAATCAAGACCATTTCCAAAGTGGGTTGCTTTGCACAAATGATTTTTTTCCTCTCGATGGGCGTAACAGGACGTGGTTTGTTGACGGTGATGGCTTTTGACCGTTACTTTGCTATTTGCCATCCTTTACGCTACACATCAGTCATGACCAGAAAGATTCAATATTTGCTCATATTATTAGCCTGGCTGTTCGGATGGCTTATCACTGTTCCAGCTTTCTGTTTAGCCGTGCCGCTGCCGTTCTGTGGGCCCAACATAGTGAAGCACATCTTCTGCGATCACACCTCACTTGTGCGCCTGGCTTGTGCTGACACTACAAGGAACAGCGTAGTAGCACTGATTTTTGCTTTACTTGCCCTTCTCTCTACCTTCCTGCTGATTCTGGCGTCTTATATTTGCATCGGGAAAGCCATCAGCAAGATGGGCTCAGCTGAAAGACTGAAGGCTGCTGCTACTTGTGTGTCTCACCTGATAGTGGTCTGCATCTCCTACGTGTCTGCCACCTGCGTGTACATCTCCTACAGAGTGGCCACGTTTGACCCAGAGGTGCGCTTGGTTATTGCTGTGGTGTACTCTGTGCTGACGCCCCTCCTAAACCCCTTCATTTACAGCTTGAGGAACAAAGAGCTACAGGATGCCATGAGGAGAGCTTTCAGCAGATACAGTGCAACAACTCACACAGTCCGGAAAACTGTACCCTCTGTCTCATCATGAGATAAATACAGTAAGATAGAGCAAATGTGGAGTTTTGCTTCCACAAGGCCGTGCTGGACAGATTTCTCAGATTCTCAATAACACTGATAGCATTATATCAAATGGGCTGTACAAAGCTGAACATAATGGCAAGTGAGCCATGAATTAAACAAGAGAAGCAACATTTTATTCTGATGGTCCACTGTTCGTGTTTTGAAGTTGCTCACCTGTCTATGACAAACGAAATATCTATTTAATGCACCAGAACAAGAAGTTGAATATAATCTGTTAGTCTGGTAACACTTGAAACATCTGTAAATGATTTTTGCTTTAAAGGGAGGTTATAGATTTCAGGATGACCTTCTACTCCGATCAAACATCACTTATGAGTTTATGGTTTTAATCTGGTTTAATTGGTTTCAATCATGTTTAATGTAAACTGCTTGGTGAGAATGGCTTGACTACCAAGTGTGCTTCTAAATGTGGCATTACAGGTACTGATTTGTGGTTCAATCTTATTATTACATGTAATAGACGTTAGATGGATAGTATATGGATATTATTACAATAGTTATTATTTTACATGTAGGAGTTCAAGGGGAAATCCACACATTTTGTTAAAGTTTGTGAACAACTCAGTGGGTGAAATGGTACATTATAGAGAAATTGAGTATATAGTCAGATGTTCTTCACAGTTGTGATGATAGGAACCAGGGTTGGCCTTATTTATAACACAAATATAAGCATTTTATTTACTATTTAAAACTACAAGCCTTCTGAGTTGTACGTGCTGATGATGGTAAATAGTCATACATTTGAAAAGAATAAGATTTCTGCAGATATTCTTTTGCCTCAAAATGTCCAGCATGAATAGAATTTAAAAAATGGGTTAAAATAAATTTAAGAACAAATTTTGTCAAATAATCATTATAAAATTCAACTCTTGACATTGACACTGTATATCTAATCAGTTTCACCACCACTGTGAACAATTCTGTCTTTTTCTCCCATAAGGATTCTCTAGAAGTGAGCATCTCAGTGAGTAGATTATTCCAAAAAAAGAAAAGAGAGAGTATAGAAGCACTCTGGTACAGTTTCTTTATTATGTTACTCATGGTTATGTAATTATCTATTAATTTCACAACATTAAAAAAATATTTATCCCACTTTTGTATAACTTGCATGTTTTTCATGTTTAATTGTAACTTAACATAAAAATAACTTTTACATATTTGGACATCTGATACCATTTGATAAAAAAACTAAAATTGTGTAAAATAAGTAATAATCTGCTCATGTAGTGGATTTCTGCATCTTCTCCACCACTAGAGAATCTTGCTTATATAGGCAAGTAATAAACATTCTGTAACTACAGCAGTGCACTGTTGAGGGACAAATCCTCAAGTTCATATGGAAGAACTCACAAGCCTTCCTCGTGTAATTCAGACTGATTGATTAACATGTATGTGTTTTCCATCTGCTATCTAGAAGTTTTTCAGATTAGAGTGAGAGACTCAATACACTAGACGCTACACTGGCCTGTGCATAGACTTTACCTGGTCTGCACTATAGTTAAACTATAATTTTCTATTTAACTATTTAATTTTCTCTGTTTCATAAGTCAGAATTTGCAAATGTTACTAAAATGTTATTATATGGAAGTGAAACAATGTTTTCAAGTGTGTAGCTTTTAACTGCATAGAAAAACAACAACATTGGGGCCAAGGACACAGTCTACTACCATAAAATCAGCAGCGACAGGTGTTGACAACATACTGTTTTTGAATTGTGTGTCAGAGGAGATGTAATGCAAGAAAAAAAACAATAAGGCCCCAAAATAGAGCCTTGTGGGACACAACACATTGCAAAAACATGTCTAAACTTAGCAAATTCTCAAGACTATCTGTAATTTTCAACACTATCCATTAAAACAGCACAGTCAATAGTATCACATAGTTTCATACTTTAAGGCATAATTTGATAATTTGGTTTCCACACCAGAATAACTAAGGTTGGTTACTAAAATATCTGGGATTCATGACATGTTTTTAGAAAATGTTGCCCCAACACTGTTTATAATTAGAAACTGTAGGAGCATGTTGTGGAACATAGATACCCATACTCTAAAGTATTGATTTTAAGAAAATCCTCCTGCTAATGGCTGGAGGAATCCAAACATCACATATGTCCCTACTGTTTGTTGGTCTATGTACTATTTGAATGATATAATAATCTTATTTTATTATTTTTTATAGAATTAGAAATAGAGGCAGGTCTAAAAATTAGTTTTAGGGCATGTACTTGTTTAACATAGCATACAACAACTCTAATAATTATTATTCTCGTCTACTAAGAGCTACGAAGGAAAACCTTAATGATGTATTTAATCCATAAGAAATTTGATCACACTTTCTCACACAACACCGACCATTTATGCAAGTTTAGAAAGTATTGCATGGTGCATAAGCATGGAGTTACTGTCATGTGTTTGCATCGTGTTTGTCTCCTTCAGATTAAGTTTCAGCTCTCAGCACGTCTAAAATAGTGACTTTATAAGAGAAGGAACAACATCCAAACTTTCACTGTAACTTAATGGAACAGCATACTTCCAAAGTATTTTTCGACCTTTCTATCAGCCTGTTTATTATTTAGAGCATTTTGAATTCACAACTTCATTAGTAACACCTCCTTGTCTCTAAATTCATTTTCTATTTTACCAGCTCCATTTACCAAATAGAAGCACTTTCCTGCTCTGCATACTTTGTTATCCCCTTTTACCCTGTTCTTTAGTGGTCAGGACCCCCACAGGACCTCCACAGAGCAGGTGTTATAAGGGTGGTGGATCATTCTCAGCACTGTGACCCTGACATGATGGTTCTGTGTTAGTGTTTGTTGTGCTGGTGTGAGTGGATCAGAAACAGAAGCGCTGCTGGAGTTTTTAAACACTGTGTCCACTCACTGTCCACTCTATTAGACACTCCCACCTTGTTGGCTCACCTTGTAGATTCAAAGTCTTGTGTTGGACATTGTCTAGTTTTTCATCAGAGGTCACAGGACGCTGTCCACAGGACACTGTGGGCTGGATGTTACTGGTTGGTGGACTATTCCCAGTCCAGCAGTGACACTGAGGTGTTTAAACACTCCAGCAGCACTGCTGTGTCTGATCCACTCATACCAGCACAACACAAACTAACACCATCTACCACAACCATGTCAGTGTCACTGCAGTGATGAGAATGATTCACCATTTAAATAATTTCTGCTCCGGTGCGGGTCCTGACCATTTAAGAACAGGGTAAAGGGGGAATAAGGGATGCAGTGAATTAGATGGACTACAGTCTGTAATTGTACAACTATAAAAGCATGTACAGTGTTCATTTCGTTGACGAAATATTTTCGTCATAGTTTTCATCAATGAACCTTTTTTTTCATGACAAAAACGAGACGATAACTGACTAAAATCTACAGAAAGGATAAAAAATATGACGAAATTGACTGAGATTTTAGTCAACGAATAAAAACGAGACGAACATGTTTGGCAGGGACGACATCCAATCAGAACTGATTTAGTTTTGTGAAAGGCGGGAACAAGTTAGAAAAACATCCTATCATAACTACTTTGGCGTATATGGAGAGGCGGGACAAGCCGAGTAGCCGTCAATCAACGCACACTTACACAAATGTGGTCTAAACCCGGGAAGACCATACGAGCCTGTGAACTGTTGTTACTCGTAATGGAACTAAGTTATCTAGGCAGTGTCAGCAGAGAGAAAGAGAGTTTAGAGTTTGTGTTTAGAGAAAATCACCACACAGCGCTGGACATCAGCCCCCCAGGACCACCGTTAGCTAGCTTTACCGCTGCTAACGCTAGCTTAGCCTTTCTTAATCCTAGTACTGCACACTGCCCTGTACAGTTTAGAGCGTGTCCTGCTGTAAAAGCTGTATTAACTCAGTAAGCTGGTGTTAATGGTCAGATTAGTTGGATCAGGTATGTGGGAAGCAGGTGAACCGCTATATGTGCAGAGCCAGAGTCGGGAGACTAGCTAGCTAACTCCAACCATCTGCGTTTGATGATCATGTCCCAAATCTCTCCGTACACACTAGAAAGTGCACGAAACAGATTAGCTAATTTTATTTACAATTTATTAGTGCACGTAATGTGCAGTGTGTCTCTAGTAAACTCTGTGATCTGGAGATGTGGCAGTTTTTCATTCATTGATTTACTGTTATGCTAAAATTTATTTGAACTGTACAATTAAAAATATTTTCATAGCAAAAAGTGACAATTAATGCAATTAATGTAGATTAGTTAATCACAGAGCATGTAATTTAATTAGATTGACAGCACTAGTAACAATTATTAAATAAATAAGAGATAAAAAGGTGATACAAGATAAAATAACAGTTTTCTCTTATTCACTTTGTGGTTACGGAAGAGCTCAGATGTTGTTTGTTAAGTCAGTTTGTGTGTATATTGGTCTTTCAAACATGAATAATATTCCATAACTGGTTAATAAATGTTTCATTTTGTGTAAGTGTATATAATGATTTAAATAATTGAAGGGAACTGAAGAAAAAGCATTTACATTTTACACCCTTTATATTTTAGTCGACTGAATCAACTGTAAATTTAGTCTGGACTATATTCTTATGATAATTAGTCGACTAAAACTAGACTAAAACTAAAAACTATTCAAATGACTAAATTATGGCTAAAACTAAGTGACACTTTAGGTAAAAGACTACGACTAAAACGAAATCAAAATTTGCTGTCAAAATTAACACTGCGCATGTAGTTTGTAACGTGGAGCCGATAAAGAAGATAATGAAAGCAGATAAAAGGTGGATTACCTAAAGGAGTGTATTATTAAACATTCACCAAAACAACTACAGTAATGAAGTAATTAAGGTTTCAAATCCAAGAGGGCTGATTAAGCGTCTGTAAACAGAGTAACCCAGGGAACAATGAAACTCTGATATTTTAATGGGTCCAGAGGAAGCTTTTAATTGATATGAATGAAAACAAACAAATCTGCCAATTAAGGCAAAGAAACTAATGACATTTGAAATGGTCTATTTAAGACCCATACTCATACACCATTCCCTCATTTATAACATAATTAAGCTTGGCATGCATTAAGGTATGATGTGGGGGGCTGGCGCCACTTGATCATGACATGTTTCTGCTATAATATAAAATTTCTTGTCTTTATTATGTTTTATATAAGGCTTTTCATGAATTTCAGTAGAACAATGAAATCTTTTTGAAGGCAAGGGTTTAGGTAAGATTGCTTTTGCTCTTCATTACTTGTTGCTTACTTATTATAAGCTATGACCTGGGCTTATATTTCACAATTTCACTTTTCAATTTGGACACTTCATACTAATTTCTATTAGCAAGTCAGTAATTCTTTGGTATCTTATTTGGTTGTTATATGTCTGTCCAAAGAAAAAAAAAACATGTTTCTCCAAGTATCTATCCTTTTTCCAACACCGCATCTGCCTCTCACATTGTATGAAGATTGAGGCCCATGTTTTTTATTGGACGGCGATGATATACAACATATACATCCACATTCAAATAATGCATGCCTCATCATTAATGCTGTCTTTCCTTTCTCTGTTAAGGGCAGAGCTCCAGTCCCAGATTCAACAAAATGAACTCTACTGAGCCAGTAACGTTTTTCATCATTGAGGGACTGAAAGATAAATACATGATGCTATTTGCTATTTTCCTGACAATGTATGTTCTTATTTTGGGGGGAAACAGTATGATTATATATCTGGTCAGAACAGACCCCAAACTGAATTCCCCCATGTACTTTTTCCTCCACAATCTGTCCTTCTCTGACATAATCTACACATCAGTGACCATCCCCAACATGCTTTCAGGATTCCTAGCGGACGTCAAGACCATTTCCAAAATGGGCTGCTTTGCACAAATGTATATATTCCTCTCAATGACTGTAACAGGACGTGGTTTGCTGACAATGATGGCTTTTGACCGGTACTTAGCCATCTGCCATCCTTTACGCTACACATCAGTCATGACCAGGAGGCTGCGCTATTTCCTTATATTTGTAGCTTGGCTGTTTGGCTGGTTTATTCCTTTCCCTGCTTTGATATTGGCTTTGCCGCTGCCGTTCTGCGGGCCCAACATAGTGAAGCACATCTTTTGTGATCACACCTCCCTTGTGCGCCTGGCTTGCGCTGACACTACAAGGAACAACATAGTAGCACTGTTTTTTGCTTTATTTGCCATTATTTTCACCTTCCTGCTGATTCTGGCGTCTTATATTTGCATCGGGAAAGCCATCAGCCAGATGGGCTCAGCTGAAAGGCTGAAAGCCGCTGCAACTTGTGTGTCTCACCTAATAGTGGTCTGCATCTCCTATGTGTCTGCCGCCTGCGTGTACATCTCCTACAGAGTGGCCACGTTCGACCCAGACGTGCGTTTGATTATTGCTGTGCTGTACTCTGTGCTGACGCCCCTCCTGAACCCCTTCATTTACAGCTTGAGGAACAAAGAGCTGCAGGATGCCATGAGGAGAGCTTTCACTAGATACAGTGCAACCTCTCACGCAGTCCGGAAAACTGTACCCTCTGTCTCATCATGAGATCGTGGTTGCAACCAAAAAAAACAAAAAAAACATGTACACTCAAATGTTAGAGACCTGCTCGGCTGATTGCTGAACGTCTTTCTGGTTACAAGGAAAGTCGTATTCATATTTGGACTGACTGCCCTCGTTTCTTAGGCTGTAACAAGCCTTGGTAAGGGGACAGACCAAGTTTACTCACTGGCAAGCTTAACCCGTGAGTCAGCCTCTATAACATCAGCGGAAAGAATAAGTACATATGAATAATGGAGCTGTTATTACTTTTACGTTAATACGTATATTAATAATTGCGTGGCTCATACAAATGTATCACAGTGTATCAGCAATTTCTGGACTGTTTAAGAATAAGAATAAGAATGTATTTAAAGTTTAAGACTGTTATTACACTCCAGTTACTGAATCAACTGTTCAGGGTTCATCTATGTGAATTGGTGGCAATGAAAGAGCCAGTGCTTAGACTTTAAAAGAACCATTTAATCTCCAAAATGTGATTTTTTTCTGTCTGCAATGTCTGTCCTGCAGTACCCCTTTATTAACTATGTAACTATTATTTATTGAATTATTTAATTAACAATTTAATTACTGTTTAAGTTTCTTTTCACTGCATGATATATGTAATAATGTATTGTGTTAACCACTACTTAATTAAAATTTAGTTTCAACAGGTCTTTCTTTGTTAGCCATGTGTAGTCTTTATTATATATTAGTATGACTGTCTTTTAAATACAAAGCTTTTGAGGTAATTTTATCTTATTCATGTTACATTCATGAAAATGTTGTAAACAGACTGACATGTATTACCACTTAGAAATGTGGAATCATGGTTTCCAGCAGTGTCAAGCCCATGTAAAGCTATAGTTTTTTGCAACGTTGTGTTCCAAATAAAAAAATACAATAACTTAGGAAATACTGGTGTGCGGAATGGTGAACAGCACTGTGTACGATACCACAATGAGCTACACAACATTAAAAACAATGTAATAATGCATTCAAATGGCCCCTACATTTTTCTTGTATTTATTTTTTCCCCTTAAGGTTAACTCATAACATTAGTGTAGGTTTATGTCAGTCAGACGTGACTGCAATTCATTTTACATGACTTGAATCATAATAACTTTATAATATTATAACCTTTTTCTAAAATACATCATTAATCGTGTAAAGCATCCAGCAATACATTGTGTAAATACGTTTGTATGTACTTATTGTATAATGTATGAATAAAAAAAAAGAACAGTAAATAATGAAAATGACTTTTGAGCAGGAAGCAATTAACCTATTTACATTCTACATCTACAGCATTTAGCAGACACTCTTATTCAGAGCGACTTACAAAAGTGTTTTCTGTTCAGTCAGAGTATGTATCACTATCTAGTACAAACAGGTTTAAGTCCAAACTACTCCTATACACCGCCATAAACAAGAGCCAGTGCTGATACCTAGAAAGAAGACAACAAAATATAAGGTTAAACTCAGTGCAATACGTAGCAAGACAGGAATACCTACAGAGAAGAGAATACATACACGAGTACATACAGCAGGGGTATTTAATTAGAATTCAGTAAGGTCCAGTCAGAGGGAATTTCCTCTGGCTAAGGTCCGGACCGTGTCTGTGTTGTAAATGGAACTTGTGGTTTGATTCAGTGTCATATCCTATATACTTCAGTATACAAGATATTAGCATTTTAAGTCATCAGCAACTGAAAGATAAACCAAATTACAAATACCGTTCAATATATTTCTACTATATTTATTTTAAATGAGGAACTGAATGAATTATTGATAGAACTTCAAATAAAGTCTACTTTAAAAAAAGAGAATGCTTTTGAAAAAAATTGCATCTTAAAGTGTTTATTTATAAAAAAAACATAATAAAACGTGCAGCTTCTTGTTAACTCTGCTTGACCTGTTGGTTGGGAGCTGTCTGTGGGAAGAATAAACATATGTCTCTCCATTACTGGTTAAAAAGTGTTTTTTGCTATCAACTTTTCTTTTTTCTCGCTTTATTCTCTGACTGCTGCTTCTCGCTCTGGACCTTGCCTGTGTGTGTGCCACACTCCCGAATCTGCTTAATCTGATTTGATTGGCTGAGGAGGGCTTTTGGTGAACTTACAATGCACACAATTGGTCTGTTAGTTTACTGCGCTGCAAAACACTGTAAAAATTAAGCCCCAATTAAGTAGTTTATCAATAGTTTATCAGTTTGGGTACACACTGGAAGACGTCTGGGTCCAGACCCGGACTGCGGTCCGCCTATTATTGACCTCTGACATACAGTATAACTGCAATACTTAGCCAGTGTTTCTAGAAGATAAAGAGTTATGCACTTAAGTACAATTATGGTTTATACCAATACTTCAGTAGATTGGTGCTTATAAGTGCGTCACAAAGAGATGAGTCTTCAGTCTGCGTTTGAAGACCTTGTTGTTCAGACAGCCAATGAAAGTTTGTTTCAACATCTGGGTGCCAGGACAGAGAAGAGTCTTGTTGCTTGTCTTCCATGAATCTTGAGGGACGGCGGGTCAAGCCGTAGAATTACAGCATTAAAGTAGAATTTTCAACATAGTACATAAATGAAATTAAACTTAAAGCAATTCTCAAAAACTGGTTTCACCCTGCCTTAGCTGTAGTTTTTACATAGCTACGCTGAGTATCTTGTTTGATTACTTTCTGGCTGAACATTAGGATGTTATTTTATTTCATGGTTGCAGATACGGGTAACTATCAGTCTGTGAGCTGTCTTTCCGCATCCCTTCAATTCATCCGGGCTAAGTTGTAAAGTCTGTCAGTGCCACTCTCAACTATGTGCTTGAGATTGATATTTAATGTGCCACAGAGTGCATTTCTTTAGCATGTTAAACATGGAGGGTATGGGACTTTGGTCGGGGTGACCCAGGTGTAGTTTTAAATTAGCTGTTTTCTCTTTTTTGGTTAGCTCATGAAGAATTTGACAAGCTCAGCTCTGATTTGTAACACAAAAGTTAGTTTGCAGCCTTAAACAAGTAATGGGAGCAAACCATGATCTGCCATCTGATCCCCAAAAGACAACTTAACATATCATCTCTAAACTCACTGCCAGTAATGACATAGAGGCCTACCTGTATATTTTTAAGGCAATCACTTAATCATTCAACTGTAAGACAAGCAGAAACAGAAACAAGGCCTAGCAGCTCACTGACACCTGATAAAGTCCAGGGCTATGCAAAGCTAAAGGAGGATCAATACACTTGGAACCCTCCCACAACAACAGAAGATTTTAGATATTACTGGGAGCGTCCTCGAGTGGCCACTGACAATCAGAACTCTTGGGCTTGCTCCTGGTAGGTCCCCATAACAGAAACAGCCTCGGGAAAAAACACAGAAAGAAACTTACTGAACAAGGGTCCGCCCCCCCTTATGCTGCTCCTGGATAGCTCTTCTCCTTAACAATGGAAGTGACATGGAGCCAGAAGGCGAGGACAATTCTAAAGCTAATCCTCTTCTGTCTTTCTTTCAGCAGGCCCACCAGAGAGAGCAAAGATACGATTACCTGTGCCCTTTGTCCCCCCGTCCATCACCAGGGTACTTTCAAGTGACTGGATATAGAAATTTTGGGACTTTCAAACTCAGTCATGACTATATATGGTTGTTGGTAATATCAGAGATTTGTCCCTGCCAATCTGAAAAGCCACCTCCAAGGGCACCACCAAAGAACCTGTCATCCCCTTTAGTCATGAAAGACGATCTACAGACACACCAAGTAACTACCATGCTCACCCTCTCTGCCTTCTAAAACAGAATTTATTTTTATGTCATTCATGAAGTGAATTGGATCTCCATCTTTCTTGAGAAGCTTTACATAAGGAGACCAAGGGTGCAACCAACCTCCTTTAGTTTTGTCTCTAAATACATTAGGACATATAACATTGGTCAACCAGGTGGTCCAGCTGGGAAAGGAACATGAGAAGGCCCTGGAGACACAACAGTGAGCCTGTCCCTACACCTGTACAATGGGCTGGCTCAACCCAGGAGATTTTAGTTGGGAGACCAGGTGCTGGTCCTCATTTCCATGGCCACCTGGCAGGTGCCCTACACACCCATTAAAGAAAGGGTTAGCTCCAAAAATTAGGGCCCGGAATAACCAGGTAGTAGCAAAATGATCCCATTGATTTATAACTTGAATTCCTGTTACAAGAAGTATACCTACATTTTTTTTATTTTATTAAGCAAACTTAAGAAAAGTTTATGTATATTTCTCAAGTATACTTTATGTAGTAAGTATACTGATATCAATGTACTAGTAGTATAGTTGTAAGTGTACTATTTCAGCACTTCTTGGAAGTAAATTGGCAATTTTTATTAAATATTTATGAACGTATACTTTGATTGTAAGTGTAGTTCACTTTGAGTACACACCTGGTTTACATCTTTTGTACTGCAACGACACTTAAAGTAACTGTTATATTTATATAATATACTGTTAGTTTACTAGCTCATTTATTCACTAATTTTCTAAGCCCATTATCACACACACACACACACACACACACACACACACACACACACACACACACACACACACACACACCTAGAGGGCAATTTAGCATCTCCAATTCACCTGACTGCATGTCTTTGGACTGTGAAAGGAAACCCACACAGACATAAGGAAAACATGCATACTCCACACAAAAAGGAATCTGGTTTCAGTGACTGGGAATCGGACCCAGGCTCTTTTTGCCAAGAGGTGACAGTGCTACCTTCTGCACCACCGTGCTACCCTTAGTTAACTAGTTATATATATACTTATGTACTTATATATAAGTAGACTTACCAGCGGACTACACAAACATATTAAAACAAACAAGCATACTTAGGATTCATACCATATTTATATTCTTTAGAAATAAATCTTTATAAAATCTTTATTAAAATTTCCAAGTTTAAAAGACATTTACTAGGGCACACTTGAATACATTTCTTTTTTACAAGGGTCTGGTCATTGGATAGAGGCTATTGAACTTCAACCACTTATATGAGCCTTGCCCATCTCTTTTTTAATGATGACCATACCTGACTTAGAGGTTCTTAGAGGTTCTGCAGTGACTACAGAAGATTATGTATGCCATGTATGCCATTATATATACCATGTATTGTTGATGTTTCCTTTTTTGTATCAGCCTAGCTCCAGAAACCTTCTAATTTAATTTGAGAAAAAGACTTTTGAACAAATGAACAGCATAGGAGGTCTTAGACCTGCACAGTTTGATAATTAAACTGCTCACACACATTAGAGGCAACTCAGCAGTAATTGTCAGGTGTAGTAGGTGTGTTAGGACAGGGAACTCACCAGCTGTGCTCCTACCCATTAGGAAAATGGTAAATCTATCATTGTCACTATACTTACTATGATATATATATGAATCCATGGATGAAAATATAGTTTTCATAGTATCTTTACAAACCATTGACTTCAAAAATACAGTGTAAAATGGCAACAAAGATGATGGGACTACAGTTGAATTATATGATTAACAGCGTGTACTTAATCTAAAATTTAAATCATTTAAACTGTTTTATTACACATCATATATTTATATATATAACTATCATATATAAGTATATTATAAATACTGTATGAAAAATGTTTGTTTCATTACACAATATTTATCTTTTGCAATGTTTCTATAGTATTATAACATAATATTTGTATATTAACTCTATATATTACACTATATATACACATTTTTTATATTTCGCCAAGAAAATGCAATGCACAAAAATAATACTTTAGCTCATTTCGTCTGGGAAAATGTAACCACTCTAAAGGGGTCTTCAACTAGGTGAGTGAGACTATCATGGTGTGTTATGCTTTTGTATCTCTCGGAAAACATTCACTAATAATTGTACATTTTATCCACTCCAATATTACTAGTCTTGCTGCTTGTATAACTAGAGTATTAGGACAGTTTGCCTTCATTACTTACATTAAGCTTTCTACTTTACCATATCATTACATCCCCAAAGGCTACCTACCTGTACACATGAGACTTCAAACTGTATGTCTGTGCAACTAAAACATTATATTTTTAAATAGCTCCCAGCCATGACATTTGTATTTGGTCAATAAGAAACATTGTTGTAACACTGCATTTACACACACACACACACACACATACATACATATATATATATATATATATATATATATATATATATATATATATATATATATATATATATATATATATACATATATATATATAACACATATAGGCTAGGATTCTGGAATCAGTTTGCTTTTCCAAGGACTCTGCTGAAACCACTGCCGAATCTCTTTGGTTTGGAGACCGTATATGATTGGGTTAAGAGCCGTCGGAATAACATAAAACAGAACACTGGCCACTTTCCCAAATTCTGCATAAGCAGGGAAACGATGCAGAATAATGGAAGTAATTCCACATCCAAGGATAATGAGGTACACGGTCAAATGCGTGCTGCATGTTTTCATAGCCTTACTCTGCAGAGCACCGTTCCTACTCTTTACACACACAACAGCAATCTTTAAGTAAGTGAGAGCAATGCAGGCTATTGATGTGCTCCAGAGCGCAGCAGAGGAGAACAACCCAACGACCTGATTAACTAAGAGGTTCTCGCACGAAAGTTTGAAAAGAGAAGCGTTGTCACAGAATGGGTTTGAAATAGTGGAACTGCAGTGTGACAGTCTGATACTGAGGCCCAGCACAATTCCAACTGGTACGATGGCTGTCACCCATGCTAATGCAGTCAGTTTGACAACCATGCTGTTGGTCATTATACTGTTGTATCTTAAGGGGTTGCATATGGCAACATACCTGTCAAAAGCCATAGCCATCAATATTGTGTGTGCGCTTGTACTAAACATATGAATACCATAAGCTTGAATTACACAAGCAATGTAGCTGATGAGCCTTTCAGATTGCTCTCTAAAAATATCTTTCAGCAAGCCAGGCATCACCACAGTAGCACCGAGCACATCATTCAGAGGAAGGTTGCAGAAGAGAATGTACATGGGTTTGTGCAGAGCTTTCTCCATCAATATCAGCGCTATAAGTCCGATGTTGGAAACCATAACGAAAAGATAAATTAAGAGGAGAAGAATAAATGCTGGATAAGCGGATTGTTGTGTGACCTTCAGGCCTTCAATCGTAAGAATCTGGTTTTTGTATGTTCCGTTTTCCATCACTCTTGTGAACCTGTTGGAAGAAAAATTAGGAAAATAATTGTTCGGAATTTCATCATCGATGCATATACGTTTTCATATTTAATTACAAAGTACAGGCGTAAAATTCCACACAGACCACCCACCTGTAAAATACACATATACACAAACATACATATTGCAAACAGCATTTGTTAACAAAGTTGGAGTTATCATTTTTCTGCAGTTATTGGAGGATCTAGACATTGTTGTTAACATGGTGCTTTGTTCTGAAAGTAGACAAAAATATTGTCTATAAATAATATGTTGGTTTTGGAACACCTTAAATGATTGAAAGTGCAGCACCTGAAGCTCTCCTTACCTCAGAAATGGAGAAGAAGCACTACCCAGATGATCTGTGCTTAATATATACTGTAACAGCTTCAGTTTCCGGGTGCTTTCTGACATGACCACGCTGTCAATTACAAGAACATCAGTAATAACAACAACAGAATCCCTTGGTAATTTTGTTGTATTCCTCAAAATATCACCTCAGAGTTGATAAACAAGTGGCAGATTAATTAAAGATATGTGGAGCAGGGTTATTAAAATAATAACTTTCTTGTACTGGATAAGGACAACACATATTTTTATAATTTTTTTTATTGTTTTTATAGCAGCAATCTGCAAAACCAGTTAAGCTAGTTAAACCAATTTATGCACCTAAAATTTGCTGATGTTAAAATAAATTCTAAAATAAATTGGATGTTAGTTCACTATTTAGTTAGTTCACTATTTAGTTAGTTCACTAAGAAAACTATTTAGGCTTTCTTAGTGCATGAGCACTCCTTTCAGTACCACGAATAAGTAAGCAAAAAAGTGAGCAGCATTTAACACAGCAACCACGAAATAACAACAGAACACATTTGGAATAAATTGTTTGTCATTTTCTAGGTAATCAATGTTCATATTTTGAGGTAAAGTGATTTAAACCCATTTATGCACTTAAAATTTGCTGATGTTAAGGTCAAAATAAATTCTTATAGTTCTTCTAAAACCCTTGATGTACTTAAAATATGTGTATATATGTGTGTGTGTACATATACTATTATATATAACATATTATTTTGCTAATGTGGTTGGAAGAAATTTTTATAGTTTAGTACTTTTGTGCTTTTTGAGTATTTTTGTAAGATATTCAAAGATTTGTGATATTCTCAAAAGTCTGATATGCCGACTAATTTGTCCATTGAGGGGTGATGTTTATTTAAAAACAATATATAGTTGTATGAATAGACAACAACTTTAGCAACTTTAACAGCTTTATTGTAATAGTTTTAGAAACAGACAAATACATAATGCAAGTTCTATTATCGGAACAGAATTTTTAATCTAAATTTTATAACCTTCTATTTGAGTGATATTAGGGCTATCAGTAACATTGTTCTGTCTAGAAGAGTGATATTAAATTCTGGTCCTAGAGAGCTGGTGTCCAGCGTAGTTTGTTGATTTTCTCTTGGCCTCTTGTTCTTGTTCTGGAGGGTCATAGACATGAGATCTATTGAAAGACACAAATACATCACCTAACATTCACCTCTAAATGTCACATTCTCAAGAAACAGTTGGTTTTGTAAGTCATATGCCCTCTTTCTATCAAAGTAGGCTGGCCAGGCTGAGTGGTGATCAAACGTTGCCTTGTATGCCTACCCTAAATAGCATTTATGTTATAATTTAGGCAAATAGATAATTTTAGATTATACTTTTCATCTTTTAATAGGGCCAATACTGCACTGATCCGGACACTGAGTATCGGATATATAGCTAAAACTAAAAATGCTGTGTTGGGTGCGAATGTTATCAGTGAAGAACAGGGAATAAATGAAGGCACTATTAGAATAGTAGGCCGAACTCAAACATGCCTCGAAACAGCCCATAAAGTCTCCTGGTTTGCTGATGTGGCCAGTCTACATTAAACTGGTCACAGCAAAAACACTGGTGCAATGTAAATTTATGCCAGCATAAGAAATCCCAGAGGCCAGGGGTACTGCTGCAGCTTTGGGCAGGAATCATGTCATACTTGATAGGGTTTGGGTAGAGAAGGAGAGTGATATCAAGGTCTCTGCCAACTCCAGTGAACAAAACCAGATATCAGCAACCTGCATTACTTAATACAACTACAGAAAAGATTATTAGTTATCTAAAACCCAGTTGTAACATACTTGAATCTGGCTTCATCTAAACATATGGCTTTCATTTTCTGGGTGCTTAACTTTCACACAATGTTAATGTGATGGGTTTTTGCCATGTGTAATCTTGTGTAATGTGCACGACAGCATGATATTGGCTGTCTATTGTGTATTATTATTATAATTATTGATGACCAGTAGGTGGTAGTAGATGACAAGTTAAAGTAGCAGTTTTATATTACATTTGTGAAATTATCAAATGTTAATAACATAAGTGGTGGTTCTAGAGAAACCTACTCATAATTGTTCACAGTGTTTGTGATGGAAACCATACAGCAGAAGCATTTAATGCCTCTGAAAGCTGCCTCAAAGAAAACTGTTACATTAAATAGTTCATTTAATGTATTAAACACTTCCAAAGGCAGCATTGCTCAACAGTTCTAGCAACTCGTGTTGTGTAAAACTTATTTTAAACATATGTTAAAGGCAGAAACAAATAGTCCCTACATTTTTTGTTCTTTCAGATTCCAATTTTTCATTACATATGAAAACACAGACCTCATTTACAGACCTCCACACAAAACTTAAATTCATTTATTATAATTCTGAAGGATTGTCTAAATTCTCCTTTGCATGGAAGGATGGTCTGCTTTTTTAATTACAAGTGTTTCTGAAAACAGATAGAAGCTTTATCTCCAACCTTTGTGAGAGGGAACTGGCCACTTTATTAGGCACACCTGTTTTGTATCGACACTCATTTTCGATTTTATTAGCTCCACTTACCATATAGGAGCACTTTGTGGTTCTACAATTACAGACAAGGCCATCTGTGTCTCCAGCTGATACAATGGGCAATGAGTGTAGGGACAAGGAGCTCTATTACTGTGATCCTTGATGGACTTCAGCAATTCTTATAACTGAGATGGGCGTCATACCTGTGTACCAAAATACCTGCACACTGTCCTGAGTGATGAAGAAGACTGCACCAGGAGAAAGGAGCATTTATAGGAGATTCCACCAACTGTTCAGATAAAAAAAGCCCTTCAGAGTGGTTTGAAGTCAAATGCTCCCTTTGACAGAGAATAGAAAAAGACAGCTGGATGTTAGTTCACCATTTAGGCTTTCTTAGCGCATGAGCACTCTTAATCAGGTTTCTTTTAGTACCAGAAATAAGTGAGCAGCATTTAACACAGCAACCATAAAATGGCAAAACAAACAAAACACATTTGGAACAGTTTTTTGGTCACTTTCCAGATTATTAATGTTCATATTTTCAGGTAAAGTGAATTGTTTTCAAAAATGCAGTGGCATGATGTTATATTTGTTGTTTTTTTAAGCCATGTCTTATTCTGTGAGTTTTTAGGCCAGTTTATTAGAGAGTTTATTTCCTCGCTCCAAAGCAAAAATACGAGTACTGCCTGACTCATGCAGCCCTGGAGTTTCCCCGTTATCTGATTACTCTAAGGTTGGTGGGGGGTTGACAAGGCAATAAGCGAGCAAAGCTAGTTGCCCAAAGGTGCAGTATTCATCAAGCAGTCAAAGACTTTGTGAAGCCCCCATGATTGGGGTTGGCCAGTTAACCATTGCCTCTGCCTTCTTTTTGTCCAGAGTAACATCATTGGAGCTAATAAAATACCCCAGGAAAGAAATGCACTGTACATGAAACTCACATTTCTCCCTCTTGATATATAGCTGATGTTCTAACAGCCTTTGGGGTACCTGATGGACATGGAAGACAAGAAACCAGGTCAGCAGAATAGATCAGGATATCATCAATATACACGCTAAAGAATTTACCAAACATAAAAAATTGCAACATCAATTGTAACAACAGAAAAGCCAAAAGGCATTACTAAGTACCCATGGTGCCCTCTAGTAGTGACAAAGGCAGTTTTCCACACATCACTCTCCCTAATTATAACTAGATTATAAGGGCTACATACATCTAACTTAGAAAAAAAAATTGCTCTGCCTAGCTGTTCTAGCATGGAGGGAACAAGTGGCAGAGGGTAAGCACATTTCTTAGTGATTTCATTGATACCCTGATAATCTATGCGTGGGCGAAGTCCGCCATCCTTTTTCTTAACAAAAAGCTGCTACCGGAGATGTGGATGGGCAAATAAAACACTGAGCAAGCGCCTCATCTACATACTCCTCCAAAGCTCTCTCCTCCTCCTCAGTAACCGGAAGAAGGAAAGACTTCATCATCAACACCTTTGTGGAAACACTCACCACATTTCCAGGGGTTGGAACCTTAGATTTATGTGGACGGGACCGGCTGTCAGATGGAAGATGACCTGCTGTACCGCAATACAAGCATAGGCCCACCCTACAGACGTCAAAGCCTCCTCTCTTTTTTCAAACTAGATGAGTCACATCGCATGGGTTCATGGGAGTTGTTTCTTTGCGGTTTACCTTGCACCCTGGAGCTGGCTTCTTTGATGCAATTGCTGACGGCTCTCCTTGAAGGTCGCCTTCTTAGTAATTGGTTTAAGCAAATGGACATGAAGATAAGCTGGTCCAGAGAGAGATTACTTAACCATTCTCCACTGACTCTAAGATCAGCTGAGAAAGCCGTTCCTGATGTTCACTCTGTTTGTCAGCCAGATTGTTAACAGTGCACTTCAGTAACCATACCATTGTCTCTGCTGCTATTTTGGTCTGGAGCCCCTGATGCTATTAGCCCTCATCAGCAACACCATCCATGACCAACTGTGTGAACAGTTTCAGTTTTGCTTGCTTAGTCAGGCAAACGATTTGTGCCAGATGACATAGGCATTCCCACCCACTGTCCAGTTGCCCAAAGGTGATTTTTTAACGAGTTCTACGCAAACCACTTTCTAGCTTAAATCTCTACCTTTGTTTCTGCTACATATGTTATGCATTTATTGTAACATTTATTATAACTCAATTATAAAACTCAGCAATGGATATAGGAAATGAAGACAGTGGGAGTGGGGTGGGGAGTGGATTATCATAATTTTGCACGGAGCAGCTTTTCCGAAAGTCATTCAATTCTGCAAGGTAGACAGTCCCTTCTTCCAACACTGACTACCTCTGTGTGATGAGTGATGTGGGATGGCTATTTATAAACCGTGTCTGTACTGCGGATCTGTTTAGCACACTGTGTCATCCTAGAATCACGTAAAAATACTCTAATGTAATTTATCCATGGTCAAAGTTGACAACATAACAACATAGGAAGGGTGGCAAGGCCATCTAGGGCGCAAGATGGATTCAAATTTGTGAGATTGTGAGGTCCATATCTCTAGTTTTTTGAAGGCTAGCAGGGAGACTCTATGGGAACCAATGGGAAGAGCACATCAGGCTCTACTGACCTGTGGAGTTTCATCAAAGGTATTTAAAGTTATTCGTTGCAAAGCATTCCCTTTACAAAAATATTGACTTGCAACCCCTTGTTTCTACACTGTGGGGAAAGCTGTAAGGATATAGATATGTTCAAGGACTACAATGTATATAAATGTTTTGCCACTACATGCACATAAAATGTGTATTTCTTTGTCTGTTCTTCCTCTAAAACATATACCTACTGAGTGATGTATTTACTTCCTGACCATCTATTTTAATAATTACCAAGGATTGCTGCTTAGACAGTAGACTGCTTGGTCTTTTCCTGCCATCAACAGTTAACTAAGGATGTAGGTTTCATGACCTGATGCAAAAACAGGGTGGTTGATGGGTGAACTTTAGAAGTACGCTGTTTAAGCAAAATGTGACATATTTTAATTTTGTTAGAGGTTGTTTCAGAATTCTGTTCATGCAACAATATTGAAACATTTGTCTTATGACTGTATTAGAAAAACAAATACATGTGCGTGTAAGTTTTGTAATGCATAATGTCTTAAAGTAGCCTAATAAAACAACTTGAGTAAAACATTAGTACTGAGTCAGCTGTAACGTATTACAGTGTAAAATATCAGATGAAAAGAACAAAATTAAACTAAAAAAAGGAATGTTTTCTTTGCAAATGTACTGGAGTTAAAGTTTGAACATACTCAGAAAAGTACATACAGTTACAGTTACATACAACTCAGAATCTGTGAGTAATTACTACTTACTTGCTTTGTTCAAGAACTATATGTGGACAGCAAAATGCGTTCATAGACAGAAATTCCTACAATTTCAGAATTAGAAGCAGTAATTGCACTGTTATTGGTCTTAACTGTATAAAGACAACCTATTGACAATTATCCCGTCTTTTATGAAGATTCTGGTCACGGCATGACTCTCTTTGAACGTAGAATCTTCAACAGAGCATGTCTAATCTCTGTAGTCTGCAGGGCGTATATGATAGGGTTAAGAATGCCTGGGCCAACATGGAAAATCACCGCAGCCCCTTTCCTGTAGTCTGCAAAACCAGAGAAACGATGCAGTATGATCATGGTAAATCCAGATATCCACATGATGAAAAAGACAGTCAGGTGTGTGCTGCAGGTTTTCAAAGCCTTGCTGTTCAGGGTTTTGTTTTTACTAGTAAGACAAACGGCTGCTATTTTAGCATAAGTAAGTACAATACAGCCTAAAGAAGATCCTCGTAAAACTGCTGTGTATGCCAGACCATATACATTATTAATGTAAGAACTCTCACATGAGAGTTTGAAAAGTGACGCATTATCACAGAACGGGTTCACTATTAATGTTCCACAGTGATTCAGCCGTATAGTGAGGGATAACAAAATGCTCACACAGACCAGCGCCACACCCCAGGCTGATGCAGTCAGTTTAACCACCATTTTGTTTGTCATGATAGTTGTGTAGCGCAGTGGATTGCATATGGCAACATATCTGTCGAAGGCCATAACCATAAGTACAGTTTGAGAAGCTGCAACATATATGTGAAAACAGAAGGCTTGAGCGACACAATCTATATAACTAATGTAGCGTTCAGATGTTGGCCTTAAAAGGTCTTCAAGTAACCGAGGAACAATGATGGAGTTTCCAAATGCATCGTTAAGGGGAAGATTACAGTAGAGAATGTACATAGGTTCATGTAGGCTTCTTTCCATTGTTATGAGCAGAATGATTCCGATGTTAATTACCATAATGATCACATAGAAAATCAGGAAAAAAAGAAATATAGGATACAATGTTTGCTCAGAGACAACCAGTCCTTCCAGTTGTAGAATAGGACTATTAAATGTCAGGTTTTCCATTGAGAAATATGACAGCTGTTTGAATATGAAGAAGGCGGTTGTATGTTAGAAAGTTCAACAGGTTTATAGACACAAATATAAACCAGGGAGCCTTTCTGGATGATTAAGTCTTTACATGATCATAGAAAGAATGTCATGGGTCAGCAGGTTTTATTATTATAAAATTATAAGTAAATCCAGAACTGATTGATTATCATTATCATTTTCTTGCAAAGCATCAGCACGAAGACAAAACAACAGAACAGTTATTTCAGATGCCTAACCACCCATCCTTATATTGACATTCTGTTCAGCCTCAAAAGAGCTCATGGGACATTTGAAGGTGTGCCGTAATAACATCTTGTTGTTCAAAGCTGGGCCCAGTCTAAATCTCTAATTGAAAACATTTAAAACCAACTATCATCTTCTGTTACAGTGCCTTGAATTTTGTATATTGTAAAACACAGTAGTACACTGATATTCTCATTGCTTTACAATATAATTCCCTTCTCAAAGAAACAAAATAACTGAGGTTATTGAAAAAATTTTACCAAACATGTTACCCCTTCCTTCTACACTCTGGCAACCGAGAGCAACTAGGCAAACTTGCTACCGGGCTCTGGACACCCGGGCATCCAACACACACTGCAACAGGTACGGAAAAAGTTTTGGTGGCCTCCCAGTGTCACATGGCCATGCAGCTACGAGATCGGGTCATCACCAGTGCAGAGGTCGTTCAGGAATGGCGGAGGGCAGGTGTGAGTGCATCAAAACACACAGTGAGACGAAGGCTTTTGAATGATGGCTTATTGTCAAAAAGGGCAGCAAAGAAGCCACTTCTAAAATGTTCTGCTCCTTCTCCACTTTGCAAAACTCGTCACAGGCGGATAAGCAACACAGGCATTCACCACAGTGTTTACTGAAGTTGTGGCGGAGCTCCGCAGCCATGCAGGTTCATACAATGCGCAACATGCTTGACCAGGCCAAGCTACCCTTGCAACATGGTAAGTGCAGTATTATTAGCTGTGCTATAGCCTCATGAAGATTGTTAAGGGATACTGAAAACCAGCAAGCACTTTGTTTAACAGTGTAAGCAGACGCTACTCTTCAGAGCGTGATGTGATGATGCAGAGACTGTGAGAAAGGTTTATTAAGTCAATAAAACCCCCTAAATTTAAATTTTAAGTGCATTTTGCTGCCTGTCTCCACTCTGTTGAGAAGCCCCCCCAGAAGAGTCCCCCCACCTTGCCAGTGTAACGTTATTTTATATATATATATATTTTTTGTTATATAAACCATGCCAGTGTAACAGATGTAAAATGTTATTTTATATATATATATATATATATAATTTTTTTTTAATATAAATCTGCATCAGGGAAAATGGTATATAAATTACAACATGCGGTGAACATATATTTTGTGTTATAAAGTGGTGTTAAAAGGAGTTACTTATTTTAAAAAAACAGTAAAATGAGTTTAAAAAGAGCTATGGCGGATTGGTTAAAAACGTGGTTAAAAGAAGCACTGTCTCTTTAAGAGATGTACGTGACTCTCAGGTTCCCGCGCTCTCTCCCTCAGTCTGCAAAAACAGCTAAAGGGAGAGGTTCGTAGAGTGAAGCTAAGTAGAAAAAAACGTATTAAGCACTAAATATTGTGGTAAATGTTCATAAAAGAGCCCCCAGTTCAGTTGTTAAAATTATGCTGTACAACATATACATTTTTTGTTTAGTTTTGTAGTTAAAAAAAATGTTTTTCTGTGGATTGAGAGAGAGAGAGGTGGTGTTCCTAGCTAACTTGCTAGCTGTATGAGTGGATTTAGCATGGTGTATTAACTGAGGTACTAAGAAAATGTTCTCTTATCGTCTCAGGATTTTCAGATTGACTTCTCACTGACGATGATGAACTATTTTGTCACCACAGGTATGCTGTTTTATTTTGTGTTACCATCCTTTGTATAGTAGGGGGTAGTAAAAAATCTAAATATCGCCTCTTTAAGTGTTGTGTGTTTGTAGAAAATGGAGGATGCCTTAGCCAAATAATTGTTCTGCGGTTTTGAATAATAATATATAGTATTTTCCCTGTTAAGCTTGTAAAAGAGGTTTACTAATTACATTTTGTATGGTGTTTTGTTTCCAAATTGATGTTTTGCCATGGACACAACACAGAGAGGGTCTTTGTGGCTCGGCGAGCAAGGAAAAAACCCTGGCTACACCAGCACCAAAGCCTGGCACGCTTAGCAGTCCACCTGTGGGTCCTACCAACCATATTAAAAGTGTAGTGACTCAAGTTCACAGTAAGGCCACCGGTATTATGGCTGTTAGAGAATCTGTGTTCTACGGACAGAAATCATCCTGCTTTTACACATCAGAGTTTCATGGCGTATAAATTGAGTGGCACCAACAGAGGAAAACCTAAAAGTCCTTTTACTTCCAATATTTGTTCCCAAGAATGGCGGAGGTCTTCATCCCACACCACAAACTTTGTGCTGCTCCATTTGTTCTAGAGATTGGTTCACTTAAGTCATGATTAAATGTTGATGTACAACCAGCTAACAAAGCAACGCATGATGTCTGGCAAACATGCTTGTCTGGCCATTCTATCCTATTACTGGGCCTAATTGTGGCGTGTACAAGTTTATAAGCTGTATTTCATTTGTATTCTTCTAAAATTCTCAGCTTTGTGCTTATTTGCAGCAGTTCAGGATGTTCAAGGTTAACATATTTGTTGCAAAATCCAATGAGAACTTGTAGTTTTGTTTTTCCTGATTCCTCTTCTCTGAGCTACAGCTCAACACTGTGTGAGTACATATTCAGACAAAAACACAGAACAGTGTAACGAAAAGGATCTAAATCTGTCAGTAAACGCGACTGTTAAATGAATAGCGGGACTTTTATGGTGGTGGTCTAACGTCTTGCATCACAGGATGTTGGTAAGATGACAGACGTAGTGCATCTGAGATTGTGTGGCTACTTAAACTCGCCTACTGAAATTGCCTACTAGTTTCGCTCGAGCATGACGTACAGGCTCTAATCTAGTACACAGTGACTAGTAGGAGATTTCAGACGCACTCAGTGAGAGTGCGGGAGGGATCGTGTCTGCTGTCCGGCGCTGGTGGGGAAGGGTCAGACGGAGCTCCTGATGCGTTCCTGGGTGCTAAAGACTGCCGCTTCATGCTCAGAAGTTGCTGCTTCAGTGTGTACCCTGCCATTCAGACATCATCCTCACAGCGGCACATCTCATCTTAAAGGCAGGTGACTTCTTTGTACTGTTTTTTGTTACTCTGAAGCATGTGTGAGGTTTCACTAGAGAGAATAGAGAGACTGTTTTTCTTTTCTGCATCATAACCAATCGAGTCTTTTCCACTTCAGACGTTTCTGAGCTAATGGTTTAAGTGCATAAGACTGTTCATAGACTGAGAAAAAAATCAGTGATTGTGCCATGAAAGATATGGATACAAGAGCAGATCTTTAATTAAATCAAAAGGCAAGAACAGTTAGCAGCTGGCAAAAACAAACAAAACATAGAGCTTGAGTGCGAACCGAAACAACCTCAGCAGCGTCCGCATTGAGTTAAGACCTCGCAAGGCCCTGTGTTCCCCACTGTCCTTTATATTGTCCTTAATTAGCAGGTGGGCAAGGGGGAGTGGTCTGCTCAGTAGACAGGGGAGTTAGAACGAGGCCGAGCTAACAAAGAAGATCTAACATCCCCTGTGACAGATCGTGAAAGCTGAAAAGAACTGAATGTAAGAACAACATTGTAATTTGCTCACTGTTGTTTTACATTTTTTTATTTTCTTTATTCATGCCTCCTAAAAACAAACAAGCATCTAGAACAATTTTCTCTTTAAAGAAATAAATTGCTCTGATGGTTGCTTGGTCAAGTTAAAAGTTGTATATTTACATTTTGTGCATACTTGGATACTTGTAGTTTTACCCAGACTCGTCCATTGGATTGCCAGACGGAGAAGCATGATTTGTCACTCCAGAGGACACATCTCCACTGCTCTAGACATCAGTTGTGGCATGCTTTACACCAGGGGTCACTAATAAAATGATTTAATTTTGACACTGTTTGTTTTAAGCGGCGGAGCTTTTCTTGTCTTTACGGTATACAGGCTTTACGGCGTAGTGAACTTAGACACCAATCACGCGCGCTGTAAGATCACCGAAGGCGCTCATCAGCCAATCAGATCTGTGCACATTAGGGCGTGCGGTGTGCGCACACAGGCGAGGTACAGAGCGAGAAGCAGCAGCCGGAGACTAAAGCGAGTCAGAAAGAATAATGTAAAAACAGAAAAGTCAACAGTGAAAACTGACTGTTTAAACAGGAACGGTTATGAAATGGACTTGCTCATCTAGTTTTGGAGAATACCGCTCTGTAAAACCAACAATCAATTTGTGAAGCTGAGTTAAAAGAAGATACACGTTTTATATACTTTTACACTTATATACTTTTATACACCTTAACATGCACTTTTTTCAAAAGCATTCTGTTTTTTTTTAAATGTAGCCCTTGTTCTTACTTGAAGTAAGGAAAAAATAATATTTATAAATAATTCATTAAGTTCAGCATTTAAACAGTAAATATACTGTAATATACTGAACAGTATTTGTAATAAATTTGTCTTTCAGTTGCTAATGGTATAAGATGCTGATACTAGGCAACTTAAATATACAGGATATGGCAACATAACACAAAATTATGACGGTCTGGACCATAGCCTGAGGAAAGCTCTAACTGGACCATACTGAATTCTAATTAAATACTCCTGCTTTACACCGTTCCTTCACTTATGTGTGTAGAAGTAGTCTGCATGCCTAGGTGTTTGGTTTTATACACCCGTGGAGATGGAAGTGATTGGAACACCTGAATTAAAAAATTTGGATGGGTGAGTGAATACTTTTATAGTGTGCATATATTTTGTGGTCATCCTCTGTGAAATCATTGCCACCACTGCTTCAGGGCTCCAAGGGAAGCCTTTCCTGTTGTATTGCAAATCAGTTGAAGTAATTATCTTTTTTCACATTCAATGTGCAGAGTTGAAGACCTACTACTTTTCCTATAGTCTCATCAAAACAGACTTGTTTTTCTGGTTGGAGATCTTATAGCATTCTACAAGCATTCGAATGCCAGGTTCTAAAGCCCCTGTATTCACCCCTATTGACTCCCTTTATTATTCATTGTGACATCGTCTATGGCTGTGTCAACCTGGTCGTCCTATGTCTACACACCTGACGAAGGGGAGAAAGGAATAGAGTATATGCAAGGATATGCATGTGCTTTCACAGCTGATGGGAGCCTCAGTGATTACCACCACTGGGTGGCAGAAAGACTACCAGTGTGGTAGCGTTAGTGTTCAGGATCAATGCAGCCAAAACACAAAAACATCTAAAATGGGAAAGAGCTGTTGTGCAGTTGGAGCTATCTTTTATAGCCTGATTTTACTGTATTCCTGAATAAACACAGCTGTGTTGTAAAATCTTTGCCACTTAGTCCAGCTGGACATATTCTGGCAAAAAAGTGATGTCATTGCATACCCTGTGTAAGACAGACAGGGAGAGGAGAGAAAGTAGATTAAAGTAGATTAAAGTAGATTAAAGTAGATTAAAGTAGCTAACGTTAAGATTTTAACATTACTTGAAGAAACATTACTAAAATAATTGCCAGTGATGTTTATACTGGGAAAGATAATTTAGAAATGTAGTATCTCATAGTTTTCTAATTATTAAAATATAAATAAATAGGTTCAAACGTTTAGTGTTGTCAGTGTAGTGCTTTATTTCATATGTTCATGCTGCAAAAAAATTCTTATAGTAAAATTGCAGGACTCCCTGAGCATGATAAGAAATTGTCCTAGGGTTCCTTATTTCCATCTTCAGCTGTTCACATTTAAATTGACTTTCAAAGTCATGCCCCTGGTAAGAATGAATGCGGGTAGGTTAACCACAGTTGACAGTCCTTCTCAAATAAGATTGTAAGAAATTTCTTATCTTTGGTACAGTTATGATGAGTCTGACTCTAAGGGGCTCCAAGGGGAGCCTTTCCTGTTGTACTGCAAAACAGTTGAATTAATTATCTTTTATCACATTCAATGTGCAGAGTTGAAGAACTACTACTTTTCCTATAGTCTCATCAAAACAGACTTATTTTTTTTTGGTTGGATCTTATAGTGCAAGTATTTGAGGCCAGGTTCTAAAGCCCCTGTCTTCACCCCTATTGACTCCCTGTATTATTCATTGTGGCATGTTCTATGGCTGTGTCACCCTAGAATCACATAAAAACACCCTAATGTAATTAATCTGTGACAGTACGGACAGCGTAACAGCATAGGAAAGGTGAATATCTTGGCAAGGCTGTCTAGGGCTCACCTAAGTTAAATACAAATTTAACTTGAGATTGTGAGGTCCGAATCTTTAGTTTCTTGAAGGCTAGCATGGAGATCCAGGACTAAATAGGAAGGGCACATCTGGCTCTACTGACCTGTGGAGTTTGGCTTCATCAAAGATATTTAAAGTTGTTTGTTGCTAAGCATTCACTTCACATAAACATTGATTTACAACCCCTAGTTTCTACAATGTGTTAAAATGAGTATGCAAGAGAACTGTGTTTTTCAGGGGCTACAACACACCCACCCTGACACTAAATGTTTGTTTCTTTGTCTGCTCTTCCTGTACAACATTCCCAACATAAAACATATACCTACTGAGTGATGTATTTACTTCCTGAACATTTATTGTTGATAATTACTAAAGATTGCTGTATAGAGAGTACATACAGTTACAGTTACATACAACTCAGAATCTGTGAGTAATTACTGCTTATTTGCTACTATATGTGTACAACAAAATGTGTTCATAGACATAAATGATTCCAATTTCAGAATTAAAAGCAGTTATTGCACTGTTATTGCTATTAAAAGTTTCAACACAAACTATAGGCAATAGTCTGCTCTAGTATAAAGATTTTGGTCACGGCATGACTCTCTTTACATGTAGAATCTTCAATAGAGCGTGTTTGATCTCAGTAGTCTGCAGGGCGTATATGAAAGGGTTAAGAAAGCCTGGCCCCAGATGGAAAAGCAGCCCAGCCCCTTTCCTGTAGTCTGCATAACCAGAGAAGCGATGCAGTATGATCATGGTCAATCCAGATGTCCACATGATGAAAAAGACAGTCAAGTGTGTACTGCAGGTTTTCAAAGCCTTGCTGTTCAGGGTTTTGTTTTTACTAGTAATACAAACAGCTGCTATTTTAGCATAAGTAAGTACAATACAGCCTAAAGAGGATCCACGTATAACTGCTGTGATTGTCAGACCATATACATTATTAATGTAAGAACTCTCACATGAGAGTTTGAAAAGTGAGGCATTATCACAAAATGGATTTGCTATTAATGTTCCACAGTGATTCAGCCGTATTGTGAGGTATATCAAAATGCTCACAGAGACCAGCGCCACACCCCAGGCTAATGCAGTCAGTTTAACCACCATTTTGTTCGTCATAATAGTTGTGTAGCGCAGTGGATTGCATATGGCAACAAATCTATCAAAGGCCATAGCCATCAGTACAGTTTGAGAAACAGCAAGATACATGTGAAAACAGAAGGCTTGAGTGACACAATCATTATAGCTGATGTAGCGTTCAGATGCTGGCCTTAAAAGGTCTACAAGCAATCGAGGAACAATGACGGAGTTTCCAAATGCATCGTTAAAGGGAAGATTACAGTAGAGAATGTACATAGGCTCATGTAGGCTTCTTTCTATTGTTATGAGCAGAATGATTCCAACGTTAGTTACCATAATGATCACATAGAGAATCAGGAAGAAAAGAAATATAGGATACAATGTTTGTTCAGAGACAGCCAGTCCTTCCAGTTGTAAAATAGGACTATTAAATGTCAGGTTTTCCATTAAGAAATATGACAGCTGTTTGAATATGAAGAAGACAGTTGTATGTTAGAAAGTTCAACAGGTTAATAGACATGAATATAAACCAGGGAGCCTTCCTGGATAATTAAGAAGTCTTTACATGATCATAGTTTTTAGAATTATAATATCATGAGTAAATCCAGAACTGATTACCATTATTATTTTATGAGAAAAAGATCATCAGCATGAAGACAAAACAACAGAACAGTTATTTCAGATGCCTACCCACCCATCCTTATATTGACGTTCTGTTCAGCCTCAAAAGAGCTCATGGGACATTTGAAGGTGTGTCGTAATAACATCTTGTTTTTCAAAGCTGGGTCCAGTCTAAATCTCTAATTGAAAACATTTAAAACCAAATATCATCTTCTGTTACAGTGCCTTGAATTTTGTATATTGTAAAACACAGTAGTACACTGATATTTTCATTGCTTTACAATATAATTCCCTTCTCAAAGAAACAAAATAACTGAGGTTATTGAAAAAATGTTACCCAACATGTTATCCTTTCCTTCCGCACTCTTGCAACCGAGAGCAACTAGGCAAACTTGCTACCGGGCTCTGGACATCGGGCATTCAACACACACCGCAACAGGTACGGAACAAGTTTTGGTGGCCTGCCATGGCCACCTTACTGTCTCCCAGGGTCACATGGCCATGCAGCTACGAGTATTTGTAATAAATTTGTCTTTCAGTTGCTGATGGTATAAGATGCTGATACTAGGCAACTTAAATATACAGGATATGGCAACATAACACAAGTTAGAAATGATGACGGTCCGGACCATAGCCTGAGGAAATCTCTAACTGGACCATACTGAACTCTAATTAAATACACCTGCTTTACACCGTTCCTTCACTTATGTGTGTAGAAGTAGTCTGCATGCTGAAGTGTTTGTTTTTATACACCCGAGGAGATGGAAGTGATTGGAACACCTGAATTCAAAGATTTTGATGGGTGAGTGAATACTTTTATAGTGTGCATATATTTTGTGGTCATCCTCTGTGAAATCATTGTCACCACTGCTTCAGGGCTCCAAGGGAAGCCTTTCCTGTTGTATTGCAAATCAGTCAAAGTAATTATCTTTTATCACATTCAGTGTGCAGAGTTGAAGACCTACTACTTTTCCTATAGTCTCATCAAAACAGACTTGTTTTTCTGGTTGGAGATCTTATAGCATTCTACAAGCATTCGAAGGCCAGGTTCTAAAGCCCCTGTATTCACCCCTGTTGACTCCCTTTATTATTCATTGTGACATCGTCTATGGCTGTGTCAACCTGGTCGTCCTATGTCTACACACCTGACGAAGGGGAGAAAGGAATAGAGTATATGCAAGGATATGCATGTGCTTTCACAGCTGATGGGAGCCTCAGTGATTACCACCACTGGGTGGCAGAAAGACTACCAGTGTGGCAGCGTTAGTGTTCAGGATCAATGCAGCCAAAACACAAAAACATCTAAAATGGGAAAGAGCTGTTGTGCAGTTGGAGCTATCTTTTATAGCCTGATTTTACTGTATTCCTGAATAAACACAGCTGTGTTGTAAAATCTTTGCCACTTAGTCCAGCTGGTCATATTCTGGCAAAAAAGTGATGTCATTGCATACCCTGTGTAAGACAGACAGGGAGAGGAGAGAAAGGAGAAAAGTAGATTAAAGTAGCTAACGTTAAGATTTTAACATTACTTGAAGAAACATTTCTAAAATAATTGCCAGTGATGTTTATACTGGGAAAGATAATTTAGAAATGTAGTATCTCACAGTTTCTAATTATTAAAATGTAAATAAATAGGTTCAAACGTTTAGTGTTGTCAGTGTAGCGCTTTATTTCATATGTTCATGCTGCAAAAAAATTCTTATAGTAAAATTGCAGGACTCCCTGAGCATGATAAGAAATTGTCCTAGGGTTCCTTATTTCCATCTTCAGCTGTTCACATTTGAATTGACTTTCAAAGTCATGCCCCTGGTAAGAATGAATGCGGGTAGGTAAGCCACAGTTGACAGTCCTTCTCAAATAAGATTGTAAGAACTTTCTTATCTTTGGTACAGTTATGATGTTAAGAGTCTAAGGGGCTCCAAGGGGAGCCTTTCCTGTTGTATTGCAAAACAGTTGAATTAATGATCTTTTATCACATTCAATGTGCAGAGTTGAAGACTATATAGGAAGGGCACATCTGGCTCTACTGACCTGTGGAGTTTGGCTTCATCAAAGATATTTAAAGTTGTTTGTTGCTAAGCATTCACTTCACATAAACATTGATTTACAACCCCTAGTTTCTACAATGTGTTGAAATGAGTATGCAAGAGAACTGTGTTTTTAAGGGGCTACAACACACCCACCCTGACACAACATGCACACTAAATGTTTGTTTCTTTGTCTGCTCTTCCTGTACAACATTCCCAACATAAAACATATACCTACCGAGTGATGTATTTACTTCCTGAACATGTATTGTTGATAATTACTAAAGATTGCTGTACACAGAGTACATACAGTTACAGTTACATACAACTCAGAATCTGTGAGTAATTACTGCTTATTTGCTACTATATGTGTACAACAAAATGCGTTCATAGACATAAATGATTCAAATTTCAGAATTAAAAGCAGTTATTGCACTGTTATTGCTATTAAATGTTTCAACACAAACTATAGGCAATAATCTGCTCTTGTATAAAGATTTTGGTCACGGCATGATTCTCTTTACATGTAGAATCTTCAGCAAAGCGTGTTTGATCTCAGTAGTCTGCAGGGCGTATATGAAAGGGTTAAGAAAACCTGGCCCAAGATGGAAAAGCAGCCCAGCCCCTTTCCTGTAGTCTGCATAACCAGTGAAGCGATGCAGTATGATCATGGTCAATCCAGATGTCCACATGATGAAAAAGACAGTCAAGTGTGTACTGCAGGTTTTCAAAGCCTTGCTGTTCAGGGTTTTGTTTTTACTAGTAATACAAACAGCTGCTATTTTGGCATAAGTAAGTACCATACAGCCTAAAGAGGATCCACGTAAAATTGCTGTGATTGTCAGACCATATACATTATTAATGTAAGAACTCTCACATGAGAGTTTGAAAAGTGAGGCATTATCACAAAATGGATTTGCTATTAATGTTCCACAGTGATTCAGCCGTATTGTGAGGTATATCAAAATGCTCACACAGACCAACGCCACACCCCAGGCTAATGCAGTCAGTTTAACCACCATTTTGTTCGTCATAATAGTTGTGTAGCGCAGTGGATTGCATATGGCAACAAATCTATCAAAGGCCATAACCATGAGTACAGTTTGAGAAACAGCAAGATACACGTTAAAACAGAAGGCTTGAGTGACACAATCATTATAGCTGATGTAGCGTTCAGATGTTGGCCTTAAAAGGTCTCCAAGCAACCGAGGAACAATGACAGAGTTTCCAAATGCATCGTTAAAGGGAAGATTACAGTAGAGAATGTACATAGGCTCATGTAGGCTTCTTTCGATTGTTATGAGCAGAATGATTCCAACGTTAGTTACCATAATGATCACATAGAGAATCAGGAAGAAAAGAAATATAGGATACAATGTTTGTTCAGAGACAGCCAGTCCTTCCAGTTGTAAAATCGGACTATTAAATGTCAGGTTTTCCATTAAGAAATATGACAGCTGTTTGAATATGAAGAAGACAGTTGTATGTTAGAAAGTTCAACAGGTTAATAGACATGAATAGAAACCAGGGAGCCTTCCTAAATGATTAAGAAGTCTTTACATGATCATAGTTTTTAGAACTATAATAACATGAGTAAATCCAGAACTGATTACCATTATCATTTTCTCAGAAAAAGATCATCAGCCTGAAGACAAAACAACAGAACAGTTATTTCAGATGCCTACCCACCCATCCTTATATTGACGATCTGTTCAGCCTCAAAAGAGCTCATGGGACATTTGAAGGTGTGTCATAACAACATCTTGTTGTTCAAAGCTGGTTCCAGTCTAAATATGTAGACTGTAAACATTTAAAACCCCTTAATATATTGTGTTACAGTACCTTAAATTATATACGTTGAGCACTGATAATCTAATCGCCTTATAATATAAGGAAACAAAATAACTGTTATTGAAAAATGTTACCCAACGTTCCCATACTAAATGGTAGGTATAAAAACTGCCTCACAGGAGAGAGAAGCGGTATTTGGATAAGCTGGAGAGTGAGTGGCATTGTATGACAGGCAACAACATACATATGAAAACCAAAGGGTTGAGAAACACAGTCAGTATAACTAATGTAGCATTTAGATGTTGGAGTTTAAATGTCCACCAGCAACCGAGGAACAATGATGGAGTTTGCAAATGCATTGTTAAAGGGACATACAGTCTCTAGCTCTACACAAAACATTAATTGCTATAACTCTGAAAGATTGTCAGAATTCTCCTTTGCATGAAAGCATGGGCTGCCTTAATGACCAGTGTTTCTGAAAACAGATTTACCTACAACATGTGTAAGAGGGCAGCACAGGCCACTTCATTAGGCACACCTAACTTGTATCTACTCGCATTGTCCATTTTATCAGCCTCACTTACCATATAGGAGAACTTTGTGGTTCTTATATTACAGACTAATCCGACTATGTCTCCATCTGACAAAATGGGCAATGAGTGTAGGTACAAGGCGGTCTCATTGAGGTATCACTGTGTCCCTTGATAGACTACAGCAATTCTTATAACTAAGATGGTGCGTTATACCTGTGTACCAAAACACCTCACTGGTGTGTACATATTTAAGACAGCTACAGAGAAGTCAGGTACAGATTTGCACAGATTTGTTTTTTCCCCCAAACAAAACTGAAGAGAAAGTGCCTTTACATCATTTACATTGTCATTTAGAAAATATATACAGCTGATTCATGAAAATGTGTGTGTAGTTTAATTCAGTTATTAATAAAAAAATGAATCCATTCTTACATATACTCTCCCATTCAGTGATCAATTAATAAAATCCTGAGGTGCTCTGCACACTGTCTTGGGTAATCTGAAGACGACTGCATCAGGAGAAAGGAGCATGTAAGGGGAATTCCATCAACTGTTCAAGTACTTCAGAGTGGCTAGATGTAAAATGCTTCTTTCAAGAGAGGATATGGATTGCATTTACATGCACTTAATCCTATCACAATCAGGTTTGTGCAGTTATCTAGTTATTTAAATTATCATGTAAACAACAGGCAGTGTCTGCATACCGAGCATTTCTCAAGTACCCTAGCCTGTGATTTTGAACCACTGTCTGTTGTTTCCAGATTCTGTTCTTGTCTCTGCCCCTAGGCACCTCTGCCTGGCTTCATTGGACTGATACCTCGGTGATCAAACCTCTTTGCTTTGCTTCATTGATGTCTGCTCTGTCCCTGCCCCTGCCCCTTTGAATTTGTCTGCCTGCTCTGCTCTTGACTACGCTTTCTGATTAACCCTTTGTCAAAATAAACCTGCATAAGGATCTCACCTCTGTTTCGGAGTCCTCTCTATTACAGAACACTTCGCCAAACAGATCCAGCGAGTTTCAGCGATCTCCAGGAAGCAGGGCCTTCAGGAAGTAGGGAGAGTGACCAGAATGGCACATGCTTTCCACTTTGGTGATCTCCTTCTTGAGAAACTCTGTTTGTCTGCTCAATAGTAAGTACTTTTTTCCTTTGTGGCTTCCTGGTGTCTTTTATGTGTTAGTTTGCAAAGATATATTTGCATCAGGTTTTTGTGCACTGGCATTTCAGTTATTATTTTGCTTAAGTTTAGTTTGTTCGGATAACTTGCTTGCTAGTTTATTATGCTAAGCTAACCAACCTTTTTGAGTGTTCCTGGGGAGTGAGTTTATATTTCTTTCTTTATTTTTTCTGTGTAGAAAGGAGTAGAAGGAGATTTGTTTCCCTGACCAGTTTTATTGTGTTTGATTCCTGAAGCTGTGCATGTGAGGGAAAACTGTGGGGCCCAAGGACCAAGCCTGTCCTGCGCCCAGAGGTCTTTAATTTGTTTGTCCATCCATCCATCCATCCATCCATGCATCCATCTGTTCACCATGTGGCATTCTGGACTTGTTTTCATTTTTACTTTTACTCACTTTAACATAGCACCAACTCTTCTCCATAGCTAACATACTCAAAACCCATATTTATTGCATATATGTATATATGCCTGTATCTTTGGGGAGTGTTTGGTTGTGATTTTACATAGTTGTGGTCTTGTGGGGTGGGATTGCACTGGGTGATTGTGTTGTTTGTGTGTGGTGGCCTGTTTAAGACATTGGTTTCCTTGCATTTTTTGGGTCTGCTTACTGTGGGACGTCTCCCTCTCCTTGGTTGGCTTCCCCAAACCCAATGCTGTTACACAGCGCAGGGTTATCTGAACCTTAGAAATATCCTTGTAGCTACTCTGCTAGGCAGCACTAAAAGGGCCGGTTACACGGTGGGGCCCTGCTAGCAGTTTTTGCTGTTTCTAACTGTGTTTGTTGATTTTTTTTTAGTATGGCAACGTCTAGGTTCGAGGTAGGAAAGGGGATCTTGGTCTGAATTTTAACTGCTGGCCCTTTTGTTACCCTTAGGGATGTGGTCAGTGAGGTCATTGACACCTTGAGCTGCCTCTACATTGATTTGGAGGAGGATGAGGTGAGTGCAGTACCTGACAGGCCGCTTACCCCTTCTCCCCCACCGATGGAGGTCAGGGAGCAGCCTTTGCTTGTCGGAAGCCTGCGGACAAAGTCATCAGTTTAGAAAACAACATGCAAGAACTTCACCATTCATTAGATGAAAGAGGCTACGCAATGAGGTCAGCTTGGGGAGCTGGGGAGGGCCATCATCGACTGCGTGGCTCGTAGAGATTGTCAGCTCGACAATAGGTTCCAGACTCTGGCCCCGCTGGCATCTACTCCTAGGCCTGCCCCTTATCCACCAACTCAGCAGTCGACATTGCCTCCACCAGTTCAGTCATCTTCCGCCAGTGCTTGTGGGGTGACTTTAGCTTGGAGACCACCCATCAAGTTGGAGTTCCCCAGGTTTGGGGGTTGCAATGAAGAGCAAGATATCTACTGATATTTATTGAGAAGTGTGAAGAGTTTCTGGCCATCAGACCCCTGGAGGACCTTAAAGTTATGGCTGCCATCGCATTAGCTCTCTCAGGAACTGCAAAGATGGCCTACCGTTTGCACCTCTCGGTTGGGATGGACAACGAAGGTATGGTATTGCATCCCTACATCGATGATCTTCCCATCCGCTAAAAGCCATACCGTATGTCTATGGAGAAGAGGAAGCTGATCCAGGGGGAAGTGGCACAGATGCTAAAGAAAGGCATTGTCAGGCCATCTACTTCACCTTGGGTGGCTCCAGTGGTGTTGGTGCCAAAGGACGGGAGTTGAGGTTCTGTGTGGATTACCGACACCTCAATGCCAAGACCCATCTGGATGGCTATCCAATGCCACAGGTGCAAAAGATACTCAAATCTCTCCATGGTGCGTCTGTGACCAGTACTCTTGATCTCAAGAGTGGGTACTGGCATGTTGCCATGGAGAGGGAGAGTATCACCAAGTCGGCCTTTGTCACCACAGAGGGCATCTATGAGTTCCTGGTCCTCCCCTTTGTTCTTAAAAATGCTGCTGCGTCCTTCCAATGGCTGATGGAGTCAGTCCTGAGAGACGTTGACCGGCCATTCCAACTGCAGACTGTTTCAAGTGATGTGGGGCTGGGGGCTGTCCTCACCCAGGAGGTGGATGGGCAGGAACATGTGGTCGCCTATGCATCGAGGCTTCTTAGGGGTGCTGAGAAAAACTACTCCTCAGCAGAGAAGTGTTGGCCATCCAGCTGCAGGGTTTTGGCTTCTTCGCCCCAGTATTGGAAGGAGAGATGTAACATTGTCCTGGACACCTTGTCCAGACACCATCCCTGCACCCCAGAAGGTGTCCTTGCCACTTATCAGCTCACAATCACTACTATGGAGGACCTATGAGCAACCTGGGAGGAGAGGGGCAGGAGCAGGATGACACGTTGGAGCCATACTGCAAAGATTCTGACTCCAGACAAGAACAGATGTTTCCACTATAAAAATGGGGTTTTGTTCCAAGAGGTCCCAAAGAAACCCCAAGGCCAAATTCTCCTAGTGGTCATCCCAGTGAGTTTCCGCAAGGTTTTCCTCCAGTATGCACATGACAACCCATTGAGTGGGTACCTGGGAAAGACAAAGACCCTTCTATGTCTTTTTGAGAGTGCGTACTGGCCAACAATGAGGAAGATTGTGTGGGAAGACATGTGAAGTCTGCCAGAAGTACAAGCCCTGTTTAACCAACTAGCACCTGCTAGTAATTGTGAACTAATGCAGCAAGTGGGTAGAGCTCCAAAATCGCTTCCATCCTGGTTGACCAAGTGTTCACTCGATGGGAAACCCCAGCATATTTGGTTTCCAATCGTGGAGCACAGTTCACATTGCATCTCATACATAACATCAGTAAGCAGTGGGGCGTCATCCAGAGACTGACAACTGCCTACCACCCTACCACCCTACCCACCTCACCCTGGCTCCCAGAATTCTGCTTTGCCATCAATACAGCTTGGCAGGAAAGTACAGGGTTACCACCAGCCAAGGTGGCATTGGGACAGAAACTCAAAGGCCCTTTGGAGAGGCTGTCGGCACGGCCACCAGATCCCACCCAAGTGGCTTATAGCATGATCGAGAGGCAGCAAGATCAGGACAAATGTGGAGAAGGCTCAGACGAAGAGGCCACTTTCTACAACCAACGCCGATGGGGCGAGGCATTCAGTGAGGGGGACCTGGTCTGGTTCAGGACCCATCCTCAGTCTCGAGCCGATGAGGGAGTTGCTGCCAAACTATCAGCAAAATGGCATGGGCCTGCCAGAGTAACAAAGCAACTTAACCTAAAGAGGTATTTCGGACAGGCTGGCTTGTCGCTTGAGGGCCGGGATATGTAACCAAAGTGGGTTTTCTGATATGGTTTTCTGTGGTTGTATTTCCTCCTTCTATCCTCTGGGTGTCTGTAGTGAGGTAATGGTGTGCTTGAGTATATAAAATGGGAGCCAACCAGAAGTAGGGAGAGTGACCAATTTATATTTCTTTATTTTTTTCTGTGTAGAAGGAGATCTGTTTCCTTGACCAGTTTTATCGTGTCTGATGCCTGAAGCTGTGAGGGAAAACTGTGGGGCCCAAGGATCGGGGATGTCCTGCACCCAGAGGTCTTTCATTGATTTGTCCATCTGTCCACCATCTGGCGTTCTGGACTTGTTTTTATTTTTTTTAAATTTCACTTTAACATGGTACCAGCTCTGCTCCATAGCTTAGATATTCAAAACCCGTAACTGTTGTATATATCTATATATTCTTGTATCTTTGTGGAGTGTTTGGTTTGGTTGTGATTGTAGCCGTGGTCTTGCGGGGAGGTATGGCATTGGGTAATTAGGTTGTTTGTATGTGGTGGCCTGTTTAATACATTGGTTTCCATTTTAGGCTCCTTGGTTGGCTTCCCCAAACCTAATGCTGTTACATGGCGCAGGCTTACCCGAACCTTAGAAATATTCTTGTAGCATTTTTGCTAGGCCGCACTGGAAGGGCTCCCATGAGCATTACCTACAACAGCTGAACACAGAGGAGCTCATCCACTCTATCCAAGTGCTCCAAGTGCTCCAAGTGCTCGTGGCTCCTGCAGCTGTTCCATCCAGTCCCGCCACTCATCATTCTATAAATTATATACCGCCCACAATGGTCCCACTGGCCATCCGGGAGAAATATGACAGGGCTCCGGTATATATAGCGGTATTCACGAACCGGAGATGCAATCCTTTTTCCTCTTCAAGCAAAAGTTCAGGGAAGTGTTCAATCACTCGGCCACAGAAAAGAACCCAGGTGAGCAACTTCTCTACCTTGAGCAGGGAAAAGACATGACTCTGGATTACTCCTTTTCTTTTCACACGCTGACGCTGGCAGTCTAGAGCAGATAGCTGGCAGTCTAGAGCAGATAGAACGAGCATGTGCTGAAAACTGTACCGCAACGGCCTAAACAACACTCTGAAATCAGAAGTAACCTGTAAGAATGACAGCCAAACCCTGGATAGACTCATCAAACTCTCCATTACACTGAATAACCTCATCCGCTCTATCCAACTCTATCCATACTCCCAGTAACTCCATCCCCAAACACTGAAAACATGGAACTTGGTCGAGTCAAGCTCACCCTGGAAGAAAAACAAAAGGCGCTTTCGGGAGAACTTCAGCTCCTTGAAAAAAGGCTTCCATACTGAGGGTGAGTACCACCAATCTTCTTGTCTATAGAAAGCCCCAATGTCTCTAACATTACTCCCATCCCGGTCGAGTACTCTGAATTTGCGGGGGTGTTCTCAAAGACCAAGGCCAAACAGTTACCTCCTCATTGGCCCTGGGACTGCGCTATTGAGTTCCTTCCTGGCACCACACCTCCAAAAAAATTTGTCTCCCCCATTTCAGTTTCTGAGACTGCTGCCATGGAAGAAAAGCACTATGTCCAGAAAGCACTCAGACAAGGTTATATCCGCCCATTCTCTTCTCCGCAGCCACCAGGTTTTTCTTCGTGGAGAAGGATGTCGGCTTACGGCCCTGCATAGATTATCGATGGTTAAATGCCATCACTATCAAGTACAGTTAGCCCCTTCCCTTAGTGCCAGCAGCCCTTGAACAGTTACGCCAAGCCACTATGTTCACAAAACACAAACATTTGTTGTAGAGGTGGATGCATCTAATGCTGAGATCGGAGCCATCCTCTCTGCCACAGCTCACCAGAGAAACTCACCCACATAGAGCAGAATTATGACATAGGCAACCAGGTGCTACTAACCATCAAGGCAGCCCTGGAGGAATGGAGAAATTGGCGGGAGGGCGCCTGGTATTCATTCCCCATTCTCACAGACCATAAGAACCTGGACTGCATTAAAGCAGCCAAATGCCTAAACTCCCGCCAAGCCCGACGGGCTCTTTTTTTCTCCAGGTTCCACTACACCCTCACTTACCGGTTGGGTTGTTTCCCGCAATTTGAAAGAAGATGCCCTCTCCCGTCTCTATGAAACCAAGCACTCTGCAGCTGATGATGGCCCCATCATCCCATCCTCCCGCATACTGACACCCATAAGGTGGGAGATCATGGACTAGATCAAAAGACTAGACAAAAGTTCTATAAAATTGAGGCAGCAAACTTGTGAAAAACAAAATCTGTGCCATTCTCAAAACTTTTGGCCACGACTATAGATAAAAGGGAAAGAATGAATGCAGGTAGGTAAGCCACGGTTGACAATCCTTCTCAATTAAGATAAGTATTTTCTTATCTTTAGTAGAGTATGTTTGTGTATGTCTGCTTAAAATTATCTATTAATTATAACTATCATAACTATTATGATATTATGTCTGCCTCCAAGGACTGAAAGTCTACACACATGATATCCTTAGAACCAATGCTGATCTTCTGATGTAATGGAGTAACACAAGGACAAGGAGTTTTTTGGTACAACTCCACTTATCTTAATACACTGTTTCATGTCAAGTGCCATTTTACACCAATAATGATGTTCCTGAAGCAGTTCTATAGTTCTTTTTGCCCTTAAATGCCTCATGTCATCATGTAGTAATGTAATCAAAATGCACCAGTACTCTTCTGGTCATGCTAACTGAGCTGCTTCTGCATCTCTTTAAGTAACCTATAAGCAGGCCAACTCAACAATAAATTTAACCCATAATCAACAAGTCTCATCAATGAAATTGCAGGATAAACAAACAAAATCTATTGACCGCTAGCCTGTCTTTAGAGATTTTACTGAATAAATAGCTCTTAAGCCTGATCTTCTTTAGTGAGCTGTACTAGCTGTACTTGGCATGTCTCACCAATGCATATTCCTTCTGACAGGGCTTTCACTTCAGTGTGAAATGGCTTTTCACATCAAGGGCACATCAGGCTCTACTGACCTGTGGAGGTTATCAAAGATATTTGAAGTTGTTTGCTGCAAACCATTCCCTTAACACAAATATCGATTTGCAATCCCTAGTTTCTACACTGTGGTGAAAGCTGTGAGGATATAGGTACGTTATGCCAGAGAACTGTGTTTTTCAAGGGCTACAATGCATATCCATTTCCTGACAGTACTTGCACACTAAATGTTTGTTTTTTTTGTCTGTTCTTCCTCTACAATCTTCTCAACATAAACATATACTGAGTGAGGTATTTACTTTCTAACCTTCATCTATTTTTAGTAATTGCTAAGGATTGCTACTTACAAAGTAGGCTGATTGGTGTGGTTGATGGGTGAACTTTAGAAGTGAGCAGTTTATTTGTATTTCCATAGTATCCCAAAATTAAGCAAAATGTGACAGAGGTTCCAAGATTTTGTTCATGCAACAATATTCAAGCATTTGTTTTGTTATGACTATTAAAAACAAAAAACAAATATGTCAGCGGGTCTTAATGTAGCCTAATTAAACAACGGGTGTAAAATATCAACACCATGTCAGCTATAATAAATTACAGTGTAAAATATCATATGAAAAGAACAAATTTAAACTAAAAAAGGAATGTTTTCTTTGCAAATGTACTGGAGTTAAAGTTAAACATACTCAAAAAAGTACATACAGTTATAGTTACATACAACTCAGGATCTGTGAGTAATTTGCTTTGGTGAAGAACTATACGTGGACAGCAAAAGGCATTCATAAACAGAAATTATTACAATTTCAAAATTAGAAGCAGTTACTGTTATTGCTCTTAACAATTTCAAGATGAACTATAGACAATAATCCCCTCTTTTATGAAGATTTTGGTCACGATATGACTCTCTTTGAATATAGAATCTTCAACAGAGCATGTCTGATCTCGGTAGTCTGCAGGGCGTATATGATAGGGTTAAGAACGCCTTGGCCAACATTGAAAAGCAGTGCGGCCCCTTTCCTGTATTCTTCATAACCAGGGAAACGATGGAGTATGACCAAGCTCAATCCAGATATCCAGATGATAAAAAATACAGTCAAGTGTGTGCTGCAGGTTTTCAAAGCCTTGCTGTTCAGGGTTTTGTTTTTACTAGTAAGACAAACAGCTGCTATTTTGGCATAAGTAAGTACAATACAGCCTAAAGAGGATCCACGTATAACTCCTGTGTATGTCAGACCAAATACATTATTAATGTAAGAACTCTCACATGAGAGTTTGAAAAGTGAGGCATTATCACAGTACGGGTTTGCTATGAGTGTTGCACAGCGATTCAGCCTTATTGTTAGACCTAACAAAATACTCACAAGGAACAGCACCACACCCCAAGCTGATGCAGTGAGTTTAGCCACCATTTTGGTCGTCATAATAGTTGTGTAGCGCAGTGGATTGCATATGGCAACATATCTGTCAAAGGCCATAGCCATCAGTACAGTTTGAGAAACAGCAAGATACATGTGAAAACAGAAGGCTTGAGCGACACAATCATTATAGCTGATGTAGCGTTCAGATGTTGGCCTTAAAAGGTCTCTAAGCAACCGAGGGACAATGATGGAGTTTCCAAATGCATCGTTAAAGGGAAGATTACAGTAGAGAATGTACATAGGTTCATGTAGGCTTCTTTCCATTGTTATGAGCAGAATGATTCCAATGTTAGTTACCATAGTAAACACATATGAAATCAGGAAGAAAAGAAATATAGGATACAATGTTTGTTCAGAGACAGCCAGTCCTTCCAGTTGTAAAATAGGACTATTAAATGTCAGGTTTTCCATTGTAAAATATGACAGCAGTTTAAAATCTGAAGAAGGCAGTTATATGTTAGAAAGTATAACAGGTTAATAGAGACAAAAATAACCCAGGGAGTCTTCCTGAATGATTAAGAAGTCTTTACATGATCATAGAAAAAATATCATGGGTCAGTGGTTTTTAGTATTATAATAACACGAGTAAATTCAGAAATTATTGATTATCATTTTTCTCACAAAAAGAGCATCAACGTGAAGACAAAACAACTGAGCAATTATTTTAGATGCCTAACCACCCATCCTTATATTGACATTCTGTTCAGCCTCAAAAGAGCTCATGGGACTTTTGAAGGGGGGTTGTAATAATGTCTTGTGGTTCAAAGCTGGTCCAAGTCTAGATCTGTAATTGAAAGCATTTAAAACCCCTTATCATCTTGTGTCATAGTGCCTTGAATTATATACATTGTAAAACACAGTAGTACACTGATAATCTCATCGCCTTATAATATAAATCTCTTCTCAAGAAAACAAAATAACTGTTTATTGAAAAAATGTTACCCAACTTTCCCATATTAAATGGTAGATTTAAAAAACTGTTTCACATAACTTCTTACTGGCTTAATGTCTTGTTAGTTGAAAAAAGTGGATCCCTAAAACTCTCTCTCTCATTTTAGTTTGAACTTGCATATCAGTGATTGTTTTTATAATTGTAATTGTATTAGGGATGGGGAATGAAGGACTAAAATGCAGGGAAACAAGGCTGTTATGCTTGCAGCAGTTTTTTTTTATTTATAAATAGAAATAATAGGACACTCTAGGGGACACTTGCGGTATTTGAATTGGGGTGCTCTGTGCCAAAAACAGTTGTTTAACTGGCTGAGCCACTGGTGCAGTAGAGGAGCAGGAGAGAAAAAGTGTGGATAGGTATATATATATATATATATATATATATATATATATATATATATATATATATATATATATATATATATATATAGACACGGAGAGGAAAGAAAACAAAGTGAAGAAATAAATATGATTTTGGAGGGTGCTTGTGCATGGATGGGCATGGGAAATGGGGGAAAACTACACTATTTGCTATAAATTGTTACCGCTGAATTTGAACCGGGATAATGGAGTTGGCAACTTTGTTGCTACGCTACCAGAGTGTGGCAGCAGCTCAGGTGGAAAATCTCCACCAAAATAAAGGGCCACCAGCTAGCAAATACAAAATACCAAAACTAGAGTGACCTGAAACATCTTTGTTTCAGGTTCACCAAGACCTACGGTATTACCTCACCACAATTGGTGCTACCAGATACCAGAATTAAAGTGATTTAGAACCTTTAGTGTTCCAAGATTACAAAGCCTTACCAGATTACCTTACGCAAATTGGGATAACCCTTTATCGCCGGAGGCAGCTCCAGTTGATATGTGACTGGGTTTATCCAGCAGACCACCTTGAAGGGGCGGACGTATCTCGCGGCCAGTTTGGGTTCTTTTCTGTGTTTGTGGTCTGCTTGGCACTGTATAGGCTCTATATTGTGCTGAAGGGATGCCATTGCCTAGCACCAGGCCCGTTGGCAGTGTTGGATGTACTTCTTGGCAACAGTGGAGCGAGGTATCCAAACTGGTATTTGAAGGGGGACATCCCCAGGGCCAAGCGCCGAAGACTATTTTGGGCATACTCGACCTATAGCAACTGCTCCGCCCAGGTTGAAGGACTGTTTGCCGTCAGGCACCTAAGCATATGGGTCAGATCTTAGCATACTCACTCGATCTGGTTGTTGGATTCAGGGTGGAAGCCTGATGACAGACTCGAGGTGGCCCTCATTAGTCTGCAGAAGACTGTCTGAAAACAGTTAACAAATTGGGGACCCTGATCAGACGCTAGGTCACTTGGGAGGCCGTGGACTTGGACCACATGTTGCATAATGAGGTCCGCAGTTTTTTTTATTTTCTTGGGCAAAGCTACAAACTTGCAACCCTTGGAAAACCTGTCCACAGCCACTAAGATGTGTTACTTTTGGACAAGGGCAGTCCCATGACGCAATCCAGGGAAATATGAGACTATGGGCGAAACGGTACTGGGAGCAGCCAGAGAAGGCCAGCAGCCTGCTCGCAAGGTGTCTTGAATTTCGCACAGACTTTGCAGGTAGCCACAAAAGCAACATATTGTTCCATCTCCAGCCACCAGAACCTTTGGTGGAGGAACTCTAGGGTTCTGGTTTTCCCTGGATGAGCTGAGAATGGGGAGGTATGCCCCCATTTGAGCACCTTAGCCCAGACCAGAGACGGGTCAAATTTCCACTTCAGGGGCCCACTCCCAGGGTCAGGTTTGTCTTGTTTCGCCCTCTCTAACGTTTACTCAATGGCCCAGGTAAGGGCTGCTGCCACCTTGGGGGGAGAGAGCACGGATTCAGGTGTGGGATCCAGATCGGATGGTCCCACTGTCTGGAAACATCAGAGTGAAGTTAAATCTTGCCCAAGAAATAATGACCGCTGTGTTTGTTGGGCCTTAAACCTCTTAGCCTGCTGTATGTATGCCAGGTTCTTATGGTCCGTCTACACCAGAAGGGGGGCTTGGCCCCCTCCAACCAATGAGACCACTCCTCCAGGGCCAGCTGTATAGCCAGTAACTCCCTGCCCCCAATGGGGTAATTGCGTTCGGCTGCCGTGAGCCAATAGGAAAAGTAGGATGGCCCCTATGCCCACATCGGAGGCCTCTACCTCGACGATAAACAATTAACCACTTCTTGATGTTATCGAAGGCTGCCTGGATCTAATTCCAACAAAGTCCAACAAAAAAGCCCCTGGGGTTTTCTGAGTAAGGAGAGTTAATGGCGCTGCTAGGGTCCTAAAATTGCTGGAAAAAGTTCTCAAACCCCAGGAACTGTTGGAGTAGATGAAGCAACGTAGGTCTAGGCCAGTCAGTAACTGCTTTGATTTTTGTTGGATCCATGTGCAAGGTGCCCCGTGAGACAACGATTTTTTTTTAACTTTATGAACAGGTGGTTTTGCAAGAGCAGCTGGAGATCCCGTCTGACATGACCAATATGCTCTGTCAAGGAGCGGCCGTAGATTAAAATGTCTTTGAGGTAGACAAAGGCATATCTGCCAAGGGCCTCCTGCAATACGTTAATTAATCGTTGGAAGACTGCTGGGACATTCATGAAAACAAACAGCATAACAAGATACTCGTAATGCCCTGTTGGTGTTATGAATGCGGCCTTCCATGCATGCCCCTGCTGGATGCGGATCAGATTAGAGACGATGCGCAAGTCCAGCTTAGTAAATATGCTGGCCTGCTGCAGTGCCTCAAACGCAGGGGTTAGCTGTCTTTGACTGTTAGCCCAATGCCCAATTAACTGGCTAAGTCTTCATCTATAAAGTGCCCCATTGCCCTGGAATAAATGGAGATGGGAAGCTGAAAGGACTCCCCTCCCCTGCCAATGGAGGAGGCCGGAGGAGGAAAGACGATGGTCCCACTCCCCCATGTTATCCGGCTTCCACATGGACTTGAGAAGCAACTCTGAGCACCCTAATTGCATTGGTTCGACAGACCGGTCTGGGTGTGTGTGTGTGACTCCCATGGGGGTGATGACATTTGTGACACACCTTGCTCCCTGGCCCTCTGCCTCAGCCAGGTGTCTACCTGTATACATAATTCATACAGGACAGACAGGGTAGTGGGCGGGTCGCGAGATGTGGGTTCCAATAGTTTGTCACTTTTTACGCTTTCAGTAGCCAGTGTACGTAAGTTAATTATGTTTTGCGACACTGGCCGTGAGCCCTGCATTAACTCGAGGAGGCATGCAGAGGTATCTGGCCCCCACTTGGCCTGGTCATTAATGCATTCTGGTGCCTGCACCTCCCACAGGGCTATGGCCCAGGACAGTGTCCTCCCTGTGAGCAAGTAGACCATATATGCAACATTGCTGTTTGTATACTAATGAGCATTGTAACATCAGCATACTGTTCGGGGCTGCCCACCTGAAAGACAGCAAGGGCACCAGTTGCATCGGATGCCTGGGGAGTCGGGTTGGATCGGCTTTCAGATAAATCAGAGCTCAGGCCCTGAAATGTCTCACCCAAAGAGGTCAGCTGCTGCATAATCCTCTGCAGCAGCTACTCCTGGCGACCAATGGTTGCCCCCATGGTGTTGTAAAACCTTCCTCAGTTGAAACCATCTACTGGATCCATTGTTGGTCGCGCCTTTCTGTTAGGATGGGGAATGAAGGACCTGAATGCAGGGAGACGAGACTGAGCCTCAGGTTTGCAGCTCCGTCCTAACTCAAGTTATAAATATAAATAACAGTATTAATGTAGTCTAGGGGACACTTGCGGGAATCCAACCGGGGTGCTTTGCGTCAAAAGCAGTTGTTTAACTGGTTGAGCTACTCGTGCAGTAAAGGAGCGGGAAGAAAAAAGTGAATTAATGTTAAAGGGTGCTTGTGCACTTTTAGCCGTGGATGGGCACAGCAACCGGGGGAAAAGCAAACAAGTTGCTTCGACTCAAGACTTCGATTTAAACTGGGGTCATGGTAAATGAGAAGCAGCGACTTTGTCACTACGCAACCAGAGTTTGGTAGCAGCTCAGGCGAAAAATCTCCCTTAATATAAAATGCTGCCAGCTAGCGGACTCAAACAATGGAGAAGGGAGAAGCCCAAATCAAAACCAAGTGTTGCATGTTTAAGTGCTACGGATTGCAAAACGAATGTGGGTGGGTGCTCTAGTGTTTTGCAACACAGCGGGCCCTAAGGGATACCTCACACCAATCAAACACTAACAAATAGCAAATCTAAGAATACCACATGCTTTAGCATTGCAGATTATTGGACCAATTGTGCAAGTATTTTAGTGTGTGCATGCAACTAGTCATAACAATTAATTAGATTTTTTTAAACTAGCAGAATTCTCCTTTAATACAAAGTACAGAAGGACAATACTGCACAGGTTTTCCATCAACAAATTATGTCTCGAGTATTTAAAGTCCAGTGAAGGCATGCCCTATTGAAAAATATATGACCCATCTGATTCTGTTAACCGGAGAGAACAGTGATATTCAAGCAAGCTAGGGATGAGTGCCTTTAGCAAGAGCAAACAGTAAATCAGAGAGAAATTTTATTTCACATTATTTTATTTAGGTTATCCCATCAAAGTATTAAACATGCTCCAGCCATCTCCACTGTGACTGGCACCATTTACTGCACAGCAGACCCTTGTCATTGCAGAACAATTGCAGAACAATGTCAGCGGAGTTTGGAAAGGCCTTAAAACCATCTCTGGCCACAAGAAGCCTGACTCCCAAGTGGGGTGGTGGGGGGGGGACCAGAAGTGGGTGAATTAACTTTATTCTACTCTTTGAAGTTTATTTTTCTGTAAATTTGATCAATCACCTACAAAGACACACCTGCTGAATCCACAACACTCCTGGGGACCTTTTTTGACACCGTGATGACATCTGCCATCTTTTACGGAGTGGTCTGCTGGGACGAATCTGGACAAACTCATTAAGGCGGCCGGCTCTGTCCTGGGAAGCCCACTAGACCCAGTGCAGGTGGTGGGAGACAGGCGGATGTTAGCAAAGCTGGCATCCATGCTGGAGAATGACTCCCACCCCATACATATGACTCTGGCAGCACTGGGCAGCTCCGTCAGCGACAGGCTACTTCACCCCAAGTGTGTGAAGGAGAGGTATGCCAGGTCCTTCCTTCCTACTGCCCTTAAACTCTACAACCACGCTGTTCCCAGCAGACCACATACACACACACACTTGAACACTACACACTTACAGAAAATAGAATTTTGTTCAATGTAATATAATGTGCAATATTTTTTTTATTCGCTTTTGTGCAATTAATAGGCAACCTGCAATTATTTGCAAATATATTCTTAAGAGTTCTTTATTAAGATTTTCTGTTCTTTATTATTTATGCTCTGTATACTGTACTGTTTATCTATTTTTGAGTGCCTTGCTCTTCCTTTGCTGATATAACACTGTGAATTTCCCCACTGTGACATTAATAATGGATTTTCTTGTCACAGGTCAGGCCCTACTGACTTGTGGAGTTTGACTTCATCAAAGATATTTGAAGTTGTTTTTTGCAAAGCATTCCCTTCATATAAATTTCGACTTGTAACCCCTACACTGTGGTGAAAGTGGTGTGGATATAGACAAGCAATGCCTGAGAACTGTGTTTTTCGGGGGATATAATGCAAATCCGTTTCCTGACACTACATGCACACTGTGTTTATTTCTTTGTCTACCCTTCTTCTACAACATTCCCAACCTACTGAGTAATGCATTTACTTCCTGACCTCTATTTTTGATAATTGCCAAAAACTGCTGCTTACAAAGTAGGTTGTTTTGTCTTTTTCTGCCATCAACAGTACAGGAAGAATTTAGGTTTCATGACCTGATGCAAAAACAGGGTGGTTAATGGGTGAACTTTAGAAGTGAGCAGTTTAAGCAAAATGTGACATATTTTAATTTTTTTAGAGATTGTTCCAAGATTTTGTTCATGCAACAATATTGAAACATTTGTCCTATGATTGCATTAGAAAAACAAATATATGGGAATAACATTTTGTTATGCATAATGTCTTAAGGTAACCTAATAACACAACTTGAGTAAAACATTAGTACTGAGTCAGCTGTAATATATTACAGTGTTAAATATCAGATGAAAATAACAAAAACTATAAAAGCAACGTTTTCTTTGCAAATGTACTGAATTTAAAGTTTAAACATACTCAGAAATGTACATACAGTTAAATACAACTCAGGATCTGTGACTAATTACTACCTGTTGGCTTTGGTGAAGAACTATATGTGGACAGCAGAATGCGTTTATACACAGAAATTATTATTATTATTATTATTATTATTATTGAAAAATTAGCAGTTACTGTTATTGTTCTTAAGAGTTTGAAGACAAACTATAGACAATTATCCCCTCTTTTATGAAGATTCTGGTCATGCCATGACTCTCTTTGAACGTAGAATCTTCAACAGAGCTTGTCTGATCTCGGTAGTCTGCAGAGCATATATGATAGGGTTAAAAATGCCTTGGCCAACATTAAAAAGCAGTGCAGCCCCTTTCCTGTATTCTGCATAACTAGAGAAACGATGGAGTATGACCATGGTCAATCCAGATATCCAGGTGATAAAAAAGACAGTCAAGTGTGTGCTGCATGTTTTAAAAGCCTTGCTGTTCAGGGTTTTGTTTTTACTAGTAATACACACAGCTGCTATTTTAGCATAAGTAAGTACAATACAGCCTAAAGAGGATCCACGTATAACTCCTGTGTATGTCAGACCAAATACATTATTAATGTAAGAACTCTCACATGAGAGTTTAAAAAGTGAGGCATTATCACAGAATGGGTTTCCTATTAGTGTTGCACAGCGATTCAGCCTTATTGTGAGACCTAACAAAATACTCACAAGGAGCAGCGCCACACCCCAAGCTGATGCAGTCAGTTTAACCACCATTTTGTTTGTCATAATAGTTGTGTAGCGCAGTGGATTGCATATGGCAACATATCTGTCAAAGGCCATAGCCATCAGTACAGTTTGAGAAGCAGCAAGATACATGTGAAAACAGAAGGCTTGAATGACACAATCTATATAACTAATGTAGCGTTCAGATGTCGGCCTTAAAAGGTCTCCGAGCAACCGAGGAACAATGATGGAGTTTCCAAATGCATCGTTAAAGGGAAGATTACAGTAGAGAATGTACATAGGTTCATGTAGGCTTCTTTCCATTGTTATGAGCAGAATGATTCCAATGTTAGTTACCATAATGAACACATAGGAAATCAGGAAGAAAAGAAATATAGGATACAAGGTTTGCTCAGAGACAGCCAGTCCTTCCACTTGTAAAATAGGACTATTAAATGTCAGGTTTTCCATTGTAAAATATGACAGCTGTTTGAATATGAAGAAGGCAGTTGTATGTTAGAAAGATCAACAGGTTAATAGACAAAAATATAAACCAGGGAGCCTTCCTGGATGATTAAAAAGTCTTTACATGATCATAGAAAAAATATCATGGGTCAGCAGTTTTTAGTATTATAATAAAAAGAGTAAATCCAGAATTGATTATCATTATCATTTTCTCACAAAAAGAGCATCAGCATGAAGACAAAACAACAGAACAGTTATTTTAGATGCCTAACCACCCATCCTTATATTGACATTCTGTTCAGCCTCAAAAGAGCTCATGGGACATTTGAAGGTGTGTCGTAATAACATCTTGTTGTTCAAAGCTGGTTCCAGTCAGAATCCAAAGACTGTAAACATTTAAAACCCCTTATTAACTTGTTTTTACAGTGCCTTGAATTATATACGTTGTAAAACACAGTAGTACACTGATAATCTAATTGCTTTATAATATAATTCTCTTCCCAAGAAAACAAATTAACTGTTATTGAAAAAATGTTACCCAACATTCCCATACTAAATGCTAGATTTAAAAACTGTCACACGTAACTTCTTACTGGCTTAATATCTTGTTAGTTGATAAAAGTGGATCCCTAAAACTCACTCTTATTTCAGTTTGAATATGCACATCAGTGATGATCATTGTTTGTGTAATAATTAATTGGCGTATTTGGTACTTACTTGGTAAACGATTAAAACAATTAGACTTTGTGATTTTTGTTAAAATGAGAGTTTGTGCTCATAAATACATAAAATACAAAGCAAGAGAACAGAATTGATTCTGGGCACCTGCTACATTGCTGCATTTTTTGTTTTTTTAGTGTGTGCATGCAACTATAACAAAAATTAATTCAATTTTTTGGAACTAGGAGAATTCAAAGTTCAAAAGGATAATACTGCATAGGTTTTTCATCAACAAATTATGTCTTCAGAATTTCAAATGCAATGAAGACATGCCCTTTTGAAAAATAATATAATATGATCTGATTCACCCAGTGGGAGAGAGCAGTGGTATTTGAGCAATCTAGAGAGTAAGTGGCATTAGCAAGAGCAAAGCAGTAAATCAGAAAGATAAACTTAATTTAACATTATTTTATTTTGATCCCATCACAGTATTAAACATGCTCCAACCATCTTCACTGTGGCACCGTTTACTGCACATCAGGAGGATGGTGAATGAATGCCGAGCCCCCTCCAGCCAATGCCTCCACTCCTCCAGAGCTGCCTTGACTGCCATTTGGTGACTGCCTGGACGTTCCCCATGTCCATCTGCACCCCTTCCATGCTGATGACATACCCCAGGAAGGTGATTTGGGATTTGTGAAACACACATTTTGTTGCTCCAGGATGCACCTGACGTGAGCCACATGTTTTTCCCTGTTCCTGGTGTATATGTGTATGTCATCGATATATATCATTAATGAATGACTGGAACACGGAAGGGGCGTTTACAAGGATGTATGACATCACAGTGTACTCGTAGTGCTCTCTAGTTCACAGATGCGGCCAAGGTTGTGGGCAAGAATTTTGCGAGGGCAAATGGAACTAGGGAAAGGGGATACGATTACTTCACTCTGATGGCATTCAACCCTCGATAGTTAATACAGGGCTATAGATATATTTTTTCCACAAAGAAAAACACAGCAGTTGCAGGAGGAGTGGAAGGGTATATAAAGCTCCACTCAAGGGCCTCCCTGGACATATTTCTATATCAAGTCAAGTCAAGTCAATTTTATTTTATATAGCGCTTTTTACAACGATGTTGTCTCAAAGCAGCTTTACAGAGTTTTGAAAACAGTTATAACATATATCCCCCAGTGAGCAAGCCAGAGGCAACAGTGGCAAGGAAAAACTCCCTCAACTGGAGGAAGAAACCTTGGGAGGAACCAGACTCACAAGGGGAGACCCATCCTCCTCTGGTCAAACAGTGTTTACAGTTTGAACTAAATACCAAAGAAAGGAGTCTCTGTTTGAAATCTGGATAGCAAAGCTTTAGAAGCTGCACAGATAGAGGCAGTGTATGACTGAGGCAGTCTCTGGCTGAGGCAGTCTATGACTGAGTCTTTATGTAAAGTGGGCGTGAGCTGAAACAGTCCCATCCTATCTCAGTGCTGGTGCATCTGGATGGCACAGTGATGTAACTGAGGGTGTAGCAGTAAATGGACAGGTGAGCTGGCTGGTGATGGTGGGGTGATGGCCCGATGATCAGTCCTTCAACAGCCTTCAACAGACAGGAGGACAGTCATTTCCTCAGGAAGAGTAAAGAGAAAGAGTTAGTTGGGCTCAGGAGTAAGACTGTAGAGAATATGAATTTTCAGAATTTTAGAGTGTGGTTGGTGACTCCGGCAGATCTAACTATAACAGCCTAAACTAAAAGGAGAGAACCAGAAGGTAACATGGACATGAGAGTACCCTGAGACACTGGGGTCCCCCCACTCCACCATCAACAAACCTGTGTGATCGCGTGAAGTGGTGGAACAACAGCACCAACATCTCAGTTTACCATAAACCTCTGTGTCCAAGAACCCCCAGATCTCCTGCCTTTATCTAAAAGAGAAGATTAATAACCAAAAGCTACACTAAACAAGTATGTTTTCAGTCTAGACTTAAATATTGAGACTGTGTCAGAGTCCCGAACATTAACTGGGAGATTATTCCACAATTTTGGGGCTTTGTAGGAAAAAGCTCTTCCCCCCATTGTAGTCTTCTGAATTTTAGGAACTATTAGAAAACCAGCATCCTGTGATCTGAGTGAACGTGGCGGTTCATAATAGGAAATTAGATTTTGCAGGTACTCCGGTGCGAGACCGTGCAGGGCTTTATACGTCAGTAATAGAATTTTATAGTCGATACGGAATTTAACAGGAAGCCAGTGTAGCGCTGATAAAACTGGACTGATGTGATCGAATTTCCTGGTTTTAGTTAGTACTCTAGCTGCAGCGTTCTGAACTAACTGAAGTTTATTCAGGTTCCTGCTGGTGCATCCTGACAATAATGCATTACAGTAATCTAGCCTTGAGGTTATAAAGGCATGTATCAGCATCAGACACAGATAACGCATTTCTTAACTTTGAAATGTTTCGTAGGTGAAGAAATGCTGTTCTTGTAATATTACCTATGTGTTGATTAAATGTCAGATCTGAGTCAATTGTTACACCAAGATTTTTGGCTACTGAACCAGGAACTACAGAGAAGTCAGCAAGATTTAACATTAAATCTGAACATTTAGTCCGAGCAGCCTTTGGGCCGAGGAGGAGAACTTCCGTTTTATCTGGGTTTAAAAGAAGGAAGTTCTGTAGCATCCAAAGTCTAATATCTCTTACACAATCTTCTATCTTATTTAATCTGGATTTGTCATCTGGTTTGGCTGATATGTACAGTTGTGTATCATCGGCATAACAGTGGAAACTAATTCCATGTCTATTTATAACTGAGCCTAATGGTAGCATATATAGTGTAAATAACAGAGGACCTAAAACAGAACCTTGTGGAACTCCATATTTCACTTTTGTAGTGTTAGACGATACATTATTTATCTTTACAAACTGAAAGCGATCACTAAGGTAAGATGTGAACCAGGATAACGCTGTTCCTGTGATTCCAACTATATTTTCTAGCCTGTCCAAGAGAATAGTGTGATCTATAGTGTCAAAAGCTGCACTTAGATCTAGTAACACCAGTAGAGATACGTGGCCCTGAACAGAGGCAAGAAGATCATTTGTTATCTTAACTAAAGCTGTCTCTGTGCTGTGATGTGGCCTAAAACCAGATTGGAATTTTTCATATATGTTGTTCTTATGTAGATGAGAACAGAGTTGTCGAGCTACAGCCTTTTCTAAAATCTTAGAGATAAAAGGTAAATTGGAAATGGGTCTATAACTGGACAGTTCTCTGGGGTCAAGATTTGGCTTCTTTATCAAGGGTTTTATCACAGCTAGTTTAAAAGACTTAGGTACATGACTCAGACTAAGAGAAGAGTTGATGATAGTTAAGATAGGTTTAATAATAGCTGGTAATACTTGTTTCAATAGGCTTGTTGGAATCATATCGAGTGTGCATGTAGCAGAAGTTGAGGAAGAGATAAGTTTTTCTAGTTCTGTCTGCTGTAGTGGAGAAAATGTTTCTAGTCTTTCTTCTAAAATCACATTTTGTGCTGTTTGAGCCAAACCAGATGAAGGATAGGTTACTCGTATTGGTAGAACTTTTTGTCTAATATTCTCGATTTTGCTATTGAAAAAGTCCATGAAATCATTGCTGCTGTGGTTGGCGGGTATTTGAGGTTCAGATCCTGCCTGATTTTTGGTAAGTTTTGCGATGGTGCTAAATAAAACTCTAGGATTGTTTTTGTTGTGTTCGATGAGTGTGGACAGGTATGCTGAGCGTGTTTTAATAAGTGCCTTTCTGTAACTGCTAAGGCTGTCCTTCCAAGCAGAGTGAAATACCTCTAGCTTGGTCACTCTCCATTTGCGTTCTAATTTCCGTACTGTCTGTCTTAAGGTGCGTACTTCATTGTTGTACCACGGAGCAAGCTTTTTTTGTTGCATCTTTTTAATTTTTATAGGTGCAACGTTGTCTAAAGTTAGTCGGAGCGTATTTTCTACGCAGTCAGTTATTCTGTCTAGCTAGGTTGGGTCTGATGATGGAAAAATTATGGTTGATAAATCTGGAAGAGTTTCAATAAAGTTCTGAGATGTATTTGGAATTATTGAACGTTTCATGCAATAACGGGGTGATGTACATACATTTTTACTAAGACTCAATTCATATGAAATTAGGTAGTGATCTGAAACTACTGAAGTCTGTGGAAGAACAGTAAGATTATGTATATCAACACCTAAAGTCAAAACTAGATCTAGTGTGTGATTACAGGAATGTGTAGGCCCTATTACATTCTGAGTGAGACCTATAGAGTCTAAGATAGATGAAAAAGCCTTTTTTAATGGATCTGCTGAGTTTTCAAAGTGAATATTAAAATCTCCTGCGATTATTAGTTTCTCAGCGCTCACTGCTAGATCTGCAACAAAGTCACTAAATTCTTTTAAGAACTCCGGTCCTGGTGGTCTATAAATGCTGACTAGGGTGAGTACAATTCTATTAGTGGTCGGATTGGTGATGTTTATGAGAAGAATTTCAAAAGAATTGAAAGTGAGATTGTGTTTCTGACTTATGTCTAATGAATTTTTATGAATGACACATATACCCCCTCCTTTACCGGACAGTCTGGGGCTGTGTACATACTTATAGCCAATGGGGGTGGCTTCATTTAATGCCAAATATTCCTCAGGTTTAATCCATGTTTCTACGAGACATAACACATCAATTTTATGGTAGGTTATTGTATCATTTACAATGACAGCCTTAGAGTTCAGTGATCTTATATTAAATAAACCAAACCTTAATTCAGAAACACTGCAGCTAGACACTGGATCTAATATTCTTATATTAACTAAGTTATTTAAACAAACTGATTGAGATTTTCTAAGTTTGTGTTTAATTCGGGGCAGTGAAACAGTCTCAATATAGTTGTACCTAGGTGACGTCTCAAGGCAGCGAGCAGACGGTCGGTTTAGCCTGTTTGTCTGCTGCCTGGTCTCGGCTCTGGACAGTCAGCAACTACCTCCGCTGCTCTGCCGACTAACTAAGAGGCTATGGGCTATGCTGCACGATAGCAGAGCGGCACCCTCCCGCGTGGGGTGGACACCGTCCCGCCCTACGAGACCAGACTTCCCCTCAAAGTTGGACCAATTGTCTATGAAGCCCACATGTTTTTCTGCACACCACTTGGACATCCAGCAGTGTAGCGCCCAAAGCCTGCTGTAAGCTTCAGCACCCTGCCGTCTTGGAATAGGGCCAGAGCATATTACGGCATCGGACATCGTATGGGCTATTTTGATCACCTCTTTAATATTACTCTTAGTGACCTCAGACTGCCGCATACGGATATCGTTACCACCTACGTGAATCACTATCCTCGAATATCTATTCTTTGCTAACACCCTAAGGTTGCTGCTAATGTCCGGCGCCCTGGCTCCTGGTAAGCAGATAACTCTAGCTGCTGGTGCCCCTAAAGGAGTAGCTAATTTCACGTGTCGTACAATAGAGCTTCCTATAACCAGAGTACCTTTGACAGACTCCTCGGTGGGTGTTTCACCGAGAGGAGAATATCTGTTTGACACGCGAATAGGTGCGTGGTGCACAGGTGGGCTAGCCTTAGCTTTGGCCTCAGCGTTAGCTTTAGCGTCAGCTTTAGCTTTGTTACTATGCCGCCGGACCGTCACCCATTCGCCCTGCTATGGGGGCTCTACAGCCGGAGTCGCTGGGACTCTAACTCTCCCTAAGGCACCCGGGGTAGATAACACTGAACTCTGCTCTCTATCCCTGATTAAACCCCGAATGCGCACCTCTAACTGGTTCACCTTCTCCACCAGAGTAGAAATGAGCTGGCACTTCTCACAAACTAACCCACTATTATTATCACTAGTGGTGGAGAGAGGACTAGCACTATACATGCCACACTCCACACAAGCAAACGCAGCCATAGTACAAGAAAGTGGTACTTACTTTTTTTTTGGTCGATTTAAAATCTTACCACCAGCTTTTGTTGGAAAGCTAAACTGCAATCTCCACTCTCTGCGGTATGTAGTCCTGTGAAAATAGTTTGTTAGGGTCTACAGATAGTTAATATACAATACAACAGGTTAATCAAACACAGAAGCTGTATGTTTCCCGCAAACACTCAGGATGAAACTAGCAGATCACAGAGCCACCGATCACAGGTTCCTCAATCAAGCAACCCTATATAGCTGCAGACTCAGGAATCGAGAGGTGTTTTTTGGGGACGTGGTTCCAGGAAGCAGCTCGATAGTGCAGTTAGAGGGGGTAGTTGTTTAGCCTGGGTTTTAGAGAATACTTTTGCTAGGTCAGAGTACTCGACTGGTAAAGGGATAGTGGTGGGAACATTGGGGCTCTAAGTGGAGGTGGTTAGACAGGGGAGTGTCATACAGTGGGTGTGACAGTAATGGCTCCACTGGGTCAGCTCTCCAGCTGCCCAGGAGAAATTGGGGTTATGGGTGGTGAGCGACGGATATGTGTGGGATGACCCGACTGTGAGTTGTAGGGGAATGATGCTTTGGGTTATGGTACCTGCGCCTAGGGGTTTGCCATCAGTGCCCTTAATATGAAGGGGAGTCTTGCACAGGAGCAGTTATGAGCAGTTTGGTGGTGAATCTATAACATTTTCAGCAGCTTTGGAATCAATCAAGGCTGAAACAGAACAAGTGTCGCTATTCCAGCACAATTTGACTTGGACTTATATCTTATGATTTTCTGTCACCTAGAGATTAGTGGTACCCACAACACGTTCCCTTTACACACAGAACTTTTCTTCAGGGAGCTACAGTTCTCCTGGAGGTGCCCCTTTTCTCCACAGTACATACATGCATTGTTGTTTCTCTTCTGTGGAGAGCTTGGCTTTCAGTTCCTTGTTCTCCGTGTTCATAGGCAGACCTATGTATGGGAGCAATGATGAAAATTCCTATCTGTCTCCGGGATCGGATAAGGTTATCCAGCATGATAGAAAGATGAGCCCCTCCAGAGTTTCCTCCAAATTCAGGTCATCTCCAACTTCAGCATGTCATTTAGACTGTTACAGTACAATGTTTTCAACGCCAGGTAATTCCATCTGCTTTCAGCTGCTAGTGTGTGTAAAGCAAGGGAGTAGTCCAAACTCGTGTCCTTACATTGTTTAAGGTGGAGTAGCTGTGCACCTGGGTTGTTCCCTATGGCTGAATGGTTGAACACCTTCCTGAACTTTTGTTTGATAAGTGGGAAGGACAACCGTGAGCCCCACAATGCCGTAGTCCATCTCAGGGCTTTGCCTGTGAGCAGTGACAAGACAAATGTAACTTTGGTGCTTTCCGTTGGAAACGCTGCTGGCACCCGACTGAAGTACAAAGAGCACTGCATTAAATCCCCCTGGCACAGTCTATTTCTCCGGGATGGCCAGTGGGACCACCCCGGGAAGTAACTGGTTAATGGAGGGACTGGTTAATGGAGGGAGAGATCTCTTTTATGCTCTGCTTTGCCAAAGTACTGATTACACACACCATGGAGGAGCTCAACCTATCCAGCCGAGCCTTGTCATCATTCGTAGCTCCTCCAGCTGCTGCCGCTGCTGCTGCCTCGGCTCCCTCCTCCAGGTTATCATGAGCCCTGGTCCCTTTCTTAGTCCCGGATAAATATGATGGGACCCTGGATTAATGCCAAGGTTTCCTTATGCAGCGCTCACTATATTTCAGCCGGATTCCAGTCGCGTTTCCCTCAGAGCAATCCAAAATTGCCTTCAATCTTTCTCTGCTCACCAGTAAGGAGCTAAAATGGGCTACCGCCATGTGGGGAGCTCACTCACTAGAAATGCAGTCCTATCCCTTGCAATGACAAGCTTCTGCACACGCCAAAACTCCAGCATGCCCACTAGTCCTGCCAGCCGAAACCAAAATCATGGAACTGGCGCACCAAGGAAGAAATGCAGAGAAGGCTCAGGAATGGGTTGTGCTTATACTGTAGTAAAAAAAATCAATGCTCGGCCTTAAAGAAGGCTCCCACATTGAGGGTAAGTATATCACTACAATGATAACAAGTAGCAAGTTGACAATCCCGACAATAACCTGTCGTTATGAGTCTTGTATGGTTGCAGCCCTGATTGATTCCTGAGCCACCGGAAATTTTATGGATAAAGCCTTGGAAGATTCCTTAGCCACCCCCCTTATCATGTGTAAACCTCCCCTCAGGATCAAGGCCAGCCCTTAGGTGAGGGTAGTATTACCCACACCACCATTCCCCTGCGACTTACCACAGGTCTATTTTACATTAAGCAGGCCTCCCTGTTTGTCATAGAGGCCCTGAAGATCCTATTGTGCTGGGATATCCCTGACTGGCCACTCACAACCCCGCCATCTCCTGGTCCACCGGTGAGCTTACTCAGTGGAGTTCTATCTGCCAAGCCCGATGTCTAGCCCTCTCCTGTCTAAGTACCTCTGTAGACAGCCCGGAGATCTCTGAAGTTGTTCCCATTTCCCCTGAATTCCTGGCACCTCATTTCACAAGACCAAGATTTCATTTTTGCGTTACATCATCAATGCACAGGGGGATACGCATGGATGAAAGAAAGGTAAGGACGGTTAAGGAATAGCCACTTTCTCAAACAGGAAGGGTTTTAGTTCTGTTGCAGCTCCATTGAACTACCTGCAATGTGGCAAACCTTGCACTCTCTGATGGAATGCGGCAACGACAGCTGCTTTTCAGGAGCTCAAGACTAAATTCACCACAGTCCCATACTTAAACAACCGGACCCCACACAGCCCTTTGTTGTGGAGGTGGATGCATTGGACACCAGAATTAGGGCATTGCTTTCCCAAAGACACGGCATTCCTGAGAAAATGCACCTGTGCGCCTTTTATTCCCATAAGCTTAGCGCCATGGAGCTAAGCTTGACAACTGCAACTGCAAACTGCTTGCCATAAAGGCAGCCTTGGAGGAATGAAGACACTGGTTAGAGGTGGCTCATAACCCCTTTATAATACTCAATGACCACCAAAACCTTAGTATATAAAAGCTGCTAAACGCTTTGATTCGAGACAATGGGGTGGGACCATCCAGTACCTGGTGAATTGGGAGGGCTATGGTCTAGAAGAACAGTGTTGGTGTGATCTGAAGATATGCTGAACACCTCCCTCATCAGGGATTTCCACCGGGCCCACCCTGGTTGCCTTGTCCCTGGACCGCGAGGCCAACCCTGGCGGCGGGGTCTGGAGGCATCGGGAGCTGCCCCTTTGGGGGGATACTGTCAGCAGTTTACACTCCTGTCACCAGAGGTCTCACTCTCGATTGTATTAAATAACCACTTGTAATCTCACCTGCAGCCCACTACAAACCCTCTAAATACCCATTTCTAATAACATAAGTGGAGGTTCTAGAGAAACCTACTCATAAGTTATACAGTGTTGGTGATGGGAACCAGACAGCAGAAGCATATAATGCCTCTGAAAGCTGCCTCAAAGAAAACTGTTACATTAAATAGTTCCGCATTTCCAACGGTGGGTCAGTGCATGAGGCTCTCCACCAGGGATTTGAGACTGCTACTTCCTTCTAAAAAGCTCAGACCCAAATTCATTGGTCCCTACAAAATCCTTAAACAAATCGATCCAGTCACTTTTCGTTTAAAGCTCCTCTCTCATTATAAGATTTTACCTTCTTTCTGCATTTCCCTCCTTAAGCCCTTCCACCCAGGTCCACTGCTCCGCAGCCTCTTGATGTCGACGGGTCACCTGCCTACTTGGTGCGTGCCCTCTTGGACTCGCAGTGGTAGGGTGGAGTCCTGAAACACCTGGTGGACTGGTAGGGGGATGGCCCAGAGGAACAGTACTTGGTCCGGGCCGATGACATCCTTGACCCCTCCCACATTCCCTCCCACCTGGGTCGCCCCACTCCGTGTCCAAGAGGTTGGCCCCGTCGGCGGGCTCCCTGGGCATCAGGAGTAACTGTAAGGAACTTCCTCCCAGCGCCTCAATAGGTTGCAGTATTCTAGGCAGCTAGTAGTCAAAGTCAAAGTGAACTTTATTGTCATTCAGACTTTAAAATCAGGAAGTCCCAGCAGCGACTGTACTTTCTGAGAAGGCTGAGAAAATTTGGTATGCCAACCAAAATTCTCAGCACCTTCTACAGGAGTATGATTGAGAGTGTTCTTACCAGCTCCATCATCGTCTGGTATGGAAACTCTACTGCTCAGGACAGAAAGGCTCTCCAGCGTGTGATCAAAACTGCACAGTCCATCTCAGGAGCAGCCTTCCCCTCACTACAGAACATCTACCACACCAGGGTCACCAGGAGGGCCCACAACATAATCAGGGACAGTACACACCCCCAGCACACACTCTTCACACGTTTACCTTCAGGCAGACGTTACAGGAGTGTGAAGTCCAGGACCACAAGACTGACAAACAGTTTCTACTCACAGGCCATCAGGCTTGTGAACACCTCACGCACTACCTCTCCAACCTCTCCTTTCTGAACTGGTTTTAACTGGTCTGATTTAAACTGCACCTTACACTCACTGTACTGTCAGAATACTGTTTACATTCGCTACTCACACAAACATTATTGTTTACATTTGTTACTTGCAACTTGCACTTTATGGCTGCTGCTCTTCATACTTGCACATAAAAGCACACATAACTTTTATTTTTTATTCTTTAACTAAAAAATAATTTTATCTACTTCAACTTATATTGTTATACTTTGTATATTTTGTATATATATTTTTTATTTCTTTTATTTGTTATCTTATCTATTGGTGAATGGAGGAGCAGCAAAGTAAGAATTTCATTGTACAGTGTAACTGTCTGTTCTGCTGTACATATGACAATAAAACTCTTGAATCTTGAATCTTGAATCTTGAATACAACTGAGTGCATAGTAGTCAAGTCAAGTCAAGTTTATGTGTATAGCACTTTTTACAACAATGTTGTCACAAAGCAGCTTTACAGGAATTTACAGGAAAGCATGAAAAGCATGAAATCACAACTGTTTATCCCTTGTGAGCAAGCCAGAGGCAACGGTGGTAAGGAAAAACTCCCTCAACTGGAGGAAGAAACCTTGGGAGGAACCAGACTCACAAGCAGAGACCCATCCTCCTCTGGTTGAACAGTATTTATAGTTTAATAAACTAAAGCTGAGTCTGAAGGTAAGAGCTTTAGAAGGTGCACAGGTGCTACATCAGGTAGATGATACAGTGATGCAGTCAAGGATGGAGCCAATGGAGAGGAGAACTGGTTGGTGCCAGGTGACGGGGGGGCCCTGGTGGTCAGTCCTTTACAGTATTCGGCGGGACCGGTGGGCGGTTATTTTCTCAGAAAGAGAAAAGAAAGAGTTAGTTCTGGTTTGTGTTAGTACAGAGACAGAGTTAGTTCTGGTTTAGGTTAATACAGAGACAGAGTTAGTTCTGGTTTGGGTTGGTACAGAGACAGAGGCCGGCGCTTGTTAAACGTTACTACTGTACTTTAGGTCCTTCTACCTTTAGAGAGTTCCACGTCCTAAGTCAAAAAACAGGAGAAGAAGAACTAACGGGTGAAACGAGGAGTGCGCCACTAGACTTAGCATGACACCCTGAAGACCCAGCTTGACCTTTGTTATTCATCCATCCGATCTCCCTCACGCTAACGCGGTTAGGAGAACGAAGAGGTGTGGAATAATTTAATCAATTTAGAGATACTCGCAGGAACTAAGTAGGTCAAGAAACAGGAGAAGAACTAACGGGTGAAACGAGGAGTACGCCACTAGCATGACATCCTGAAGATCTAGCTTGGCTTTTGTTATTCACCCGTCCGATCTCCCTCACGCTAACACCGTACACGACGGGGTGTACAGAGGATATGGAGCGTTTTGAGTGCAGCTGGCGACTGACAGATCAGATTATAAACAAAATTAACTAAAGGAAGAGAAGCTGCACACGTGCCTCATCTGGATGATACAGTAATGCAATCGAAGTGCAGCAGATGACTGACATCCATAAAGATGACATAGATGAAGAGGTTACAGGGTAACAAGGGGGTACTGATGGTCAGTTCTCCAACAGTATTCGGCAGGACAGGTGGACGGTTATTACCTCAGAAAGAAGGAGAAAGGAAAAGAAAAGAAAAAGAAAAGAAAAACAAGGTTAGTTCTGGTTTGGAATAATATAGTGGATGAGAAGCATAGCTTAGTCACCAAAAGCTAAACTGAACAAGTATGTTTTTAATCTGGACTTAAAGCTTGAGACTGTGTCAGAGTCCTGAACATTAATTAGCTAGCTCTACCCCTGGGGTCTCCACGAAGTGAGGTTGGTGTGGCCACCGGACATTGTATTTGCACCCGCCGGTCCTCAAGTGACTCTTGAAACTAGCGAATGTTCTTACGCTGCCCTAGGGATCGGAGGGAATGGTGTAAACCCTCACAGGGATCATCTCCTTGTGAGCTTCGGAACGGTGCAAGGACTAACCTTTTTGTTTTGATCTGTTCAGACAGGCTAAGCTCCTGATTTTCTGTCCAGCATTCAGGAGGCTATCCTGTCATCCACTGCTCAGACGGGAGAACCACATCTGGGGTCTTCGCGGCTCAGTGGCTAACAGCAGCTCCTGGGGCTCCTGTGATGTAGTGGCACAGGCTATGTTGGAAGGCCCCATACATGGTGAAATCTGAGTGTGGCATTAGTAGGAAGGTTGCAAGGTATGTTGAAAATGGCATTTTTCCAAGAGATACTGAGCAGAAACAGATGTCAAAAGGTCAGAGACTACTCCAACAAAGACACAAGTTGCAGTGTAAGGATTGTGTCCTGTACAGAGTCATAAATGACCTCTGAACCAGTGAATTACATTTCCAGATTGTATGTCCAGTATTTCAAAAGGGAATAGGGTGAAGTATCATATCTACAAGATCCATATTCAGGTTTCAGCAACACATCCTCTTGGTGCAACCCTGGTTCCTGCTGTTGTCCTACGTGCAAAGGTTTGTAGTGCTTGTTGGAAAGGCGCATCTTCCAAGCCCAAAAGCAGATGGTCTCTTAAGTGGACTTCAGTCAGGGTACCCTCTGGGCTCAGCCTCCGCAGTCTACTATACAATTTCCTAAGATGCAGCAAAAAATTTTTTCAAAAAGTTTACCAGGCCTTTGTTTACAACTAAAAAACTGGGTCCTTAAAACTGGAAGGGGCAAAAAGAGTCAGCTACAAAAAGTGCATCTAACTTTAACCAATTTTTACTGTTGTGTCTTGATCACCTGCTTCTAAAACACTAATTTCACGATTAGCTTTCCATGCTAAAGCACTCAATTTTTCTTGCTTCTGTTAAAACTTGCACTTCTTTCCAATCACTATAGGTAAAAACTTCTCCCCAAGGGGCACAAGGAAATACTGGTATTATCATATTGATAAAACAAAAAAATAAAATAAATAAAAAACAATCCTAAGAGTGCTCTGTTTCAATCCCCAATTCTGCTGACTACACCAAAGTATTGTAAGGGTGGTGCTAGGAGGGTGTACTCCACGTTGAATAAATATAATAACCTTTACCCTTGAAAAACACAAAGTTACTTCAGGGGACAACTCAAAGAGGCAGTTTTTGAACAATTGTAATTTTTTATAGCTTACAGAGAAAATACCATCCATTGATCCATTATCTGCTGCTTAATCCCACTAGACGGGGTCACGGGGGGGGCTGAAGCCAATCCCAGCGTCATCGGGCGAAGGCAGGGTATACCATGGGCATTTTGCCAGTCTATCGTATGGCCAACACTCACTTACTTACAGCAATCATCGTGTGCCAGCAGGCCGTGAAAGAACTAAAGTTCTACTTAACCGGTAGGCATTTCATCCTGGTGAGGGGTCGTGGCCAGCTGAGGAAGGCAGCGACTTTTTTTACCTGCGGACGAAGGAGCCCCCTCCCGATGTGATAGCCCAAATAATGTGCCTCAGTAAGCCCCACCAGGGTGAAATGCCTACCCGTTAAGTAGAACTTTAGTTCTTTCACGGCCCACCTGATCGCCAGGGCTTCTCGTTCCAGGGCCACATACCACTGCTCGGCTTTCTGCTAATATACAGCACGGGATGCTCCTCCTGTCCAAAGATTTAAGTTAACACGGCCCCCAGCCCCTTGTTCAAGGCGTCTGTCTGATGGATGAAAGGCTTGTCATGGGGCAGCAACGGATGAGAAGTTGGGCATAAACCACCTATAGTAGCCCACCAAGACCTTTTCCAGGTGGAGGAGGTGTTCAGCCTAGGACTCCAAATGGACATTGACATCATCGAGGTAGGCGGCAAAGAATGCTCGGTGAGGTTGGAGCACGATATCCATGAGGTGTTGGAAGGTGCCTGGTGCCCCATGGAGGCTGAACGCGAGGGCAGTATAATGCCAGTGTCTGGAGGGAGTGGAAAAGGCCATTTTTCCCCGGGCTTCCGGGGCGAGGGTCACCTGCCAATAGCCTTTAGTGAGGTCGGGGGTAGATATGAAGCAGGCCTTACCAAGATGCTCTATTAAGTCACCGGCTCTCGGGAGGGGGTAGGAGTCAAAGCGAGAGACAGCATTCAGCTTGCGGATGTCATTACAGAGGCGCCAGGACCAACATTATAGGGCTGGACCAGGGGCTGTTGGATGGCTCGATGATGCCAAGCTGTTGCATCTTCTGTACTTTGGCCTCCACTGCTTGGCGGCGGGCTTCCGGTAAGCGGTAGGGTCTTTGTCGCATGAGAGAGTTAGGTGCCGTGTGGATGTGATGCTGGACCACGTGGGTTCGACCCGGGGTCTCCGAGAAGACATCCTGGTAACGGGAGGGGGACTGATGGGCTGGCAAGAGGGCTGGAGCTCTGTGCTAGGGCCGACAGGAGAGGAACAAGTTCAGTCCATTTCTTTAACAGGTTGATATGGTAGACCTGTTCCAATTTTCTTTTACCGAGTTGTTTTAGCCGGTACGTTACTGGCTCTACCTTTTCTTGCATGGTATATGGGCCCTGCCAGGAGGCCAGGAATTTGCAGGTTGTGGTGGGCACCAAGACCATGACGCGTTCGCCGGGGTGGAATTCTCAGGGCTGCGCCGGCTGGTTGTACACCCTCTGTTGTGTGTGCTGCGCTGCATTTGCTGCAAGGGTGGTTGGGGGGACCGGTAGCACCAGCGGTGAAGTTCCAGCACGGCCCCACAGAGTCCGAACCCCCTCTCTTTTACAGTCCACTACGGATGCTGCCCGCATTCTCCACCAATGTGGCCACCAGGGGGTGCCACGGGATCATAGAAGACAAAAAACATAGCCGAACTTAACTCAAACTAATTTTTTACAACGTGGTAAAAGGGGGGGATGAAGGTGAGAAAGGGGTGAAAGGATCCCAGGCTTGTATTCTCCTGGTCTCCCGCGGGCCGTGCTTGGCAGTGAGGGCTTCGGTGCTGGGGAGCGGCTTCCTTCAGTATCTCTGTGAGGTGGCCTTATGGAAGCCTTCAGTCTGTCGTGAGAGGGGAGAAAAAACAAGAGAACGATTAGAACACTCTTCCCCCTCAAGCCGCTGTGGCAGGCTCTTTTATGCCGGCGCAGAATGGTTGACAGGTGTGCTCTGTGATGCGCTGCCAGCAAAGGTTGTTTGGCGTGGTTCCGCCCAGCAGCCACGCAGTGGGGCAGGCTGTCCCAAACAGTGGTGCTGGAGGAGCGGGCTTCTCATGACGCTGGACAGCGCAGCGTTGCTGGAAGGGCCAAGGTGGAGAGTCCCTGGGGTTGGGCTCGACCCAGCTGAGATCACACCATGTATTTCTGCTTGTCTTCCTGCCATTCCGCCTTCCTTTCTCTCCTGGCTTCACACACCAGTCCTTAAAAAGAAATGAAAGTTTCCTCCTCCAAAGCACATAAATGGTTCCGATAATTAATTACATTAGGTGAATATATTTAGTCATGTCTGATTATTGCCATTCTCTCCTGATAGGGCAACAATAGACACAGTTCAAATACTGTCACGACAATCAATAAATACTTCAAATATGAGAAAAAATGAGAATAATTAAATACACTTCAACTAAATCTTAATATCTTAATAATCTTAATAAATTAAATCACACAGTTACTTTAATTAAGGTTTGCTTTCGCAAGATTTGCGTTTGATTTGAATGTTGGAACAATACTTATAGTAGGAATGCAATGAAACTCTAAGCCTTTAATTCCTTCTTGGGACCTATTTTTGGCTTAGACACAGTTCTCCAGCCCTGTTTTGAGCTGCTGGAGAGCACAGAAACCATTCCTTTAGTTTATGCTCCCATGATCTTACAACACCCTAAAGAGCTTTGAACTCATTCCATCAAAGTAATAACTACTTCTTGAGCTTTTTTCAAATGCGGGTCTTGTCCATACACATTTTTCAGAGTTATTGGCTGGATGTTACTGAGACTTTTTGGCACATACAGTTCTCAGTGTAGGCAGTGCAATAGAATAGGTTGATGGCTGGGTCATCTATCTCCCCTCACTTTCCTTCACCTCATACTGTAACGGTGACAAAGATGTGGGAGGTGGATACACTTGCATATGTTTTTTAATAAAGTTAATGACAGAAATGAACAGAAATAAACATACAAAGGAGCAAACAGACTGACTAGATAAATGAGAATACAAAAACAGGAAACATAGACTTACTACGAGCAACTGGAAACATCAAGAATAAATGGCTAATATAACAGTAATGAAGGTGAAAACATGACCAGCAGAGGTAGCAAACAAGGGGTATATATAGGACACATAACAAGCAACATGTGGGCACACTAGAAGGAGACATAGACTCGAAACAGGTGAGGTGCAGAGACAAGGATGGACACGTGACGAAAAAAAAACACATGGTAATCACAGAACAATGTAAAAAACAACATAGAAAGACAGAATGAGACAGGGCGTGCCACATACTGTAACCTTTACTGTCTCCAGCCAGGATTCTCTCTATTAAGTTCTCTATCATCTTGAGTCTCAATTTTTAAAGTGTCCTTGCTCTTCACTAAATTAGCTCTTCCCCAAATCAGTGTATGTAATTCTGTGTTGGGCAGTGGACTGTTGGCCTGTCCAAGGGTGTTTACTGCCTGCCACCCAAGGAGCGCTGGGATGGGCTCCAACACTCCCCACAACCTGAAAGAATAAGAGGTATGAATTAGTCACAAGACAATGACAAAGACTTTAAAGCCAGTAAATTGTCATTTTAGAAAATTGCAGGAAGATTCCATCTTGGCACCATAGTCTACATCACTACTCCACTGTGTTACTATAATCTGCAACACTACTAATCAGTTGATTATCTACCAGTAATGTATCACATTATTTAACAGGTTTGCTGTTTACTCTTCATCTTACAGCACTTTAGTAACCATACCTTTGTCTCTGCTGCTATTTTGGAGTGGTTCTTCTGGGTTTGTCATTCCTCTCATTGAAACATCAACAAATTCTTAATCACTTTGTACAAGTCCAGCTGTTTGTGATGTTCTTTTAAATGTCCTGTCTCTTACCAGATTATACTGTATATTAACATCTTAATTTGTATCATTGGTTTAGATACCATTGGCCCCTGATACCATTGGCCCTCATCAGCAAAACCATCCATAACTAACAGTGTGAATAGTTTCAGTTTGCTTGCTCAGCCTGGCAAATGATTTGTGCCAGATGAGGTAGGCATTCTCACCCACTGTCCAGTTGCCAAAAGGTGATTATTGCTCAATTATTAAGTGGTTCTCAAACTACTCAAATCTCTTTCTAGCTTTAGTCTTTATCTTTGTTTCTGATCATTTGGAGCTCATTACAGAAACGCTTTGAGTTAGGAGCAGAAATGTCTGGCACTCCGCTCTATTCACAAGAAGACACTTGATGACACTTAACCTGGTCTTCCTATATCTACAAACCTGACGGATGGGAGAGAGGAGTAAAGGATATGCATAACGTGTGTGGATACTCACGTCCATCTCTGCAAATATGTGTATCGGAACACCTGTGCACATATCCTACCACCGCCAGACCCTGCTTCAGTGGAGAAATCAGCCTAAAAACAATCTTTCGGAAGAAGTTCTACAGACGCTATAAGAGCTCAGCCTGCTACAAGACCCAGGCCTGCAGTCTGCGGCGTTTCCTGATGGCGGAGCCCGGCTGATGTGTCATCGCAAGCGGTGCGAGCGAAAGCACGGTAAGAGAGCCGGGGTTCGCGCAAGGCTAAAGGCTAGCCCTAGCCACCCGGCTATACCATTGCTGTTCCTCGCAAACGTCTGCTCCCTCGATAATAAACTGGACTGCATTCGACTCCAGCGAGCGACCCAGTGAGAGTTCAGAGACTGCTGTGCTCTAGTCTTTGTGGAATCGTGGCTCAGCGACAGTATTCCAGACAGCGCCATTCAGCTAGACGGGCTAGCCTCGTTCAGAGCGGATAGGAGCGCGGCTCTGTCCGGGAAGACCCGCGGTGGAGGCGTGTGTGTTTACATCAACACAGAATGGTGCAACAACGCTGTGACTGTCGCCTAGCACTGCTCTCCGCTGGTGGAGTTCATCATAGTCGAGTGCAGACCTTTTTATTTAGTACGGGAATTCTCCGCCGTGCTGATAGCCGCCGTGTACATACCGCCTAGCGCTAGCGCTAATGCTAATGCTAAAGAGGCACTGTGGGAGCTGCACGGGGGCATCTGCGATCTGCAGACCAGATATCCAGACGCACTGTTCATTGTCGCCGGAGATTTCAACCACGCTAATCTCCAGTCAGTCCTCCCTAAATTCCATCAGCATGTGGACTTTGCCACAAGAGGAGCGAACGCGTTGGACCTTGTTTATACAAACATACCCAGCGCGTACCGGGCGGAGCCCCGCCCCCAACTCGCATTCTCAGACCATATGTCTGTGTATCTGACTCCAGCTTACACACCCCTCATCAGATGCTCCAGACCAGTTCAGAAGCAGGTGAAAACCTGGCCGGCAGGAGCCATCTCTGCCCTTCAGGACTGTTTTGAGTGCACTGCATGGGACATGTTCAGGGAGGCTGCGACTGAAGGCGACTCTGTTAACTTGGAGGAGTACACAGCATCAGTCACTGGCTACATCAGCAAGTGTATTGATGATGTCACTGTCTCCAAGACCATCACCATACGGCCAAACCAGAAGCCGTGGATGACTCCTGAGGTGCGTGCGCTACTGAGGACCCGCGACTTGGCCTTCAGAGTGGGTGACAAGGCGGCCCTAAGGAAAGCAAGAGCCAAAGTGTCACGAGCCATCCGAGAGGCAAAGCGCACACACGCCCAGAGAATCCACAACCACTTCAAGGACACGGGTGACACGCGGTGCATGTGGCAGGGCATCCAGGAAATCACACACTACAGGACAATGCCACCGTCCTGTGACAGTGATGCCTTCCTCCCCGATGCCCTAAACGACTTTTAAGCACGGTTTGAGGCACAGAACAACACGTTGGTGAGCAAGATCACACCCAAGCCAGACGAGCAGGTGCTGTGCCTGACTGCAGGGGACGTGAGGAAAACTCTGCGCAGAGTCAACCCACGGAAAGCTGCAGGACCAGACAACATCCCTGGCAGAGTGCTCAGAGAGTGTGCAGACCAGTTGACAGATGTTCTCACGGACATCTTCAACGTCTCCCTGCACAGCTCCACTGTCCCAACGTGCCTCAAGACCACCACCATCATCCCCGTGCCGAAGAAGTCCACGGTGTCCTGCCTCAATGACTACCATCCCGTAGCTCTCACGCCCATGATCATGAAGTGCTTTGAGAGGCTAGTCATGAGGAACATCAAGACCCAACTGCCCTCTTCATTGGACCCCCTGCAATTTGCATATCGTCCCAACCGCTCCACGGACGATGCCATCACCACCACCCTTCGTCTCTCCCTTACTCACCTGGAGAAGAAGGACACCTACGTCAGAATGCTGTTCATAGACTTCAGTTCAGCATTCACCACCATCATCCCACAGAATCTCACCAGGAAGTTAAGCCTGCTGGGCCTCAACACCCCCCTGTGTAACTGGATCCTGGACTTCCTGACAGGGAGGCCCCAGTTAGTCCGGTTCGGGAACAGCAGCTCCAGCACCATCACCATGAACACTGGGGCACCCCAGGGCAGTGTACTGAGTCCTCTGTTGTTCACCCTGCTGACTCATGACTGTGTTGCGAAACACAGTTCTAACAGCATCATAAAGTTCGCCGATGATACAACTGTGCTGGGTCTCATCAGCAAAGGCGACGAGTCAGCATACAGGGAGGAGGTACAGCAGCTGACAGACTGGTGTACAGTCAACAACCTTCACTGGAATGTAGAGAACACCAAGGAAATGGTTATTGACTTCAGGAAATCAAGACCGGTCCACTCTCCGCTTAACATCAACGGCTCCTCTGTGGAGATTGTTAAGCGCACCAAGTTGGTGCCCACCTAGCGGAGAACCTCACCTGGTCCCTGAACACCAGCTCTACAGCCAAGAAAGCCCAGCCGCATCTCTACTTCCTCCGGAAGCTGAGAAAGGCCCGTCTCCCTCCACCCATCCTCACCCTCTTCTATAGGGGAACCATAGAGAGCATCCTAAGCAGCTGCATCACTGCCTGGTTTTGGACCTGCACAGCCTCTGACCGCAAGTCCCTCCAACGCATTGTGAGGACAGCTGAGAGGATCATCGGAGTCTCTCTCTCCTCCGTCTTGGACATTTACACCACCCGCTGCATCCGCAAAGCAACCAGCATTGTGGATGACACCACCCACCCTTCACACAGACTGTTCTCCCTCCTGCCATCAGGAAGAAGGTACCGCAGCATCCGGTCCAACACGACCAGACTCTGCAACAGCTTCTTCCCCCAAGCCATCAGACTTCTCAACACAACTCAACTTCTGAACTGATATCTTCTGGTACATGTACACTCTCTCTCTCTCTCTCCAACCATTTACCCCAGATAAAAAAGGGAAGCATTTTTGCACAAAGCATTGCACTGATAACTTTACTACCTCACTGGATTCTATTTATTACACATTGCACAATTTGCACACTACCAGCAACTATTTATTATTTTCTGTCTGTACTGTGTTGTGTTGTCTGTTCGCACTTGTTTGTTCGTGTTGCACTTGTGTCTTGTATGCACTGTCTATGTTGCACCATGGTCCTGGAGGAACGTTGTTTCGTTTCACTGTGTACTCTGTATGTAGTTGAAATGACAATAAAACCCACTTGACTTGACTTGACTAACATGTCACAGCTGATGGGAGCCTCCATGATTACAGCCACTAAGTGGCAGAAAGACTACCACATTGGCAGTGCTAGTGTTCAGAATCAATGCAGCCAAAACACAAAAACATCTAAATTGTGAAAGAGCTGTTGTGCAGTTGCCTGTGCAAACAAAAACTCAACTGCCCTACAGAATCATTTGCCACTCAGTCCAGTTAAGTTTAAACATAAAATAATTGATAATGAAGTCAATTTGAAATGTAGTATCTTACAGATTTCTAATTGTTAAAATGTTCACTTTATTTCATGTGTAATGAGGAAAGACATGGGGTGGTGGGTGGTTTTTGAATGTGGGCCTACCTCTGCTGTTAAAAAAATCCTAGAGGAAAAACTGTGCACTCAGGAAAGTCTGGGATCGAGTTGCAGGACTCTCTGAGAATGATAAGAAATCGTCCAAGGCTTCTTTGTTCCCATCATCAGCTGTTTACTTTTGTTTCGACTTTCAAAGTCATTCCCCTGGTAAGAATGAATGTGTGTAGGTTGACAATCCTTCTCAAGTAAGATTGTAAGTACTCTCTATTGGTAAAGTATGCTTTGCTAGAACATGCTTGTGTCTGTCTACTTGAGAATCTGGCTCCAAGGGCTGAAAGTCACACATAAGATCCTTAGAACCACTGCTGACATTCTGATGTAATGGAGCAGCATGAGGACAATGAGCTTTTCGTACAAACTCACATTTCTTAACATACTGTTTCATATCAAGTGCCATTTTTTTGTTACCAATAATAATATTTCAGAAGCAGTTCTATAGTTCTATAGTTTCTACCCTTAAATGCCTCACATCATCATGCAATGATCTAATTACAATGCACCTGTACTCTTCTGGTCATGCTAATTGAACTGCCTTCGAATCTCTTTAAGTGACTTGGTAAGCAGACCATCTCTAATCAACAATATTTTTATGTCATTAGTGAAATTGCAGGATATTTCAAAAAAACAGTTGACCACTGGCCTTTCCTTAGATACTTGTTTATATCCTGACTCATTAGCTCTTCAGTCTGATATTTCCTAGTGAGCTGTACCACCTGACCTATGTCAGGGTGTGCTTAGAAAAACTTCCACCTAGATTCTCAACTGATCTGCCAAGCACACAGGAGCTTGGCATGTCTCTGTTGTGAATAAATGTTTTTTAAATCAAATAAATCTTTAATTACATTCAGTGTGCAGAGTTGAAGACCTACTAGTTTTCCTATAGTCTCATCAAAACATGTATTTTTCTGGTTGGAGACCTTAAAACGCAAGTATTTGAGGCCAGGTTCTACAGCCCCTATCCTCACCTGTGTTTAGATGTTATAATTTCCAGATATCTTGGTTGTACCCTCCCTGTATTAAGCATAGCTGTGTAACACTCTAATGTAATTTATCTATGGTCAAAGTTGACAGCATAACAGCATAGAAAAGGGGAATATCTTGGCATGGCTATCGAGGGCTCGCCTAAATTGGATTAAAATTTGTGAGATTGTGAGGTCCGTATCTTTAGTTTCATGAAGGCTAGCAGGGAGATCCAGGACTCAATGGGAAGGGCATATCAGACTCTACTAACCTGTGGAGTTAGGCTTCATCAAAGATATTTCAAGTATTAAAGCATTCCTTTCACATAAATGTTGACTTCCAGTCCCTAGTTTTTACATTATGGTGAAAGCTGTGTGGATATAATGTTTAATGTTTATTATGTTCAGGGGCTACAATGCATATCAATTTTCTGACCCTACACGCACACTAAATGTTAGTTTTTTTGTCTGCTCTTCTTCTTCTACATTCCCAACATAAAACATATAACTACTAAGTGATGTATTTACTTTCTGACATTCATTTATTTTTAATATTTGTCAAGGATTGCTGCTTACGAAGTAAACTGCTTGGTCTTTTTTTTTGGCCATTAACTGTATAGGAAGTATGTAGGTTTCATGACTTAATGCAAAAACAAGGTGGTTGATTGGTGAACCTTAGAAGTAAGTAGTTTAAGTGAAAAGAGACATGTTTAAATATTCCTAGAGGATGCTCCAAGATTTTGTTTATGCAACAATATCGAAACATGCTCAGAAAAGTACATACAGTTACATACAACTCAGAATCTGTGACTAATTGCTACTTATTTACTTTGGTAAAATTTATATGTGGACAGCAAAATGTGTTCATAGACAGAAATTATTACAATTTCAGAATTAGAAGCCATTATTGTTATAGCTCTTAACAGTTTCAACACAAACTATAGACAATTGTCACGGCATGACACTCTTTGAACGTAGAATCTTCAACAGAGCGTGTCTAATCTCGGTAGTCTGCAGGGCGTATATGATAGGGTTAAGAATGCCTGGGCCAACATGGAAAAGCAATGCAGCCCCTTTCCTGTAGTCTGCATAACCAGAGAAGCGATGCAGTATGATCATGGTCAATCCAGATATCCACATGATGAAAAAGACAGTCAAGTGTGTACTGCAGGTTTTCAAAGCCTTGCTGTTCAGGGTTTTGTTTTTACTAGTCAGACAAACGACTGCTATTTTGACATAAGTAAGTACAACAGAGCCTAAAGAAGATCCAAGTAAAACTGCTGTATAAGTCAGACCATATACATTATTAATATAAGAACTCTCACATGAGAGTTTGAAAAGTGATGCATTATCACAGAACGCGTTCACTATTAATGTTCCACAGTGATTCAGCCGTATAGTGAGGGATAACAAAATGCTCACACAGACCAGCGCCACACCCCAGGCTAATGCAGTCAGTTTAACCACCATTTTGTTTGTCATAATAGCTGTGTAGCGCAGTGGATTGCATATGGCAACGTATCTGTCAAAGGCCATAACCATAAGTACAGTGTGAGAAGCAGCAACGTACATGTGAAAACAGAAGGCTTGAGCGACACAATCAGTATAACTGATGTAGCGTTCAGATGTTGGCCTTAAAAGATCTCCAAGCAACCGAGGAACAATGACAGAGTTTCCAAATGCATCGTTAAAGGGAAGATTACAGAAAAGAATGTACATAGGTTCATGTAGGCTTCTTTCCATTGTTATAAGCACAATGATTCCAATGTTAGTTATCATAATAAGAATATAGAAAATCAGGAAGAAAAGAAATGTAGGATACAATGTTTGCTCAGAGACAGCCAGTCCCTCCAGTTGCAAAAAAGGACTATTAAATGTCAGGTTTTCCATTGAGAAATATGACAGCTGTTTGAATATGAAGAAGGCAGTTGTATGTTAAAAAAAGCTCAACAGGTTAATAGACACCAATTTAAACCAGGGAGCCTTCCTGGATGATTAAAAAGTTTTTACATGATCATAGAAAAATATCATGGGTCAGCGTTTTTTGGTATGATAATAATATGAGTAAATCCAGAAATGTTTGATTATCATTATTATTTTCTCACAAAAAGAGCATCAATGTCAAGACAAAACAACAGAACAGTTATTTCAGATGTCTAACCACCCATCCTTATATTTACATTCTGTTCAGCCTCATAAGAGCTCATGGGACGTTTGAAGGTGTGTCGTAATAACGTATTATTGTTCAAAGCTGGTTCCAATCCATATCTCTAGACTGTAAACATTTAAATTTAATCATCTTGTGTTATAGTGCCTTGAATCATATACATTGTAAAACACAGTAGTGCACTAATAATATCATCGCCTTATAATATAATTCCCTTCTCAAGGAAACAAAATAACTGTCTCATGTAACTTCTTACTGACTTAATATCTTGTCAGTTGATACAAGTAGATCCCTAAAAATCCCTAAAGCTCACTCTCCTATTTCAGTTCGAACATGCACATCAGTGATGGTTAGTTTTATTTTAATAATTAAGTGACTTGGCAAGTGACAATAATACAATTAGACTTTTTGCTCTTTGCAGCTCTTTGTTTAAATGAGAGTTTGTGCTCATATATTTAACACATAAAAATACAATACAAAAATAAAATACAACGCAAGGTAACAGATCTGATTCTGTGCACCTTCTACGAAATCTCAAGGAGCAGTTAAGGTAGTTAAAGGTAAATAATTTAGTTGTGATGCTGCTTTTTTGTTTTTTAAATGTGTGCATGATAGTCTGTCGACAAAAATTAATTCAAATTTTTGAAACTAGCAGAATTATCCATTAATCCAAAGTACGGAAGTATAATACTGCACAGGATTTCTATTAACAAATTATACGTCTTGAGTATTTCAACTCAAGTGGAGATGTGACCTATTGAAAACAATAATATTATATGACCCATCTGATCCCACCAGCGGGAGAGAGCAGTGGTATTCGGGTTAGCTAAAGAGTGAGTGGCATTAGCAAGAGCAAAGCAGTGAGTCAGAGAGATAAACTTTATTTTACAGTATTTTATTTTGATCCCATCACAATATTAAACATGCTCCAACCGTTTTCACAGTGGTGGGCACCGTTTACTGCACATCAAACCCAAGTCATTGTTGCTTTTTTCAATGAATTTCTGGCCCCATAGTTGCTTGTGCATCGCTGTGATGTTGCACTGAAACAGCTCTATAGTCCAGCTGTTGTGTGTGTGTGTGTAAGCTTAGTATTTGCCTCTTTGTTTTATTATCTGTCTTCTTTTTGCTTTGGCTCATTTTACATAGAAATAATTTTTGGTTAATTTCGTGGCCCATGCCAATATAGAATTTGTCCGTGGTTTTGGCCTCCTGAAGTTGAGCAACAGATAGCTTTTGACTGTACTAGGATTGCTGCTTACAGAAGAGGCTGCCTGATCACTTCATTAACATTGCTAGCTTTTTCTGCACTCAGCAGGACATAAAAAGTAAAAGCTCAGTGGATTATACTTTTGCACATTACAAGGGGGCATCAGTTCTAAACCTTCAACCAAACTGTAGGACAGGGGAGAATCCTGATTCTCATATTGATGTTAACACTGTTGTAAAGCATGGACAAGCTGTCCTTGTGCATGACCAATAAAAACAATGGGCTTAAATGCGATAATGCTTAGGATTAAGACATAAAAAGTAAAAATACATGTTGCACAGGAATTACATATGGCTTTTTTAATTTTGCAAGAATGTTCAAAGGATTTGCTCATAAAACAAAGTTGAAACCTATATGTAAATAAAATATTGTTACTGTTATATAAACGAAAGATACTAAATATTGGCTGGAAAAAAATATTGAGTTAACTGTGAAGGAATGTAAACATCAATTGCCATTTTAAAAATTAGAATAAGTTACTGCTTGTGTCATTAGCAGTTTCAAATTAAACTATAGAGAGAAATCATTGCTTTTCTGAGACATGAAGATTCAGATCATGGCATCACCCTTTTTGAGCCCAGGACCTTCAACAGAGCGTGTCTGATCTCACTAGTCTGCAGGGCGTATATGATAGGATTAAGAATGCCTGGAAGAATAAGGAAAAGCAGTGCAGCCCCTTTCCTGTATTCTACATAACCAGAGAAACGATGGAGTATGATCATGGTAAATCCAGATGTACACATGATCAGATAGACAGTCAAGTGTGTGCTGCAGGTTTTTAAAGCCTTGCTGTTCAGGGTTTTGTTTTTACTAGTCAGGCAGATTGCAGTTATTTTGGCATAAGTAAGTACAATGCATCCCAAAGAAAATCCAAGTACAATCACTGTGTATATTAATCCATATACATTGTTAATGTAAGGATTCTCACATGACAGTTTGAACAGTGATGCATTATCACAGAACAGATTTGCTATGAAAGTTCCACAGCGGTTCAGTCTTATTGTCAGACCTAACAGTATACTCACACAGACCAACGCCATGCCCCAGGCTGATGCAGTCAGACTGAAGACCATTTTGGTCGTCATAATAGTTGTGTAGTGCAGTGGTTTACATATGGCAACATATCTGTCAAAGGCCATAACCATGAGTACAGTATGAGAGGCTACAATATACATGTGAAAACCAAAGGCTTGAGCAACACAGTCAGTATAACTGATGTAGCGTTGAGATGTTGGGGTTAAAATGTCCACCAGCAACCGAGGAACAATGACGGAGTTAGCAAGCGCATCGTTAAAGGGAAGATTACAGAAGAGAATGTACATAGGTTCATGTAGGCTTCTTTCCTTTGCGATCAGCAGAATGATTCCGAGGTTAGTTACCATAATAAACACATAGGAAATCAGGAAGAAAAGAAATGTAGCATACAAGGTTTGTTCAGGGACAACCAGTCCTTCCAGTTGTAGAATAGAACTATTAAATGTCAGGTTTTCCATTAAGAAATGATATGACAGTTGTTTTAAATGTATAGAAGGCTGTTGTATGTTGGATATTTTAAATGGTTAATTGGCACAAGCATATCTTTAAATCTTTGTTGCTTCATATGTTTTTTATGTAAGTATTTGATCCTCATTCTTCAAGATTCATGATTCTGAAGGTCCTCATTTGTTAAGCATTTCAAATTCTCAAAATCTATTAATTAAATTCATATGTTTTTATGTAAGGAACATAGATATATTAAAAAAAACGTATTGAGACCAAAATTACAAAAATGTTAAATGAGAAGCAGTAACCGTTATAATCTTTTAGCCTACTCGTGTGATTAAGAAGTCCTTACATTATAACAGAAACATTTCATATGTCAGTGCTGTTTTGCTACTATTATAATATAGGAAAACTCAGCATTGATGTATTAATTGTAATTTTCTGGTGAAAAAACATTAGCATCCATACAAAACAACAGAACAATGATTTTAGATGCCAGACCACCCATCTTTATATTGACATTCCCTTCAGTCTCAAAACAGCTCATGGGACTTCTTTGTATTGTAGGTGTGTTGTAGCAGGTTATTGTTTAGTAGACATATGCAGACACATCCCTAAAGATATAGTCTTTTTAATTTGGACATGCACATGTATTTATTTATTTATTTGTCTATTTATTTATTTATATTAATCTCAAAGACTAGTTACGTTTCTTCAGAAGACTTTATGCTATGATACATAGAAGAAATGCTGAAAATAACATTTGAGTTTAAGGTAAATTATGTTGTTGATTTGTGTACATGCAGGTAATTGTAGAGATTAGATTGTTTTTATTTTTTGTGACTAATAATGGGTTTGTTCTGTGTACCATTATTACCAGAATCCTACCTCAAACAGAGTACTAGAATGAAACACTGTATTTGTAATCATTCCATTTTAGTAATTGATTACAATATTTTAAAATTTCTTATTTTTAACCACACTTTTGGGTTTCAGTTTCAACTAAAGAGTAAAAGTAGCTGTAATGTAAAGAACCTCTTTATATATGGTGAGGTTTCAGAGTCATGTCTTGTGGCATTATTTGAATTCATTTCTGAACTAAACTCCAACATAATGGTTAGAAGATAAATTTTAGTAAATGTTTTATTGATCAATCGATTATAGAAATAATCTTTAGTTATTTTCCTTGTGCAAATTATTTTTGGAGCAATGCGATGGACTGGCGAACCATCCATGGTGTACCTCGCCTTCGCCCAATGACGCTGGGATTGGCTTCAGCCCCCCCGTGACTCTGACTAGCGGGATTAAGCTGTAGATAATGGATGGAAATTATTTTTGGTTATCACCCAGGCCTTGTTCCAAATGCTTTGCAAAGATGGCTGTGGTGATATGTCTGCATGATGTCGTCTGTCTACCTCTCTCTTTCTGCCTCTTTCTGTCGTCCATGCGTACATAAGGCACCAATCTATTCCAGTTATTGTGTGTAAGTGTGATAAAGCGTGTTCCCCCAACCTCAAAATGTGGCCAAGAAGACACCCTTTATGGGTAGAGTTGGGCGAATGGTCTGGAGCACCGGATAAAAACAGCAGAGAGGCGAAGTTATACCGTCACCTTTTATAGCCAATCACCACCAAATACACACAGCGCCGATAAAGCAACAAAGAGAAAGAAAAAAAAAGAAATAAACATACAAACAAAAAGCAAACGGCCTCTCAACAGAGGTGTAAGGCAAAGACTATAACATCATAGGTCACGTAACTTTTACTGGCCTACACGGGCGTTACCTCTCCCAGGCAGCTTAGCGAAAAGTAGCCCCTTCCTCTATCATTGGGGGGGTATAAATACGGGTTGCCCCTCCCCGGCATATACCACCATTAATTGCAGGTTAAAACATTCCTCCCCTCCCCGTCTACACCAGTTGGACTCACCCAGGCAAGTTAACTTCAGGAGCTACCCCAGTGGCACTCCCCTGAGACCCCGAAGGCAAGTACTACCAGCACCAATTTGAGAAAGTTAAGAACATATGCCTGAGTAACTTTGGTAATGGGTAGGGGTAACCTACATCATTACAGTAAGTAAAGGTAGTTTGTCTCTGTTTCACATTGCTGACAGGTCTTAACAATGAATACTTCCTCTTTGTTTCTGCTTAGGGATTTAATTTTCGTGTGTTATTAAGCATTTTTATTAACTACTGGTGATTACGTTCAGTGTGCAGAGTTGAAAACCGCCCTGTATACTAGTTTTTCCCATTGCCCAGTCAAAGCAGCCTTACTTTTCTGCTTGAAGTACATTACTTATCTTTTTATGCCATAAGAGGAGCCTGAAATTGATACAAGGCCAGGTATCACAAATCTCCTATTTTTGGATTGAGAAAATGCGGTTACCTAAAATATTAGATAAGACAGAACATAAATTCCAGTTATCTTTGCCTACTTAACCTCATACCTTTTCTGTATCTCCCTTTTTGGACACTGAGCCATGCCATTTGAGAATTTCTTCATGGTTTTCAGCATGCTGCAGTTAAAAAAACTGCATAGCTTTTGACAATTATCACGGATTGCTGCTTATAGAGAAGCCTTCAGCTTCACTTTCAGCTTTCTGTAAACATTGCTAGACTTTAGGTCTGCCACCTATGACTTGAAGGAAGAACAACAGTTTATTTTATGATTGAATATCAGAAGGTGAGTAGTATTTACGTTAACCACTTTGGAAGACCCTAACAAGCAGACCGTGGATCTAAGCCATCTATCCATCCATTATCTGCCGCTTTATCCCGCTAGTCGGGGTCACGGGGGGGCTGGAGCCAATCCCAGCGTCATCTGGCGAAGGCGGGGTACACTATGGACAGTTCGCCAGCCCATCGCATGGTCAAAACACGCTCACGCACTCACACCTACGGAAAATTTAGAGTGACCTATCAACCTAACATGCGTGTCTTTGGACATGTGGGAGGAAGCTTGAGTACCAGGAGGAGCACGGGGAGAACATGCAACTCCACAAGGACCGCCCAGACCGGGAATCAAACCAGGATCGTCTTGCTGTGAGGCGACAGTGCTGCGAGCCTAAGCCTAATATATAACCCTAAATATAATGGCCTTAATGAGTTAAAAATGTTAGAGTTTGGGTTAGGGTTAGTACAAATGCACATTGCACAGGAATTACATGCGATGTGTTGTATTTTAATTTAGCTTTAGGCTGTTAAAGGGTTTCATACATCAATACATCAAATATACTGGAGCGAAATTTAAAGTGCCACTGGAACATATTTAGAGGAGTACAACTCTATTAAAATAACATTTTTGAGGAATTGAGGAATACATGGACAGCGGTTGTAGCATAGACATAAATAACACCATTTAGAATTAGAATAAATCAGTCTTAGTGTTATTAACAATTTCTTTTTGGTAAGGCTTGATGATTCTAATCATAGCATTACACTTTTGAAACATAGAATCTTCAACAGAAGAGGCTGCCTGATCACTTCATTAACATTGCTAGCTTTTTCTGCACTCAGCAGGACATAAAAAGTAAAAACTCAGTGGATTATACTTTTGCACATTACAAGGGGGCATCAGTTCTAAACCTTCAACCAAACTGTAGGACAGGGGAGAATCCTGATTCTCATATTGATGTTAACACTGTTGTAAAGCATGGACAAGCTGTCCTTGTGCATGACCAATAAAAACAATGGGCTTAAATGCGATAATGCTTAGGATTAAGACATAAAAAGTAAAAATACATGTTGCACAGGAATTACATATGGCTTTTTTAATTTTGCAAGAATGTTCAAAGGATTTGCTCATAAAACAAAGTTGAAACCTATATGTTAATAAAATATTGTTACTGTTATATAAACGAAAGATACTAAATATTGGCTGGAAAAAATTATTGAGTTAACTGTGAAGGAATGTAAACATCAATTGCCATTTTAAAAATTAGAATAAGTTACTGCTTGTGTCATTAGCAGTTTCAAATTAAACTATAGAGAGAAATCATTGCTTTTCTGAGACATGAAGATTCAGATCATGGCATCACCCTTTTTGAGCCCAGGACCTTCAACAGAGCGTGTCTGATCTCACTAGTCTGCAGGGCGTATATGATAGGATTAAGAATGCCTGGAAGAATAAGGAAAAGCAGTGCAGCCCCTTTCCTGTATTCTACATAACCAGAGAAACGATGGAGTATGATCATGGTAAATCCAGATGTACACATGATCAGATAGACAGTCAAGTGTGTGCTGCAGGTTTTTAAAGCCTTGCTGTTCAGGGTTTTGTTTTTACTAGTCAGGCAGATTGCAGTTATTTTGGCATAAGTAAGTACAATGCATCCCAAAGAAAATCCAAGTACAATCACTGTGTATATTAATCCATATACATTGTTAATGTAAGGATTCTCACATGACAATTTGAACAGTGATGCATTATCACAGAACAGATTTGCTATGAAAGTTCCACAGCGGTTCAGTCTTATTGTCAGACCTAACAGTATACTCACACAGACCAACGCCATGCCCCAGGCTGATGCAGTCAGACTGAAGACCATTTTGGTCGTCATAATAGTTGTGTAGTGCAGTGGTTTACATATGGCAACATATCTGTCAAAGGCCATAACCATGAGTACAGTATGAGAGGCAACAAGATACATGTGAAAACCAAAGGCTTGAGCAACACAGTCAGTATAACTGATGTGGCGTTGAGATGTTGGGGTTAAAATGTCCACCAGCAACCGAGGAACAATGACGGAGTTAGCAAGCGCATCGTTAAAGGGAAGATTACAGAAGAGAATGTACATAGGTTCATGTAGGCTTCTTTCCTTTGCGATCAGCAGAATGATTCCGAGGTTAGTTACCATAATAAACACATAGGAAATCAGGAAGAAAAGAAATGTAGCATACAAGGTTTGTTCAGGGACAACCAGTCCTTCCAGTTGTAGAATAGAACTATTAAATGTCAGGTTTTCCATTAAGAAATGATATGACAGTTGTTTTAAATGTATAGAAGGCTGTTGTATGTTGGATATTTTAAATGGTTAATTGGCACAAGCATATCTTTAAATCTTTGTTGCTTCATATGTTTTTTATGTAAGTATTTGATCCTCATTCTTCAAGATTCATGATTCTGAAGGTCCTCATTTGTTAAGCATTTCAAATTCTCAAAATCTATTAATTAAATTCATATGTTTTTATGTAAGGAACATAGATATATTAAAAAAAAACGTATTACGAGACCAAAATTACAAAAATGTTAAATGAGAAGCAGTAACCGTTATAATCTTTTAGCCTACTCGTGTGATTAAGAAGTCTTTACATTATAACAGAAACATTTCATATGTCAGTGCTGTTTTGCTACTATTATAATATAGGAAAACTCAGCATTGATGTATTAATTGTAATTTTCTGGTGAAAAAACATTAGCATCCATACAAAACAACAGAACAATGATTTTAGATGCCAGACCACCCATCTTTATATTGACATTCCCTTCAGTCTCAAAACAGCTCATGGGACTTCTTTGTATTGTAGGTGTGTTGTAGCAGGTTATTGTTTAGTAGACATATGCAGACACATCCCTAAAGATATAGTCTTTTTAATTTGGACATGCACATGTATTTATTTATTTATTTATCTATTTATTTATTTATATTAATCTCAAAGACTAGTTACGTTTCTTCAGAAGACTTTATGCTATGATACATAGAAGAAATGCTGAAAATAACATTTGAGTTTAAGGTAAATTATGTTGTTGATTTGTGTACATGCAGGTAATTGTAGAGATTAGATTGTTTTTATTTTTTGTGACTAATAATGGGTTTGTTCTGTGTACCATTATTACCAGAATCCTACCTCAAACAGAGTACTAGAATGAAACACTGTATTTGTAATCATTCCATTTTAGTAATTGATTACAACATTTTAAAATTTCTTATTTTTAGCCACACTTTTGGGTTTCAGTTTCAACTAAAGAGTAAAAGTAGCAGTAATGTAAAGAACCTCTTTATATATGGTGAGGTTTCAGAGTCATGTCTTGTGGCATTATTTGAATTCATTTCTGAACTAAACTCCAACATAATGGTTAGAAGATAAATTTCAGTAAATTTTTTATTGATCAATCGATTATAGAAATAATCTTTAGTTATTTTCCTTGTGCAAATTATTTTTGGAGCAATGCGATGGACTGGCGAACCATCCATGGTGTACCTCGCCTTCGCCCAATGACGCTGGGATTGGCTTCAGCCCCCCCGTGACTCTGACTAGCGGGATTAAGCTGTAGATAATGGATGGATATTATTTTTGGTTATCACCCAGGCCTTGTTCCAAATGCTTTGCAAAGATGGCTGTGGTGATATGTCTGCATGATGTCGTCTGTCTACCTCTCTCTTTCTGCCTCTTTCTGTCGTCCATGCGTACATAAGGCACCAATCTATTCCAGTTATTGTGTGTAAGTGTGATAAAGCGTGTTCCCCCAACCTCAAAATGTGGCCAAGAAGACACCCTTTATGGGTAGAGTTGGGCGAATGGTCTGGAGCACCGGATAAAAACAGCAGAGAGGCGAAGTTATACCGTCACCTTTTATAGCCAATCACCACCAAATACACACAGCGCCGATAAAGCAACAAAGAGAAAGAAAAAAAAAGAAATAAACATACAAACAAAAAGCAAACGGCCTCTCAACAGAGGTGTAAGGCAAAGACTATAACATCATAGGTCACGTAACTTTTACTGGCCTACACGGGCGTTACCTCTCCCAGGCAGCTTAGCGAAAAGTAGCCCCTTCCTCTATCATTGGGGGGGTATAAATACGGGTTGCCCCTCCCCGGCATATACCACCATTAATTGCAGGTTAAAACATTCCTCCCCTCCCCGTCTACACCAGTTGGACTCACCCAGGCAAGTTAACTTCAGGAGCTACCCCAGTGGCACTCCCCTGAGACCCCGAAGGCAAGTACTACCAGCACCAATTTGAGAAAGTTAAGAACATATGCCTGAGTAACTTTGGTAATGGGTAGGGGTAACCTACATCATTACAGTAAGTAAAGGTAGTTTGTCTCTGTTTCACATTGCTGACAGGTCTTAACAATGAATACTTCCTCTTTGTTTCTGCTTAGGGATTTAATTTTCGTGTGTTATTAAGCATTTTTATTAACTACTGGTGATTACGTTCAGTGTGCAGAGTTGAAAACCGCCCTGTATACTAGTTTTTCCCATTGCCCAGTCAAAGCAGCCTTACTTTTCTGCTTGAAGTACATTACTTATCTTTTTATGCCATAAGAGGAGCCTGAAATTGATACAAGGCCAGGTATCACAAATCTCCTATTTTTGGATTGAGAAAATGCGGTTACCTAAAATATTAGATAAGACAGAACATAAATTCCAGTTATCTTTGCCTACTTAACCTCATACCTTTTCTGTATCTCCCTTTTTGGACACTGAGCCATGCCATTTGAGAATTTCTTCATGGTTTTCAGCATGCTGCAGTTAAAAAACTGCATAGCTTTTGACAATTATCACGGATTGCTGCTTATAGAGAAGCCTTCAGCTTCACTTTCAGCTTTCTGTAAACATTGCTAGACTTTAGGTCTGCCACCTATGACTTGAAGGAAGAACAACAGTTTATTTTATGATTGAATATCAGAAGGTGAGTAGTATTTACGTTAACCACTTTGGAAGACCCTAACAAGCAGACCGTGGATCTAAGCCATCTATCCATCCATTATCTGCCGCTTTATCCCGCTAGTCGGGGTCACGGGGGGGCTGGAGCCAATCCCAGCGTCATCTGGCGAAGGCGGGGTACACTATGGACAGTTCGCCAGCCCATCGCATGGTCAAAACACGCTCACGCACTCACACCTACGGAAAATTTAGAGTGACCTATCAACCTAACATGCGTGTCTTTGGACATGTGGGAGGAAGCTTGAGTACCAGGAGGAGCACGGGGAGAACATGCAACTCCACAAGGACCGCCCAGACCGGGAATCAAACCAGGATCGTCTTGCTGTGAGGCGACAGTGCTGCGAGCCTAAGCCTAATATATAACCCTAAATATAATGGCCTTAATGAGTTAAAAATGTTAGAGTTTGGGTTAGGGTTAGTACAAATGCACATTGCACAGGAATTACATGCGATGTGTTGTATTTTAATTTAGCTTTAGGCTGTTAAAGGGTTTCATACATCAATACATCAAATATACTGGAGCGAAATTTAAAGTGCCACTGGAACATATTTAGAGGAGTACAACTCTATTAAAATAACATTTTTGAGGAATTGAGGAATACATGGACAGCGGTTGTAGCATAGACATAAATAACACCATTTAGAATTAGAATAAATCAGTCTTAGTGTTATTAACAATTTCTTTTTGGTAAGGCTTGATGATTCTAATCATAGCATTACACTTTTGAAACATAGAATCTTCAACAGAAGAGGCTGCCTGATCACTTCATTAACATTGCTAGCTTTTTCTGCACTCAGCAGGACATAAAAAGTAAAAACTCAGTGGATTATACTTTTGCACATTACAAGGGGGCATCAGTTCTAAACCTTCAACCAAACTGTAGGACAGGGGAGAATCCTGATTCTCATATTGATGTTAACACTGTTGTAAAGCATGGACAAGCTGTCCTTGTGCATGACCAATAAAAACAATGGGCTTAAATGCGATAATGCTTAGGATTAAGACATAAAAAGTAAAAATACATGTTGCACAGGAATTACATATGGCTTTTTTAATTTTGCAAGAATGTTCAAAGGATTTGCTCATAAAACAAAGTTGAAACCTATATGTTAATAAAATATTGTTACTGTTATATAAACGAAAGATACTAAATATTGGCTGGAAAAAATTATTGAGTTAACTGTGAAGGAATGTAAACATCAATTGCCATTTTAAAAATTAGAATAAGTTACTGCTTGTGTCATTAGCAGTTTCAAATTAAACTATAGAGAGAAATCATTGCTTTTCTGAGACATGAAGATTCAGATCATGGCATCACCCTTTTTGAGCCCAGGACCTTCAACAGAGCGTGTCTGATCTCACTAGTCTGCAGGGCGTATATGATAGGATTAAGAATGCCTGGAAGAATAAGGAAAAGCAGTGCAGCCCCTTTCCTGTATTCTACATAACCAGAGAAACGATGGAGTATGATCATGGTAAATCCAGATGTACACATGATCAGATAGACAGTCAAGTGTGTGCTGCAGGTTTTTAAAGCCTTGCTGTTCAGGGTTTTGTTTTTACTAGTCAGGCAGATTGCAGTTATTTTGGCATAAGTAAGTACAATGCATCCCAAAGAAAATCCAAGTACAATCACTGTGTATATTAATCCATATACATTGTTAATGTAAGGATTCTCACATGACAATTTGAACAGTGATGCATTATCACAGAACAGATTTGCTATGAAAGTTCCACAGCGGTTCAGTCTTATTGTCAGACCTAACAGTATACTCACACAGACCAACGCCATGCCCCAGGCTGATGCAGTCAGACTGAAGACCATTTTGGTCGTCATAATAGTTGTGTAGTGCAGTGGTTTACATATGGCAACATATCTGTCAAAGGCCATAACCATGAGTACAGTATGAGAGGCAACAAGATACATGTGAAAACCAAAGGCTTGAGCAACACAGTCAGTATAACTGATGTGGCGTTGAGATGTTGGGGTTAAAATGTCCACCAGCAACCGAGGAACAATGACGGAGTTAGCAAGCGCATCGTTAAAGGGAAGATTACAGAAGAGAATGTACATAGGTTCATGTAGGCTTCTTTCCTTTGCGATCAGCAGAATGATTCCGAGGTTAGTTACCATAATAAACACATAGGAAATCAGGAAGAAAAGAAATGTAGCATACAAGGTTTGTTCAGGGACAACCAGTCCTTCCAGTTGTAGAATAGAACTATTAAATGTCAGGTTTTCCATTAAGAAATGATATGACAGTTGTTTTAAATGTATAGAAGGCTGTTGTATGTTGGATATTTTAAATGGTTAATTGGCACAAGCATATCTTTAAATCTTTGTTGCTTCATATGTTTTTTATGTAAGTATTTGATCCTCATTCTTCAAGATTCATGATTCTGAAGGTCCTCATTTGTTAAGCATTTCAAATTCTCAAAATCTATTAATTAAATTCATATGTTTTTATGTAAGGAACATAGATATATTAAAAAAAACGTATTACGAGACCAAAATTACAAAAATGTTAAATGAGAAGCAGTAACCGTTATAATCTTTTAGCCTACTCGTGTGATTAAGAAGTCTTTACATTATAACAGAAACATTTCATATGTCAGTGCTGTTTTGCTACTATTATAATATAGGAAAACTCAGCATTGATGTATTAATTGTAATTTTCTGGTGAAAAAACATTAGCATCCATACAAAACAACAGAACAATGATTTTAGATGCCAGACCACCCATCTTTATATTGACATTCCCTTCAGTCTCAAAACAGCTCATGGGACTTCTTTGTATTGTAGGTGTGTTGTAGCAGGTTATTGTTTAGTAGACATATGCAGACACATCCCTAAAGATATAGTCTTTTTAATTTGGACATGCACATGTATTTATTTATTTATTTATCTATTTATTTATTTATATTAATCTCAAAGACTAGTTACGTTTCTTCAGAAGACTTTATGCTATGATACATAGAAGAAATGCTGAAAATAACATTTGAGTTTAAGGTAAATTATGTTGTTGATTTGTGTACATGCAGGTAATTGTAGAGATTAGATTGTTTTTATTTTTTGTGACTAATAATGGGTTTGTTCTGTGTACCATTATTACCAGAATCCTACCTCAAACAGAGTACTAGAATGAAACACTGTATTTGTAATCATTCCATTTTAGTAATTGATTACAACATTTTAAAATTTCTTATTTTTAGCCACACTTTTGGGTTTCAGTTTCAACTAAAGAGTAAAAGTAGCAGTAATGTAAAGAACCTCTTTATATATGGTGAGGTTTCAGAGTCATGTCTTGTGGCATTATTTGAATTCATTTCTGAACTAAACTCCAACATAATGGTTAGAAGATAAATTTCAGTAAATTTTTTATTGATCAATCGATTATAGAAATAATCTTTAGTTATTTTCCTTGTGCAAATTATTTTTGGAGCAATGCGATGGACTGGCGAACCATCCATGGTGTACCTCGCCTTCGCCCAATGACGCTGGGATTGGCTTCAGCCCCCCCGTGACTCTGACTAGCGGGATTAAGCTGTAGATAATGGATGGATATTATTTTTGGTTATCACCCAGGCCTTGTTCCAAATGCTTTGCAAAGATGGCTGTGGTGATATGTCTGCATGATGTCGTCTGTCTACCTCTCTCTTTCTGCCTCTTTCTGTCGTCCATGCGTACATAAGGCACCAATCTATTCCAGTTATTGTGTGTAAGTGTGATAAAGCGTGTTCCCCCAACCTCAAAATGTGGCCAAGAAGACACCCTTTATGGGTAGAGTTGGGCGAATGGTCTGGAGCACCGGATAAAAACAGCAGAGAGGCGAAGTTATACCGTCACCTTTTATAGCCAATCACCACCAAATACACACAGCGCCGATAAAGCAACAAAGAGAAAGAAAAAAAAAGAAATAAACATACAAACAAAAAGCAAACGGCCTCTCAACAGAGGTGTAAGGCAAAGACTATAACATCATAGGTCACGTAACTTTTACTGGCCTACACGGGCGTTACCTCTCCCAGGCAGCTTAGCGAAAAGTAGCCCCTTCCTCTATCATTGGGGGGGTATAAATACGGGTTGCCCCTCCCCGGCATATACCACCATTAATTGCAGGTTAAAACATTCCTCCCCTCCCCGTCTACACCAGTTGGACTCACCCAGGCAAGTTAACTTCAGGAGCTACCCCAGTGGCACTCCCCTGGGACCCCGAAGGCAAGTACTACCAGCACCAATTTGAGAAAGTTAAGAACATATGCCTGAGTAACTTTGGTAATGGGTAGGGATAACCTACATCATTACAGTAAGTAAAGGTAGTTTGTCTCTGTTTCACATTGCTGACAGGTCTTAACAATGAATACTTCCTCTTTGTTTCTGCTTAGGGATTTAATTTTCGTGTGTTATTAAGCATTTTTATTAACTACTGGTGATTTCGTTCAGTGTGCAGAGTTGAAAACCGCCCTGTATACTAGTTTTTCCCATTGCCCAGTCAAAGCAGGCTTACTTTTCTGCTTGAAGTACATTACTTATCTTTTTATGCCATAAGAGGAGCCTGAAATTGATACAAGGCCAGGTATCACAAATCTCCTATTTTTGGATTGAGAAAATGCGGTTACCTAAAATATATCAGATAAGACAGAACATAAATTCCAGTTATCTTTGCCTACTTAACCTCATACCTTTTCTGTATCTCCCTTTTTGGACACTGAGCCATGCCATTTGAGAATTTCTTCATGGTTTTCAGCATGCTGCAGTTAAAAAACTGCATAGCTTTTGACAATTATCACGGATTGCTGCTTATAGAGAAGCCTTCAGCTTCACTTTCAGCTTTCTGTAAACATTGCTAGACTTTAGATCTGCCACCTATGACTTGAAGGAAGAACAACAGTTTATTTTATGATTGAATATCAGAAGGTGAGTAGTATTTACGTTAACCACTTTGGAAGACCCTAACAAGCAGACCGTGGATCTAAGCCATCTATTCATCCATTATCTGCCGCTTTATCCCGCTAGTCGGGGTCACGGGGGGGCTGGAGCCAATCCCAGCGTCATCTGGCGAAGGCGGGGTACACTATGGACAGTTCGCCAGCCCATCGCATGGTCAAAACACGCTCACGCACTCACACCTACGGAAAATTTAGAGTGACCTATCAACCTAACAACCTGCAACTCCACAAGGACCGCCCAGACCGGGAATCAAACCAGGATCGTCTTGCTGTGAGGCGACAGTGCTGCGAGCCTAAGCCTAATATATAACCCTAAATATAATGGCCTTAATGAGTTAAAAATGTTAGAGTTTAGGTTAGGGTTAGTACAAATGCACATTGCACAGGAATTACATGCGATGTGTTGTATTTTAATTTAGCTGTTAAAGGGTTTCATACATCAATACATCAAATATACTGGAGCGAAATTTAAAGTGCCACTGGAACATATTTAGAGGAGTACAACTCTATTAAAATAACATTTTTGAGGAATTGAGGAATACATGGACAGCGGTTGTAGCATAGACATAAATAACACCATTTAGAATTAGAATAAATCAGTCTTAGTGTTATTAACAATTTCTTTTTGGTAAGGCTTGATGATTCTAATCATAGCATTACACTTTTGAAACATAGAATCTTTAACAGAGCATGTCTTATCTCTCTAGTCTGAAGGCCGTATATGATAGGGTTCAGAAGGCCTGGGCCGATATGGAAAAGGAGTGTAGCCCCTTTCCTGTAGTCTGCATAATCAGAGAAGCGATGCAGTATGATCATGGCTAACGCAGATAAACACATTATTGAATAGACAGTCAAATGTGTGCTACAAGTTTTTATAGCCTTGCTGTTCAGAGTTTTGTTTTTACTAGTCAGGCAGACGGCTGCTATTTTGCCATAAGTAAATGCAATGCAACCAAAAGAACAGCCAATTACAGCTGCCGTGTATATCAGGCCATATACATTGTTAATGTAAGGATTCTCACATGACAGTTTAAACAGTGATGCATTATCACAGAACAGATTTGCTATGCGGTTTCCACAGCGGTTTAACCTTATTGTTAGACCTAACAGTATACTCACACAGACCAACGCCACACCCCAGGCTGATGCAGTCAATTTTACCACCATTTTAGTTGTCATAATAGTTGTGTAGCTTAGTGGATTACATATAGCAACATATCTGTCATAGGCCATAATCATTAGTACAGTATGAGAGGCAACAAGATACATATGAAAACCAAAGGCTTGAGCAACACAGTCAGTATAACTGATGTAGCGTTCAGATATTGGAGTTAAAATGTCCACCAGCAACCGAGGGACAACAACAGAGTTTGCAAACACATCGCTAAATGGAAGATTACAGAAGAGAATGTACATAGGTTCATGTAGGCTTCTTTCCTTTGTTATGAGCACAATGATTCCGATGTTAGTTATCATAATGATCACATAGAAAATCAGGAAGAAAAGAAATGTAGGATACAATGTTTGCTCAGAGACAACCAGTCCTTCCAGTTGCAGAATAGGACTATTAATTGTCAGGTTTTCCATTAAGAAATGATTTCACAAGAAGGCAGTCGGCTGTAAGATATTTTAAATGGTTAATAGGCACAAAAATATGTTTAAATCCTTGTTGTTTCAGATGCTTCTGTTCTAAGTGTTTAATAATTGTTTTTCAGTATTCATGATTCTCAAAGTCCCCATTAATTAAAAACTCCAAATTGCGTTATTCTTAATAGGTAGTTAACATATATATATATATATATATATATATCTCAAAACTGCATTAAGACCAAAATCACTGAAGTTTAAAATTAGTAGTAATAACAGTTATGGTCTTTTAGCCTTCCTCTTTGATTAAGTAGTCTTTCATGATAACAGAAACGTTTGGTGAGGAAAAAACATCTTGAGTTGTTTTAGTAACAGTGTAATATAAGCAAATCCAGCATTGCTGTGTTCATTCTCATATTCTGGTAAAACATATGTCAGCATCAGTACCAAACAAAAGAGCAATTATTTCAAATGGTTGGCTACCCATCCTTATATGGACGTCCTGTTTAGCCTCTAAAGGGCTCATGGGAACATTAAGGAGTGTCTAGTTCCAATCTAAAGCACGAAAACACTTATACCCACCTCATCTTATGTTACAGTGCCTTGTCTTACATGAATTATAAAACACTAAAAATTTATCACCTTATTAGTTTTAAAGAGTTTTTAAAATTTTAAGTAGCTTTAAAAAGTGAGACACATAACTCCTTACTGACTTGACTGTCAGTTGATAAGTGGATTCCTAAAGACGTAGTTCACTCCCTCTATTCAGTTCAAACGTGCACATCACAAAGGATCTTTATTGTTGTACTAATGAGGTGCCATGCTAGGCATTTACTTGAAAAGTGATGGTCAATATAGTATAGATCCTGTGCTTTTTGATGCTCTTTTAAAGAAAATACAGTTTGTGTATTTATTTGTACACATTAAAATATACAACTGCAACAAATTTACAGGAACCTCAGAAGACTTGGTGCTGTGATCAAAACGCTGAGTACAGAAAATGACGTTTAAGATGGTTTATCGACAATGTATGTCCTGAATATTACAAATGCATTAAAGACATGCCCCATTTACAAATAATATAATATGATTCAAACGATTTTACAAGTGAAAGAAAGCAGTGGCAGTCCAGCAAGCGAGAGTGAGAGTGAATGAAGAAAAGGAGTGACATTTGAGAATTGTTTTTTATGGATAACGGATAGATAATTAAATGTGGCCTTGTTCCAAATAATTTGCAAAGATGGCTGTGGTGATATGTCTGCATGATGGCGTCTGTCTGCCTCTCACTTTCTGCCTCTTTCTGTCTTCCATGTGTACATAAGGCACCAATCTACTCCAGTAATGTTTTGTGTATGTAAAGGTAGTTTGTCTCTGTTTCACATTGCTGACAGGTCTTAACAATGAATACTTCCTCTTTGTTTCTGCTTAGCGATTTAATTTTCTTGTGTTGTTTAGCATTTTTATTAACTACTGGTGATTACGTTTAGTGTGCAGAGTTAAAAACTGCCCTGTATACTAGTTTTCCCATTGCCCAGTCAAAGCAGCCTTACTTTTCTGCTTGGAGCACATTACTTATCTTTTAATACCATAAGAGGAGCCTGAAAATGATTCACGGCCAGGTATAACATATCTCCTATTCTTCTGGATTGAGAAGATGCGGTTACCCAAAATATTAGATAAGACAGAACATAAATTCCAGTTATCTTGCCTACTTAACCTCATACCTTTTCTGTATCAGCCTTTTTGGACACTGAGCCATGCCATTTGAGAATTTCTTCATGGTTTTCAGCTAAAAAACTGCATAGCTTTTGACAATTATCACAGATTGCTGCTTATAGAGAAGGCTGTTCCAGCTTTCTATTACCATTGCTAGACTTTAGGTCTGCCATCTATGACTTGAAGGAAGAATAGCAGTTTATTTTATGATTGAATATCAGAAGGTATCTTTAGAGATGAGGTCAACGCTCTGTCAGAGTGGAGCCACGACAACAATCTCTGTCTAAACATCAGCAAAACGAAGGAGATGATTATGGACTACAGGAAGCAGCAGAAGGGTGGTCACTCTTCCCTTTACATCAACGAGCCTGAACTGGAGAGAGTCAGCAGTGTTAAGTTCCTTGGCGTTTGCCTCTCTGATGACCTCACCTGGTCCCTCCACACCAACACAATTGTGAGATCTGCCCGTCAGCGTCTATTCTTCCTGCGCAGGCTCAGGAAGTTTGGACTGCCTCCTGATATCCTCACCAGCTTCTATAGATGCACTATAGAGAGCATCCTAACGGGCTGCATCACTGTCTGGTAGGCCGCAGCACTGCCTACGATTGCAAGGTCCTAAAAGGAGTAGTGAGGACAGCAGAATACATCGTAGGCAACAAACTACCAGCCTTACAGGATATCTATCAATCCCGCTGTCTGAGGAAAATCTAGAAGATCAGCACACAGCCTGTTCACTATACTGCCATCAGGCAGGAGATTCCGCAGCATCCAGGCCAGAACAACCCGGCTACTGAACAGCTTCTACCCACACGCTGCCAGGCTTCTGAACAAACTGTGAGGCCGAGAGACCCCAATACCATTCACTCGGCCACTGCTATATTATATTATGTTAAACTATTATTTATTTATTATTTATTCTGATATTGCTGCTATGGACAATATCACTAAGTCACTTTAAGTAGATATATCTTCTTAGATAACCTGATAACCTGCCAATGCAAAAGTTTCTACATATGTCCTCCTGTATATCTTATGAATATATCTGTGTATGTTTTGTATAGTCCTTTATATATTTCAGTTATTACTAAATGTATACATTCTATCTTATTTTTACTTTAATATTGTCTATTTATTGTATGTTTGCACTTAACACGTTTGACTTTATACATATAATGCTGCCCTGCTGTAGAGTTGTATCTGAGCCTCACCCCAAGCATTTCAATGCATGTTATGTCCTGACATTATGTGCAAATGACAAATAAACTTGAAACTTGAAGGTGAGTAGTATTTAACTTTCTGCCAGTCTGTAGCAAGAAAATTTCAAATTCCACCTCACGTTAACCACTTTGGAAGACCCTAGCAAGCAGATTGCGGATCTAAGCCATCCATCCATCCAACCATTATCTGCTGCTTTATCCCGCTAGTCGGGGTCATGGGGGGGATGGAGCCAATCCCAGCATCATCTGGCGAAGGCGGGGTACACCATGGACAGTTCGCTAGTCCATCACATGGCCAACACTCACTCACGCACTCACACCTACGGACAATTTAGAGTGACCAATCAATCTAACATGCATGTCTCTGGACATGTGGGAGGAAACCGAAGTACCCGGAGGAGCACGGGGAGAACATGCAGCTCCTCACAGAACTGCCCGGACTGGGAATCGAACCCGAATCGTCTTGCTGTGAGGTGCCAGTGTTGCAAGCCTAAGCCTAATATAAAACCCTAAATATAATGGCCTTAATGAGTTAAAAATGTAACAAAGACTAAGTAAAAATGCATTTCACAGGAATTACATGTGATGTGTCGTATTTTAATTCAGCTCTCGGCTGTTAAAGGGTTTCATACATCAATACATCAAATATATTGGAACATGTTCAGAAGTACAACTCTATTAAAATAACATAAAACTGAGGAAATTTCTGAGGAATTATACATGGACAGCAGTTGTAGCATAGAACGGGAATATCACCATTTTAGAATTAGAATAAATCAGTCTTAGTGTTATTAACAATTTCTGTTTTGTAAGTCTTGATGATTCTAATCATGGCATTACACTTTTGAAACATAGAATCTTCAACAGAGCATGTCTTATCTCCCTAATCTGCAGGCCGTATATGGTAGGGTTCAGAATTCCTGAGCCGATTTGGAAAAGTAGTGTAGCCCCTTTCCTGTAGTCTGCATAATCAGGGAAACGATACAGTATGATCATAGTTAACGCAGATAAACACATTGTTGAATAGACAGTCAAGTGTGTGCTACAAGTTTTTATAGCCTTGCTGTTCAGAGTTTTGTTTTTACTAGTCAGGCAGACGGCTGCTATTTTGCCATAAGTAAATGCAATGCAACCAAGAGAACAGCCCATTACAGCTGCCGTGTATATCAGGCCATATACATTGTTAATGTAAGGATTCTCACATGACAGTTTGAACAGTGATGCATTATCACAGAAGAGATTTGCTATGAAAGTTCCACAGCGGTTCAGTCTTATTGTCAGACCTAACATTATACCCACACAGACCAACGCCACGGCCCAGGCTGATATAGTCAGTTTAACCACCATTTTAGTAGTCATAATAGTTGTGTAGTGCAGTGGTTTACATATAGCAACATATCTGTCATAGGCCATAATCAATAGTACAGTGTGAGAAGCAACAAGATATGTATGAAAACCAAAGGCTTGAGCAACACAGTCAGTATAACTGATGTACCGTTTAGATGTTGGAGTTAAAATGTCCACCAGCAACCGAGGAATAACAACAGAGTTTGCAAACGCATCGTTAAAGGGAAGATTACAGTAGAGGATGTACATAGGTTCATGTAGGCTTCTTTCCTTTGTTATGAGCACAATGATTCCGATGTTAGTTACCATAATGATCACATAGAAAATCAGCAAGAAAAAAAATGTAGGATACAATGTTTGCTCAGAGACAACCAGTCCCTGCAGTTGTAGAATAGGACTATTAATTGTCAGGTTTTCCATTAGGAACGATTTGACAACTGTTTGAAATCTAAAGAAGGCAGTCAGATGTTAGATATTTTAAATGGTTAATAGGCACAAACATATGTTGAATCCTTGTTGTTTCAGATGCTTCTGTTCTAAGTGTTTAATAATCGTTCTTCAGTATTCATGATTCTCAAAGTCCCCATTCGGTAAAAACTCTACATTGCGTTATTCTTAATAGGCAGTGAACATATATATATCTCAAAACTGCATTAAGACCAAAATCACTGAAGTTTCAAATTAGTAGCAATAACAGTTATGGTCTTTTAGCCTTCCTCTTTGATTAAGTAGTCTTTCATGATAACAGTAATGTTTGGTGAGGAAAAAAACATCTTGGGTCAGTGTTGTTTTAGTAACATATGTAATATAAGCAAATCCAGCATTGCTGGGTTCATTCTCATAGTCTGGTAAAACATATGTCAGCATCAGTACCAAACAAAAGAGCAATTATTTCAAATGCTTGGCTGCCCATCCTTATATGGACGTCCTGTTTAGCCTTAAAAGGGCTCATGGGAAACAATAAGGAGTGTCTAGTTCCAATCTAAATCTCGAAAACACTCATCTTATGTTACAGTGCCTTGTCTTACATGAATTATAAAACACTAAAAAACTTATCACCTTATTAGTTTTAAAGAGTTTTTAAAATTTTAAGTAGCTTTAAAAAGTGAGACACATAACTCCTTACTGACTTGACTGTCAGTTGATAAGTGGATTCCTAAAGACGTAATTCACTCCCTCTATTCAGTTCAAACATGCACATTACAAAGGAACATTATTATTGTACTAATAAGGTGCCATGCTAGGCATTTACTTGAAAAGTGATGGTTAATATAGTCAGATCCTGTGCTTTTTGATGCTCTTTTAAGAGAAAATACAGTTTGTGTATTTATTTGTACACATTAAAATATACAACTGCAACAAATTTACAAGGAACTATTACCTTTCCTCAGAAGACTTGGTGCTGTGATCAAAACGCTGAGTACAGAAAATGACGTTTAAGATTTAGGTAAAAAATTGTATTATCCTGTGCATGTGCAGGTATGTGTAGACATCAGAATTATTTGGGTGCTTTTTTTCTATGTACCTCATTCATTTCTTCAAAAACTTATTTTTAACATCCAGAATTCTACCTCAAACCTCAAATTACCAAAGCACAATTCTGCGTTTATCAACAATGTATGTCCTGAATATTACAAATGTATTAAAGACACGTCCCATTTAAAAATAATATAATATGATTCATACGATTTCACAAGTGAAAGAAAGCAGTGGCAGTCCAGCAAGCGAGAGTGAATGAAAAAAAGGAGTGACATTTGAGAAATTTTTTTTATGGAAAATGGATAGATAATTAAATGTGTGCTAAAATTAAGAAATAGGAAAGTGGTAAGTTAGACACTAAAAACACTTCTACAGTGCCTTGCAAAAGTATTCGTCCCCCTTGAACTTTTCAACCTTTTGCCACATTTCAGGCTTCAAACATAAATATATGAATTTGCTGTGATTCCAGCTGCAAGTCGCTCGGGGTATGTCTCTATCAGTTTTGCACATCAAGAGACTGAAATTTTTGCCCATTCTTCCTTGCAAAACAGCTCGAGCTCAGTGAGGTTGGATGGAGAGTGTGTTGCTTTTATGCCAAACATAACGTTTTGCATTGTGACCAAAAAGTTTGATTTTGGTTTCATCTGACCAGAGCACCTTCCTCCACATAGACCTGCAGCTATCTTCGTCTTGATTTTCCTCACCTGGACCATTGTGAAGGACGGATTGGAGCAGGGGGGCTGAGTGCTGGAATGTATGAATGGGTGGTTAAAGCTGCCAGCAGATAAGCCAGTGGAGGATTGCTGTGAGCTAAAAGTTGTTGAGAAGGGGATGAGTGTGAGAGAGGGGGTAGGGCAGCTTTTGAGGCGGGGTGATATGGTGCTGTTTGAACATGACAGATCACATTTTTTTCATCAACTCCTGGAACATTTGACTGGTAAAAGTGGGCCCAGTGTCAGGGACCACAACATCTGACAAGCCATGTGTGGCAAAAATCCTCCTGATCACCTCTCTGGTCTTAGGAGCAGTAATATTTGGAATGACATGTGCATCCAGCCATTTACTATGCTAGTCCACCAACACCATGAAAGTGTGCCCCATAAATGTGCCCAGCAAAATCCAAATGAAGGAATTACCTAACCCAGGAATGACCTGAGCTCAGCGACGGCCTTTGGGCTTGGGGCCTCTTTAATGGCTCTAAATTTTTCCTAAACTGGAGACAACCCCTCATTTGCTTGCTGCGTGTCAGATGTAGCCCAGCCTCCAACAGTCTTCTCGACACTTGTTCAAGATTTTGAAGGTTCTCCTTCTCAATGTTGCCCAAAATATCATTTAGGTAGACAGCAACCCCTGGAATATTTTGTAGTAGATTATCCATTGTGCATTGGAAAATTGCAGGACTGGTAGCCACCCCAAAAACCAAATGGTTGTACTTCAAAAGGCCCTTGTGGGTGTTAATGGTAACATACTGTTTAGACTCTTCCTCCAGCGGCACTTGCTGGTAAGTGTGACTCATGTCCAGTTTTGTGAAGGTTTTGCCATCTGCCATCACTCAGAGGCCTGGTTTATTGTCATTTTATAGTCCCCACATATCAGCACTGAGCCATCCTCCTTCTTAACTGGTACTATTGGGGCTGCCCAGTTTGGAAACTCCACTGGTTCAATAATCCCCAATTTCTGGAGCCTCTCCAGCTCTGCCTCCACCTTGGCTTTCATTGCTTATGATACTTGGCGTGGTTTGAAAAATCGAGGTGATACCTGTGAGTCTACACCCAGTCTCACTGTAGTGCCACAGAGGGTGCCCAGCTCCTCCTTAAAAACCTATGAATATGTTTCTAGAATCAATGGTTGACAAATGCTTAATCTCTTCCCAGTTTAGCTTGATTTTTTCAAGCAGGTCATGGCTCATTCGACTTGGACCCTTCACCACCAGCAGTTTAGCCCTAACTCTGCTCACCTCCACTCTGCTCACCTCCATAGTCCCTATAATGGAAACACACTCACCATTGTAAGTTCTGAGTTTGACATCAGCATCTGAAGCAGCAGTTGCTGTTCCGGAGTGCCACAGAGACTTGTATGTTTCCTCACTAATCACTGAAACTAAGGCACCTGTGTCCACTTCCATGTTTAACTTTTTTCCATCTACCTCTAATACAGCACAGATGGGTTTAACATGGGGCTCTCGGATGTGGAACATGTTATAGGAACACTCCTCCTCGTGTTCACCTTGCATGTGATGTGTATTCATGTGGTTTCTCACAGCCGACGCTGCATGTTTTCATCATTAATGCCACAGACTGACCTGTCGTGCCCCAGCATTTGAACAAAGGCAATACATACCAATTTCACTGTGCAACAGGATGTAATATTGTGCCTGGAGTATATAAAATAAAGCCACTTTAGACACATTACACATTAGTTACAGATCAGTGCTAATTATTTTGAGATGTCATCCAGGCCTGATTTCAACTTTGTAAACATAGCTGCAGTGATATGTCTGCTAGATTGCTGTGTTTTCTCTATTTCTCTCCTGTCTCTCTCTGTCTTTCAAACATACACAGTGCACATATCTAGCCATCTAAATAAGAACATAGCAGCTGTTGTGTATATGTAAAGTGTTTCAATTATTTTGGATATTGGGTCATGCCAACCCTTACAAAAAATAGGTATTACATTTTATTTTATTAAGTAAACTGTACCAGTAGTATGTGTAATATTTAAATACTTCTAGGAACTGAATGTGTCCACTTTTTAGTACACTTAAAATGTAAGAGTAGTAAACGTTGAGTACACAATTAGCTTACATCTTTTGTAATTGCAGCTACACTAAAAATAAACTTTTAACTTACTAGTTTATTCATTAATCTTCAAAAATATCACACAGACATATACACTCCTATAAGACTATTTGGCATCTCCAATTTACCCAACTGAAAGTCTTTGGAGTGTTAGAGGAAACCCAAACAGATACTAGGAAACCAACAAAGAAACAAACCAAGCTACTCTTAGTTCACAACTTATATACTGCTGTCCCACTTTTTAGCAAACTACTAGTTTAAAAGTTTTTAATTGGAATGTATACTTGTATGTTGTCTTTAAGTGAACTTAATGTAATACTTAGTTTACTACTTTAAAGTATTTTTTCTACTTAATACTGTATATTACTATTTAACTACCATAATTTTAAGTATACCTATCTGCATGGTTTTTGCTTATAGAGAAGACTATTGAACATTGCTAGACTTTATGTCTGCCTTCAACACCAAAGAAGAGAGATAGATTTGATGAATTGAAGGATGAACAGTTTAGTTTATGGTTAAATATCACAAGGTAAGTATTTTTAAGCATAAACCTTCCGCCAGACAGTAGTATGAGAATCTAAAGTCTTAAAATTACATAAAAACCTTTGTAAGACATTGATAAGCAGACCATCAGCATGAGGCTAATAAATAAAATGGCCTTAATATGTCAAAAATGTGAAAAAAAATGCATTTTACACAGGAATTACACATCATGTGAAGTATTTTAATTCTGGTCTAAGATGTTCCAAGGATATGCTCAGATAACAGTACTGAAACATTTGTGTATGTATGTATATGGAAAAAAGTACAATTTATACAAAGAATACAAAATTACATCAACTGGTGAAGTTGTTCTGGTTACTACCAACTATAGTTGTTATAAGTTATAAGTTGTTACTGTGAATAGCATTAGTGTTACTGTGAATAACAATTTCAAGACAAACTACAGACAAAAATCCTTTTTTTTATAAGGCATGAAGATTTTGGTCACGGCATGACTGTCTTTGAACATAGAATCTTCGACAGAGCATGCCTGATCTCCCTAGTCTGCAGGGCGTATATGATAGGGTTCAGAATGCCTGGGCCGATATGGTAAAGCAACGTAGCTCCTTTTCTATATTCTGCATAACCAGAGACGCGATGAAGTATGATCATGGTTAATCCAGATATACACACAATCAAATAGACAGTCAAGTGTGTGCTACAGGTTTTCAAAGCTTTGCTGTTCAGAGTTTTGTTTTTACTAGCCAGGCAGACGGCTGCTATTCTGCCATAAGTAAATGCAATACTTCCTACAGAAGGGCCAACTATAGCCACTGTGTATATCAGGCCATATATATTATTAATATAAGAACTCTCACATGACAGCTTGTACAGTGATGCATTATCACAGAATGGATTTGCTATGAAAGTTCCACAGCGATTCAGCCTTATTGTCAGACCTAACAGTATACTCACACAGACCAACGCCACACCCCAGGCTGATGCAGTCAATTTTACCACCATTCTGGATGTCATAATAGTTGTGTAGCTCAGTGGATTACATATAGCAACATATCTGTCATAGGCCATAACCATGAGTATAGTGTGACAGGCAACAACACATGTGTGAAAACCAAAGGCTTGAGCAACACAGTCAGTATAACTGATGTAGCGTTCAGATATTGGAGTTAAAATGTCCACCAGCAACCGAGGGATAACAACAGAGTTTGCAAATGCATCGCTAAATGGAAGATTACAGAAGAGAATGTACATAGGTTCATGTAGGCTTCTTTCCATTGTTATGAGCACAATGATTCCGATGTTAGATACCATAATGATCACATAGGAAATCAGGAAGAAAAGAAATGTAGGATACAATGTTTGCTCAGAGAGAACCAGTCCTTCCAGTTGTAAAATAGGACTATTAAATGTCAGGTTTTCCATTAAGAAATTATATGACAGCTATTTGAAATATGAAGAAGGCAGTTGTGTGTTAGATATTTTAAATGGTTAATAAGCAGAAACATATCTCTAAATCTTTCTTGTAAGTATTTGATCCTTTTTTTTTAAGATTCATGATTAATTGAGTATTCCAAATTTTATTTAACTAAAAATCAGCTAGTTGTACTCATATAATTTACATGTAGGGGACATTAATATATCCCAAAAGATGCATTAAGAACAAAATCAGTGAAATTTAAAATTAGTAGGAATAACAGTTATAATCTTTTAGCCTTCCTCTGTGATTAAGAAGTCTAACATAATAATGGTGACATTTGGTTAGAAAGATACACAAAAATAACAGAAATAAAGAAATAGTAAAATAGTGTTGTTTAACTATTATTAGAATATAAGCAAATCTAGCATTTATATATAAATGGTCATTTTCTGGTAAAAGAACATTAGCATCAGTACCAAACAACAAAACTGTTATTTTAGATATCTGGCCACCCATCCTTATATTGACACCCTGCACGGCCTCAAAAGAGCTCATGGGACATCTAAAGGTTTTTCATAACATCAGGTAGTTGTTTAAAACTGATTCTAATCTAAATATGTAATTGAAAAACACTCATAGCCCCCTATCATCTTGTGTGTGCCCTGTGTTATATACATTGTAAATTGCAGTGTAGCCACACTGAGAACATTTTTATTTTTATATTGTTTTATAAAGTGATTCATTTAACTCCTTGTTGGCTTATTGTCCTGTCAGTTAATAAATACAGATCCCTAATCCCTAATAATCCTCTTTTATCAATTAAGATGTGCACATTTGCCTTGTTTTGTACTGTATTGTATTGCCTTGCCCTAAAGACATAATTGTATTGTACATGTATTGTATGCAAATCCCTAAAGACATAATTTACTCTCTCTTTTTAGTTAAGGCATGCACACCAATAATGATCATTATTATTGAAATAATGAAGTGCCACGCTATGTAAATAATGGTGAGTGACTGTTAATACAATTAGACTTTGTGCTCTTTCATGCTGAAATAATACAGTGTGCATTTACAGAAAGTTAAAATAGCCCAATTGATTTTGGACAACAACAACAAAATCAAAAGAACAGTTACAATTGTTTAGAAGATTTGGTGCTATGATTACAATGTTTAATACTGAGGAATTTGAGTTAAAGTTTGATTATTTTGTTGTATTTGTGTACGTGCAGTTAAATTGTAGAGATCAGAATTAACATTGTGTCTAGACTCAAGCACTGTTTGTAATCACCCCATTTTAGTAAATATTCCAAAGCTTTCTATAATTTTTTGTATTCAGTTGTACTTCTGGTTTAACTATAGTTTCAAGAATGACAAGGAATGACAAGTACTGTATTTTTATATATGGTGAGATTTCAAAATCATTGTCATTATTTAAATACTCAATTAAAATGTAATTATTAGATTAGAAAAATATTATTTTTGATTGATTTTTGATTGATCAGTCCTCTTTGAATCTCTTTAAAGCAATATCTTTTGGTGTGTTTTAGTTGGTTGGCTGTTTATATGAGCAATTTTTGTGAGAATTGAGGTTTGTGGTTGAGAATGGAAAATTTTGGTTAAATTTATATTTGAGCTAAATTTATTAGCTGTGGTTGCTAGCATGGTATTGCTTTACCCCTTGTCTTTATTCTGGTGATATATATAAGTTGTGTGTATTACAAACGTAGCATGTACTTAGTATTTTGAGGCTACATCAGTGACTTTATGGTTTATTCTTTCCAGCTTCATTCTAAATTCCTCCAAGGGAATCTAAATGATCTCCAAGGGAAATAAAGTTGGAGCATCCTGACTACATCCTGACTCTTTTAGCCTTTAGTATGGTGTCACATTAGTGTCAAAAATCGAGAGTGCAAAAACGCAAGGTGAAAAATATAAACCTGCACGTCTTAACATTTCGCACATGTAAATTTTCCACAGGTGAGCGTAAATATAAAACTCATGAGAACAGAAAGAAGAACTGCAAACAGAATTTTCTTAAACAAGCGAGCAAACTGTATTTTTTTTTCTCCTCTAATGTTTTTTTTTTTAATTTAATATTTAATATTTATTCTCACGCACTAAATGCCAGCGTGAGCACTGCCATCTGCAGTAATGCCAAGGAAGTCGGCCCAACTCAGTCATTGCTTTTGTTAATATAAGCCTAGAATAATTGTTCCATTCAGGGTCATGTTTCAGCTCTACTCACCTTCCACAGAATAACAAGAAATTATTCAAGACTTACCCTGAACGATACAGTAATGTACGGTGACACTAATCGCAATGGCGTTATCATAAAGCATGCTCATGCGTTCCACAGAACTTAGAAACAAAGACAGGATACATTTTATAAAGGCCCAACAAGCATAACAGGGCTAAATCAACCAGGACAACCAGTAAAGCACAGCCTACGGAATCCCCCAAAACTAAACAACGAAAGAGAAGAACCTGAAGACACTGCACATTACTGCAATGTGAAGCTTTGCCATGACACTCAAAATTGAGTTCAGGTGCTCCTGTTTCTGCTGATCATCCTTTAATTGTTTTGACCGTGTGATTGGAGTCCACCTGTAGTAAGTCCAGTTGATTGGACATAAAATCCAAGGAACTGTCTGTAGACCTTTAAGACAGGATTGTATTGAGGCACAGATCTGGGGAAGGGTACAAAAATTTCTGCAGCATTGATGGTCCCAATCAGCATTGTGGCCTCCATCATTGATGAATGGAAGAAGTTTGGAACCACCAGGAATCTTCCTAGAGCTGGCCGCCCAGCCAATCTAAGTTTTCGGGGTAGAAGAGCGAGTTAGGGAGGTGACTAAGAACCCAAGGGTCAGTGCTTCAGCACTGTTCTGTGGAGCGAGAAAAACCTTCCAGAAGGCCATTTCTGCAGCACTCCACTAATCAGGCCTGTATGGTACAGTGGCCAGACGGAAGCCACTCCTCAGTAAAAGGTAAAAGACAGCCTGCTTGGCGTTTGCCAAAAGGACTCTTAGATCATAAGAAAATTGTCTAAACAAAGATTAAATTCATGCCTGGAGGAAACCAGGCACCGCTCCTCACTTAGCCAATACCATCCCACAGTAAAGTATGGTGGTGACAGCATCATGCTGTGGGGTTGTTTTTTGGCAGCAGGAACTAGACTAGGAAACCAGTCAGAGTTGAGGGAAAGATAAATGCAGCAATGTACAGAGACATCCTTGAAGGAAACCTGCTCCAGGGCTCTCTGGATCTCATACTGGGGTGAAGGTTCAACTTCAACAGGACACAGTCTAGATAACACAAGCCAAGATAACAAAGGAGTGGCTTCGGGACAACCCTGTGAATGTTCTTGAGCAGCCCAGCCAGAGCCCAGACTTGAACCCGACTGCACATTTCTGTAGAGATATGAAAATGGCTGTGCACCGACGCACTCAATTGAACCTGATGGAGGTTCTGCAAAGAAGAATGGGAGAAACTTCCCAAACATATGTGTGTCAAGCTTGTTGCATCATACTCAAGGTGCAAGTATTTAGCAAAGGATGTGAATGCTTATGTACATGTGATGTTTTTTAGTTTTTTTTATACATTTTCAAACAATTCAAACAAACCTTTTTACTTTGTCATTCTAGGGTATTGTGAAAAGAATTTTGAGGAAAAGAAAATTATTTAATCCATTTTATTCAGTCCCCCCAAGGTAAACGGCAGCATGGACAATGCCCGAGAGGTCCTGCCGCCTACCAGTACACTTAATGATACTGAGGTTTAAAGTGGCTGTTCCAGAGCACCTTCAAGGGCACCTGGCGGTTCACTCGATGGCTGTTGTCTGGTGGTTGTCTGTCATCCTATAGCATGTCGGGTGGCACTGAAGTCACAGATGGCATCTCTGGGGTGCTCTCTGGGGCAGTTTTCCTGCTGCCTTCCAGGATACCAGGTGAGGCTGTTCCAGTTAAGTGGCTGTTCCAGGACATCCTCAGGGGCATTAGGCAGAACTGACATTGATGTGGAGGTTCTGGGTTGCTCTCTGGAGCCCCAGGTGGCCTTTTACGTTGTAGACAGCAGCACCAGGCAGTGCTGTTGATGAGGGCAACAGCTCTGTCCCCCCTGGTTATAGCCGAGGGAGAGAACCAGTGTTTTTGCGAGGGCTGGGAGGCAGTGGGTGTGTCGCAGCTCTTGGTCTCCAATCTCCACAAAAAAACCCACTCCATATTATTGTCAGTCTCTCAGTCCTCAGGATGAATACAGTAGCAGGAGAGCAATTTCATGATGCTAGTGCTGTCTGTCGCAAGGTGCCTGTCTCACCACGTGCACCAGCCTAATTCTGGCGGCATCAGTTGCCGCTTTCCCTCCATGTAAGCCAAAGCTGGTAACGTTGCCCAGTCCAAAAGCTGCTGCACTGTTGGACCAGTCACTGGGCTGCCAGTCACACCAGAGTTGCAGTGTGTCTCTGCGCTTTGCTTGGCTGCCAGTTGCAGGACCTGCCCATAAAGGGCCCTGTCCGCATTCTCCACCAATATTTCCTGACATAAAGGGGAAGAGCATACTGACTGAGAAACTGAGAAACTCATGGATGCATGCAAACACCCATTGCGAGTGAACTAAAGGTCCTTCAGTTTTCTTTCGTTCTCCCCAGATTGCACCGTGCAAAGTTTGCTCTCACTAATATGAATAAAGTGTAAAATAAGTGTTTGAGGAAAAGGCAACTGTTACAACCTGGTGAAGGGGCAGGCCGTAACTGAAATTGAGAGTGGGTTCTCTCCCCTGACCTCTGCCAGACCAAACACCAGACACTGTTAAAACCAGAAAAATGCAAGTTTATTGACAACAAATGAGTGATGGATGGGACAGTGGCTTCAGGGACGAATAACAAATAAACAACTGAAGAGATAAATCTAATTAAACTAAAAACAAAGTAAACAAAAATACACAAAACTACTCCTAACTCCCTACCTCAAACCAGGAGAAAAGGGTAGATAAACAAAAGGTACCCATCCCGTAGGTCCCATAGAGATCTTATGGAATCCAACAAAACTGTAACTAAATGGAAAATGTGGTGGAAGTGCCGGGCTGGTCTGGGCAGGAGTTGTTCCAGGTCAGGTCAAAGGAGAGAACCCCGGACGTCTTTCAAGATGGCCGCTTGACAGTCTTTTATTTCATTAGGCGCCTCCTAGTGGCGAGTTGTGGACCTGCACACAAAGTCACAGAACAAACACAAACAACATGGCCACCGACAGACTTAAAAAAAACTATTACGACCAAGGGGTCGTAACAGCAACGATTTCACCTCTCCACTGACACAATGTATATGTTTACAGCGCATCTAGAAAGTATTCACAACGCTTCACTTTTTCTACATTTCGTTACATTACAGCCTTATTCCAAAATTGATTTTTTTTTTCACTCAGAATTCTACACATAATTCCCCATAATGAGAAAGTGAAAAACATTTTAGATTTTTTTGCAAATGTATTAAAAAACAAACAAAAAACCTGTGTACATAAGTATTCACAGCCTTTGCGCAATTCTTTGTTGAAGCACCTACTGGCAGCAATTGCCCATTCTTCTTTGCAGAACATTTACAGAGTTGTCCCAAAGCCACTCCTTTATTATCTTGGCTGTGTGCTTAGGGTCATTGTCCTGTTGCTAGATGAACCTTCACCCTAGTCTGAGGTCCAGAGAGCTTTGGAACAGGTTTTCTTCAAGGATGTCTTTGTACATTGCTGCATTCATCCTTCCCTAGACCCTGACTAGTCCCCCATTTCCTGCTGCCTAAAAACAACCCCACATGTTGCCACCACCAAACTCCAAGTGGGCTGTCTTGTGCCTTTTACTGAGGAGAATGATGCAGAATTTTTTCTGTTCCCTTCCACAGATCTGTGCCTTAATACAATCCTGTCTCTGAGGTCTACAGACAATTTCTTGGACTTCATGACTTGGTTTGTGCTCTGACATGTATTGTCAACTATGAGACTGTATATAGAGAGGTGTGTGCCTTCCAATCAACTGAATTGACCACAAGTGGAGTCCAATCAAGTTGTCGAAACAACTGACGGATGATCAGTGGAAACAGGAGCATCAGAGCTCAATTTTTAGTGTCATGGCAAACGCTGTGAATACTTATTTACTTGTGATTTTTTTTAAATAAATTTGCAAAACATACAAACAAACCTTTTTTGCAGAATTTTGAGGGAAAAAATAATTTAATCAATTTTGGAATAAGGCTGTAACATAAAATATGGAAAAAGTGAAGCGCTGTGAAAACTTTCTGGCTGCACTGTATGTAAGGGTGCTTAATCTCTGCTTTATCTTCTGTCAACCGTTTTAAAACTGAATCTCTCTCTTTATTCATTTTTTTTCTTCTCAAGAATTTCCTTTACTTATGGTTTAAATTTACTTGCAGTGAATACATTGTGTGGGCAGAGTGTGGCCATAGTCTTCAGAGCTGCTGTTTTGCTGTAGTTCTATCTATGTAGCCTTATTTTTCTGGTCAGAGAAGGTCTGTGTATCATTTTGTGGTATAACATTTATTCAAAGCCAGGTACCACACCTCCCGTATATTGATACAATGCCCAAAATAGCCAACATATTAGATTTGCTGTGTAAAAGTTGCAGTTATCCTTCACTACTCCTCCTCATACCCTCTGTGTATATAGTATATACAGGCCTAAATGTTTTGCCACACTGTAGTACAACAATCCAAAATCCCATATTCACATTTTGGCCTTCGTAGGACATGGACAAGCAAACCTCGAGCATAAGCCATCATCTTTCATTCAATTTGCATACCACTAAATTTAATCTAAAAATGTAACAAAGCTTAAGTAATAATGCATTTTGCAAAGGAATTGTGGGATATTTTAATTTAACTCTAGGATGTTCCAAGAATCTTTTCGTACATCAATACATAAAACATATTGGTGCTTCACTTAGTGTTATCATTGAAACATACTCAGGAAAGTACAAATCTATTAAAATAACACATAACTGAGGACGTGTGTGTCTAGTTACTATTTACTATAGTTCAATGAAGAATTATACATGTACAGCATTTGTAGCAGACAGGAATATCACAGTTTCAAAATTAGAAGAAGTTACTCTCAGTGTTATTAACAATTTCATGCAAACTATAGACAGAAATCTTTCCTTTTATAAGGGATGAAGCTTTTGGTCACGACATCACTCTCTTTGACTGGAAAATCTTCAGCAAAGCATGTTTGATCTCACTAGTCTGCAGGGCGTATATGAAAGGATTCAGAATGCCTGGGCCGATATGGAAAAGCAGCGCAGATCCTTTTCTGTAGTCTGCATAACCAGAGAAACGATGGAGTATGATCATGGTTAACCCAGATATACACACAATCAAATAGACAGCCAAGTGTGTGCTACAGGTTTTTAAAGCCTTGCTGTTTATAGTCTTGCTTTTACTAGTCAGGCAGACGGCAGTTATTTTACCATAGGTAAGTGCAATGCATCCCATAGAAGGGCCAAGTACAGCCACTGTGTATATCAGGCCGTATACATTATTAATGTAATTACTCTCACATGACAGTTTGTACAGTGACGCATTATCACAAAACGAATGTGCTATTAAAGTTCCACAGCGATTCAGCCTTACTGTCAGACCTAACAATATGCTCACACAGACAACTGCCACACCCCAAGCTGATGCAGTCAGCTTAGCCACCATTTTGGTCGTCATAATAGTTGTGTAGCTCAGTGGATTACATATAGCAACATATCTATCATAGGCCATAGCCATGAGTACAGTGTGAGCAGCAGCGGCATACATGTGAAAACAGAAGGCTTGAACAACACAATCGTTGTAGCTGATGTAGCGTTCAGATATTGGCCTTAAAATATCCACAAGCAAACGAGGGACAATGGCGGAGTTAGCAATTACATCGTTTAAAGGAAGATTACAGAAGAGAATGTACATAGGTTCACGTAGGCTTCTTTCCATTGCTATAAACACAATGATTCCAACGTTAGATACCATAATGACCACATAGAAAATCAGGAACATAAGGAATGTAGGATACAAGTTTTGCTCAGAGACAATCAGTCCCTCCAGTTGTAGAATAGGACTATTAAATGTCAGATTTTCCATTGAGAAATAACGAGAGGTGTTTAAAATATGAAAAGAATGGAATGTTAGAGAGTTTAGTTGGTTAATAGGCACATTCCATTCATATCTTTAAATCCCTGTTGTTTTGTATATTTCTGATCTAAAACATAATCCTTGTTCAAAATTAATGTTGCTTCCAGTCCCCATTCTTTTGGAATTTCTATTTGTGCTTTCCTCAAAATATTTTGGTGGTATTTATATAACTAAAATGCTGTAAACATGTGTATATATATATCCCCCTAAAAAAGTATAGTAATATGAGTAAATCTAGCATTGATGTATTAATTGTCACTTTCTGGTAAAAATAAAAACCCAAAACAACAAAACATCATCGTCAATAGAAAACAACAGAACAGTTATTTTAGATGCCTGTTCTTATATTGACATTCTGTTCAAGCTCCAGAGAGCTCATGGGATCTGAAGGAATGGCATAACAACAGGTTGTTTTTCAAAGCTGGTTCCAATCAAATTATTTAATCAAAAAGAACCAAAGCCCCTTTTTGATCTGCCTTGTCTTTGGTATACCTTGTAGTAGGTAGTAATCTAAATTCTTTTTTTAAAGAGTGCCTCCCTCAATTTTCTTGTGTCATTCATTTATTGAAATGTAAACATAGTAATTCAGAGTGGTTCTGTGTGAGATGAGAAATTGTTAATTGTAGAAATCAGAATTTTGCATATTGTTTTGCTACATTTTCACTTCTCTTCACTTCTATATGCCTGCAATATATTTTAAATAATATTTTTTAAGTAAAACCCCACACATCACAGTACAACATGTCTAAAAACAGGCAATATATTTGTCATAATTCCATGTATCGATCTGTCAGGTAGCTTTTAGAGTAGGTTTATAAACACTTCACATGTCTGGCTCATATCAGTCTATGAACTGCAGGGCAATACTGCACATGTTTATCATCAATTAATTGTTATAAGTAATATTAGGCAATATTATATATGCAATTAAGACATGCCCCATTCAATATATAAATAAAAAGGCATGTAGGTAAATGATTAGACATGTGCTAAAATCAAGAAATACGATTTTTATTATTTTTTATAATCAGTTTGTGGCTTGGCTGGGGGGGACGCTGACCACAATGAGTGGGAAACCCAACGAAGAGCTCAAAGACAGACACAGATAATTCAGCAAGAGTGGACTAAAGTGCTTTATTTATATATTTAACCAACTGTATTACAAAAAGAACTTGCACAGCCCTTTTAAAAGAGTCCTTCATGATGTAGGCCATCATCTTCCTATCTCACTTCCTATCACTGTAGAGAAAAACCATATGCTCTATGCTCCCTCTTGTGATCCTGCACATCTGCACATGATCAGAAGGAAAGCACATGGCATATGTTCCACATTCCCCACCTTAGAGCACAGCCACCAGGATCTGGTGTCCAAGCCTGTGTTCTTGCTGACCAGGGTGGCACCTCAGTGGTGACCTCTGGGACACCAAGCGACACAATTGGCATGGCCAGCTGCTGTGGGGTGCCCTCTAAAACACCAGGTGGCCTACAGGAAACCACATGGCCCTGTCAACAAGGCCATGTTCTCTGGGATGGCAGCGGCACAGAGGCGCCCTCTGAGAAAACCAAACCAGATGGTGAGGCCAACAGGTCTGGGGTGCCCTCTGGGATGCTGAGTGACACTGTCAAAGAGGCTGGCAGCTCTTTGGTGCCTTCCGGGACAACAGGTGGCACTATTAACAAGGTCAATCTCTCTGAGGTGACTTCCTGGTCAACAGGCGGCACTCCTGACCGAAGCAGCAGCTCAGGGATGAATATTTATATTTATACTCATCTGATATCAAGACACTGAAAAAACGTACAAATTTTTTTTTTCTTAAAACACAATTTCAGTTTGGTATGCCGTGCAAGGACATATGGGAAATCTGCCTAAATTATCTCAGTTTACACCTATTTGTTCACACCAGGAAAAAAAGAGGGAGGATTTAAGTTATAGAACATAAAAGGCATTCAAAAAATAATGGATCTTTATGAGGAAAGAGTTGTATCATCCTTTATTCAGTTATTTCAAAAATACAAAATTCCACTTTTTTAAGAAACACTTTTTTAAATATGTGCAGTTAATAAGTTACATGTCGTCAAGAAATAAGCAGATAATGTGTTTACCACCTTTATCAAAAAACACAATTTAGAGGGGAAGGGACATAACTATATATTTCAATTCATTAGTTGCTCACAGCACAGAATTAGTAAAGCATTAAACGTAATGCATGGAAAACAGATGTTAAAGAGAACATAGATGAAACTGATTGGGGAGATGATTGTCTTAAAGCACAAAAACAAACAATAAACACAAGGGTTTGTTTACTTCAATACAAGTGGCTAATGAGGATGTATATAATGCCTGTTAAACTCCACCATATGTCTGCTAATATTCCAGATATCTGTACTAAATGTACGAGTCGTTGAGGAGATGTTATAAAGTGCTTGTCAGAGATGTTTAGGGCCAGAGTCCCCTTAAATGCCAAACTGTGTTTGCTTGGAATAACACCAAAACAATACCCAGTACTGGACTTCAGACTTCTTCAGGCCAGAAGGGTCATTGCGCTGTGCTGGAAGGGCATGGAAGTTTATTATTTTATTTTATTTTATTTTTTAATTTTTTAATTTTATTTTATTATTTTCGATTAATTGAATTCTGTGATACGGCACTGAAGCGGGGTGAAATAGGTGTGTATGTAGATATGCATCAAGATGATGTACAGTTGTGTCTGTTTGAGGAAAAGAAAACAACAATAAAAATATTTTTAAATAAAAAACATTGCTAGTCTTTGTCTTCTTCCAACACAACAGTAAAGATGCAGGTTTTATGACTTGATGCTTTATGGTTTAATATTGCAAGATTCATATTTTTAGGCATAAACTTTCTGCCAAACTGTAGAATAAGAATCTTCAATTCTTATACACACCGTTTTAAGAAGCCTTAACCAATAGGGCGTGAGTATGAGCCATAAACTTTTATTTAAAACAGAATTATTAGGTAAGTCTTGCACAGGAATTACATGTGACATATTACTTTTTAAATTTTACTATAGGATATTTTGCTCCAAGAATTTGTTCATATAACAATATTAAAACAAATATTGCAACAAAAGCTATATGTAAAATATTGTCACTGATGTAATTATTAAAAGTAAAATAAAAATATATTGAGTGAAAAAGTAGAGCCAATAACTTAATGAATAATTTGCATTAAGAAACTTTTACTAGTGACTAAAACAGTTTGGTGAAGAAGTTTACATATACAGCCTAGACAGGAATTGTATAGTTTTAAAACAAGAACAAGTTATGGTGAGCGTTACTAACAATTTCAGCAATGTCAAATATAGATATGTCAAGATTGTGGTCACATCGTCAACCTCTTTAAGCATAAAATCTTTAACAGGGCATGTCTGATTTCACTCCATTGCAGGGCATATATAATAGGATTCAAAATGCCTTGGCTGACATGGAAAAGAAGTGCGGCCCCTTTCCTGTAGTCTGCATAACCAGAGAAACGATGGAGTATGATCATAGTAAACCCAGATATCCACATAATTAAATAGACAGTCAAGTGTGTGCTACAGGTCTTTAAAGCCTTACTGTTAATAGTTTTGTTTTTGCTAGTTATGCAGACGGCTGTTATTTTGGCATAAGTAAGTGCAATATATCCAAAAGAAGCGCTAAGTGTAACCACTGTGTATGTCAGACCATATACATTATTAATATAATTATTCTCACATGACAGTTTGAATAGTGAGGCATTATCACAGAACGGATTTACTATTAATGTTCCACAGCGATTCAGCCTTATTGTGAGACCCAACAATATACCCACAATGATCAGCGCTATACCCCAGGCTGATGCAGTCAGTTTAGCTACCATTTTGTTTGTCATAATAGTTGTATAGTGCAGTGGTTTACATATTGCAACATATCTGTCATAGGCCATAACCATGAGTACAGTGTGAGAAGCAGCAACATACATGTGAAAACAGAAGGCTTGCGCAACACAATTAGTATAACTGATGTAGCGTTCAGATGTTGGCCTTAAAAGATCCCCAAGCAACCGAGGAATAATGACAGAGTTTCCAAATGCATCATTAAAGGGAAGATTACAGAAGAGAATGTACATAGGTTCATGTAGGCTTCTTTCCATTGTTATGAGCAGAATGATTCCAATGTTAGCAACCATAATAAGCATATAAAAAATCAAGAAGATAAGAAATACAGGACACAAGGTTTGCTCAGAGACAACCAGTCCCTCCAGCTGTAAAACAGGACTATTAAATGTCAGGTTTTCCATTGAGAAATGACATAGCATCTGTTTGAATTATGAAGAGGGCAGTCGTATGATAGGAAGTTCAATTGTTTAATAAGAACCAACATATCTTAAAAGTTTCGTAGTTTTATATATTTATGTTCTAAATATTTGCATTCTTCAGTATTCATGAAGCTTCAAAATGCTTTGCCAAAATTTTAGAAGTAACAACAATAACAAGTATGATTGTTTTACCTCCCCGTCTGATTAAGAAGTGTTTAGAAGATGATTTAAAAAGTTTGTAAGAAAAACATCTTGGGTTAGTATTGTTTCAATATTAGAATAATTTGAGTAAATGCAGCACTGATGTATTATTGACATTTTTTGGTAAAAGAACATAAGCATCAGCACAAAGCAATAGAACAATTAGTTTAGATGCCTGTCTCTTGTCCTTATATTGACATTCTGTTTTGCCTTAATAAAAGACAAAGAGAACCCATGGGACATCTAAAGGGGTGGTGTAACAACAGGTTGTTGTTCAAAGCTGGTTACAATCTATGCATGTATTTAAAAATTACTATATTAGTTCTCAAACACAAAGTTTAGTTACACAAATTATCTCATAAAATAAATTCCTACTCAAGCAAAGAATGTAACACAGGATTTTTAAAATATTAACCAGCATCCTTATTCAGACTGGTTGACTCAAACTATTAAAAAAACATACTCACGTAATTATACGTACATTATTCATTTGAAGGTCATAACAATATGTATTAATCTTTTTTATAAATTTTTATAATAATTATTTTTATAAGCTTTTCATTCAGATTGACTTATAATCCACACAGTTTTAGCTTTTTTTCTTTTTATCTTTGTTTTATCGTTTCCTTATTTTCTTCTTTTGTTCTTAGTTATCGTTTATTTACATTTTACTAATTTATGTATTTAGTTTTATTTATTTATCTGTAGTGTTTATTATTTTTATTACCTTATTTTTATTACCATTTTCTTGCCTATGAGTTAATCGATTCCTACTTTTAGATTTTTTATTTTATCTTATTTGTTTTATATCTTATTTTATTTTAGAATATTTTATATCTACATCTTATTAAAATGCTGGGTCTTTGTATTTTATTTTGTCAATCCCCTTACAATACAATGCATAATGCTCGGCTACATTGTAAATGAGGGCCACCCTCAATGTACTCCGAGATTAAATAAATGTTGATTGATTGATGGATTGAGTTAAAATTCATTATGTAATGGGATGTGACCTTACTGACTTAATGTCCTGTAGTTGATGGTTCCTCAAGATTTTTGACAATTATCAAGCATATACATTAATATACATAATCTTTTTATTAATATTGCTAGTGCTTTTGTCTAGCCCTTATTGGATTTGTTCACTGTATTGTCTTTTGGCATTCGACTGTTGCCTATTTCCAAGTTCACTGGTTAGTAAAGAACAAAACACAGGCATGGAATAGTTTTAAAACAAGAACAAGTTACTGTGAGCGTTAGTAAAGTTACCACAAGCTGGACCCCACCCTGTTTACATCTGCCGCCTATATATACACCCCGATTCTCACTCCACCGCTGGGTCAAACAACATCACAAGAGTTTTGTCTTGCACCCACTTGCTGTTTGTAGCTTTGGATGACAAACTCTTTTCTTCCATTCCTGATCCTTAATTTGCAGATTCTCAGCCTTCCTCATGGCCTTGCTCCATGGCTGACCCCAGGTGGCCGGCCTCTGCTTCCCCCTGTCTGGCCCCGGCCTTCTTGGATTGGACTGTGGCCGGTCTGCAGATGGTCCTGCACCCTCCAAAAAAGCCCTTTGCTGCTGCTATGCCCACGCCTGCCAGACCCGCCTTTGCCCGGCCTGTTTTTTTTTAATCTCTCTGCCTCTTCCTGCTCATATTGCTTCCCTTGTTCTCCCAGCCTTCCCCTCCCAGCTCCTACCCACTCTATTCCTGTTCTGTTCCCTGAATTTTCCTCCCTTCCTGCTTTCTCTTCATCCCTCCCCATCCCCTTTTCGCCATCCCTCCTTGACCCCAATGTTTACCACCTGCCATACGTCATTTACCTTCTCAACGACTTTCTTCTACTCAATACCCCCTACCTCTCCACTGGCTTGTAGCATTATGCTGCTCGATTTGGCTTTCTGCTGTCTGGCCAAGAAAACCCTACCAAACTTAAGGTCCTTGGTATCCTTCTTGACTCTGCTTGGTTCCAATCATCACTCCCTTGCAGCAAGCAACACCGCATCATCCTTTTCCTTTTAGATTTCCTCCAGCAGCCGACTTGCACTAAACAACAGCTCCTCTCTGTCCTGGGCCATCTCAACTTCGCCATGCAAATTATCCCCCCAAGGCCCAGTGTTTGTCTCCCACCTCCTCAACCTCGCCTTCTTCACTCTGTCTCAATGCATCCATCTGGATCCCGCTTGCATCTACGAGTTGTGCTTCTGGATCTTTTTGCTCTGTCACTGGAACGTCTTCTCTCTTTTTTATTCCGCCACACTTTCCGACCCCAATGACCCCTCCATTTTTACTGACACTGCTTTCTTCACTGGTTTTGACAGCTACTATGGTGGACCGTGCTTTTTGTCTCCCTGACCCCCAGAGCTTACCTCCTCCTCCCTCACAGCTGGTGACTCTGTCGCTTTGCCCGAACTTGACCCCTATCGCCAAATCACGTTTATGCTCTTTCTCCGTCATCTCGTTTGGCTTTCAGTCATGCACCACTTCATATTAAAAGCCAATGTAACTCTGTGTGTGGTCAGCGATGGGTATTCGATTCTTATATTCAAGTAAGGCCAACATAATCATATGCTCAGAATCTGTTGATAATCATAATATAACAAACTGATTATTAGAATTGGTGTGTCTGATCTAAATTACTTTATTTATTATGTCATGACTCTCATTTTCATCTCGTCATCATAGCCCACAAAAGCTCCATATTCAATGAAAAAAATGTGTTAAATTGATATGGATTTATTTATGTTTCTCTTAGATGAAATTATAAATATAGTTATATCCTTTATTATATTTTACTTTTGCTAAAATGTCTTAATACATTTGTAAACTGAGCTTTGTTTTTTATTTCTGATTGATAGTCCGAAATGACTTTAAAATGTATTTTTTTAATGGGCTGTTTTCATTTGCATGCTCAGCACCCCTAAATCCCTAAGCCTACAGTCGCCCCTGTGTGGGCCCCTGTGTGGGCCCCTGTGCGTTACCCAAGAAAACAAACTGCATGTGTGGGCCTGTGGCCTCAAGCAAGCATGGCACAATTAAAGGCCCAGGTCCCAAGAAAGCATGATGCATGTGTGGGCCCTTGGCCCAAGCAATCATGGTTCATGTGGGGGCCCTGTGACCCCCAAGTGAGCATGGTGCATGAGTGGGAGGCCCATGGCCTCAAGCAAACATGGTGCATGTGGAGAACTGTGGCCTGAAGTGGGCGTGGTTCATCTGTGGGCCTATGGCCCTGAACTGATATGTGAATGCAAAGGGCTTGAGTTGATGTGTGAATGCAGCGGACGCGTTAGTGCAGAGTCTGAGAGAATGCAGTGGGCCTAGGCACTAAGCCAGCATATAAATGCAGTAGGCCCACAGCCTTGTCAATAGTGTGAATGCAGTAAGCAAACTCCAATCTCTCTTAGCACTGACAGAGCACATATTTTACAAGCTCTGTCATCTGCTTTGCATAACAGCATCGAAAACAGTAGGCTTGAGGCACTGAGTTTATGTATGCACAGACACTCTACAGCAACAATTTTTACACCAGATCCACACTTTAATCACCACAAGTGCTCTTCACTGCAATCCTCTGATTTGAGCTCTATTAATAAAATTTCATGTTCATTTTTATACTACTAATCCAGGTAAAGATGCGTATTTCTGTTTTTCTTTTTCATATTCTTTTGAGCATGGGCGTTGACCCCTGCTATTTCGATCCAGCAGAATGAGTGCAGCTCATCCTGAATAGGGTGGATGCCAAACACTTCTTAAGTTCCAAGTCATTGTATCCTTTCTTAGCTTTTAAATAAGAATACAGTCCAACAGGTTTGTGTTCTTGAATGTAATTCATCTCTCTGTTTTATTATTTGTCATACATTTTAAAACTGTACACTTTTTTTATGCTCAGGTGTAATTTTCCTGTTCTTGGGTTGTTTATTAGTAACTACCAGTGATTACATTCTGTGTGCAGGGTTGGTCCTGTCCAAACAGACTTCTTTAGATCTAGCTCATTTTATGCCATAAGTAGGGCCTGAACATTTGCTTATGGTCAGTTACCACAACCTCATATGTTACCTTGGGTTTATAGAATGTGGTTACCCAATATTTCAGACCCTTCATTGCAGTTCGAGGTAACTTAAGGTAAGTTACCCTTAGTTACCTTGCCCTACACCTAACCCTACCTGTATCAGATATTTTAAACATTGGGCCATACCAAAAAATGTTTCATGGTCTTTGGCATGTCGTAGTTGCACAACAGTCGTCAGTTTGGTCAACAATTGTCAATAAATGCTAATAGAGAAGACTATTCGATTTTTGTATCTTTTTTTCTGCCATCAACATAGAGGTAGGATTTATGACTTGAACTGAGTGGTTTATAGTTGAATATTACAATGTGAGTGTTTTCAGGAATAAACGTTCTGCCAGAATGTAGTATGAGAATTCAAATTCTCAAAATCACAATCACACATATAACTTGACAAGCAGGTCTTGAATATAAGCCATATTTTTTTTAGTTAGTCAGCATTATACTAATAATGGCCTCAATGAGTTAAAACATGTGACAAGGTTAGGTTTAAATATTTAATTTTGCTCTAGGATGTTCAAAGATTTTTTTTTATGTAACAATAATGAAACACTTTTTTATGAATAAAAAACTATATGCAAAAAAATAATATTTAATAATATTATGAGTAAAAGTAGCTTAGCAAATAACAACCATTAATTGTATTGTGTAGTGTATTGTAGCGTACTGCAGTATTAAACATCAATTAAAAATACTTAATTAAACAAAACTCAAAAAAATTAATTCCCTACATGCATGTCCTACATGAATATATTAAATATACTGGAGTGTAAGTTAATCAAACAACTGCAGCAGTGTGTCCAGTTACAACCTACTGTAGTTCAATGAAGAACTATACATGGACAGTATATGCAGCATAGACAGTATTATTACAGTTTTTAATCAAACTATAGACAGAAGCCCTTTCTTGTAGAAAGCATGAAAATTTTGCTCATGGCTTCCCGCTCTTTGAATATAGAATCTTCAGCAGAGCGTGTCTGATCTCAGTTGTCTGCAAGGCGTATATAACAGGATTCAAAATTCCTGGGCCGACATGGAAAAGAAGTGCGGCCCCTTTCCTGTAGTCTGCATAACCAGAGAAACGATGGAGTATGATCATAGTAAACCCAGATATCCACATAATTAAATAGACAGTCAAGTGTGTACTGCAGGTTTTCAAAGCCTTGCTGTTTATGGTTTTGTTTTTACTAGTTATGCAGACGGCTGTTATTTTGGCATAAGTAAGTGCCATGCATCCCAAGGAAAAAGCAAATAAAGCCACTGTATATGTTAGCCCATTTACATTATTAATATAATTATTCTCACATGACAGTTTAAACAGTGATGCATTGTCACAGTATAAATTTACTATTAAAGTGCCACAGCGATTCAGCCTTATTGTGAGACCCAACAATATACCCACAATGAACAGCGCCACACCCCAGGCTGATGCAGTCAGTTTAACCACCATTTTGTTTGTCATAATAGTTGTGTAGCGCAGTGGATTGCATATGGCAACATATCTGTCAAAGGCCATAGCCATAAGTACAGTGTGAGAAGCAGCAACATACATGTGAAAACAGAAGGCTTGAACAACACAGTCTATATAACTAATGTAGCGTTCAGATGTGGGCCTTAAAAGATCCCCAAGCAACCGAGGAACAATGACAGAGTTTCCAAATGCATCGTTAAAGGGAAGATTACAGAAAAGAACGTACATAGGTTCATGCAGGCTTCTTTCCATCGTTATGAGCAGAATGATTCCAATGTTAGCTAACATAATGAGCATATAAAAAATCAAAAAGATAAGAAATATAGGATACAATGTTTGCTCAGAGACGACCAGTCCCTCCAGTTGTAAAATAGGACTATTAAATGTCAGGTTTTCCATTGAGAAATATGACAGCCGTTTGAAATATACAAAAAATGTAGTCGGGTGTCAGTTCAAATGGTTAATAAGCTCAAATATATCCTTAAACCTTTGTTTCATAAATTTCTAAATGTTTTATCCCCGTTTCTTAGGATTAATGATGTTTCAAGTTCACATTTTTTGAAAAAAATCAGGAAATACTTCTTGTACTTATAGAATTTACATGCTATGAACATAGTTAGAAGAAATATTATAAACAAAATTGCTGAAATGCAGACTATGATGTATGATGTTTTAAGTTCCTTGAGTTATAAAGAAGTCTACATGATAATAGAAAAAAATAGCTGTATTGTCATTTTCTGGTAAAAGAACATCAGCACCAGTACAGAACAACAGAGCAATTATTTTGGATGCCTGGCTACCCGTCCTTATATTGACATGCTGTTTAGTGTCATAAGAGCTCATGGGACATCTAAAGGAGTGTCATAACAACAGGTTGTTTTTCAAAGCTGGTTCCAATTTTAATTTTGTAATTTCCTAGGATTAGATACTTTGTGTAAAACACAAAGCTATACAGTTTAGTTACATAGAGGATCATGTTGCCTGATAATTTTTTTCTTAAGGAAGAACTACACTGATCCACCATAACAGCCACCTGTTTCTACATTTATTGCCCATTTTAACTTATTATTCAACTTATTTTACCATATATGTGCACTCTGTAGTTCTACAGTTGTAAACTGTAGTTCATCTGTTTCCTGCATACTTTGTTAGCCAGCTTTTACCCTGCTCCTTAATGGTCAGAACACCTACAGGACCACCATTATTTAGGTGGTGAATCAGTGTGGATCAGACACAGCAGTGCTATTGGAATTTTTAAACACTGTGTCCAGTCACTGCCTACTCTATTAATCACTCCTTCCTTGTTTGTCCACATTGCAGATGTAAAGGCATAGACAATAGCTCATCTTTGCTGCACGGTTTGTATTAGTCATCCTCTAGTCCTTCATCAGTGGTCACAGGATGCTGCCCACAGGATGCTGGTGGAGGGATATTTTTGGTTGGTGGACTAATTTCAGTTCAGCAAATGCAGCACTGCTGTGTCTGATGCACTCACAATAGCACAACGCACACTAACACACCACCACCACATAAGTGTAACTGCACTGCTGAGAATGATCCACCAAACAATAAAACCTGCTTTGTAGGGGTCTTGACCATTGAAGGATAGGGTAAATGTGCATTAATAAAGTATGTAAGATGGACAACAGTTTGTGAAAGTGCACATATATGGTAAGTGGAGCCAAGAACATGGACAGTGAGTTTAGATACAAGGAGAAGGTTTTAATGCTACAACATATAACTTAAAAACATATTAACCATCATTCCCATATTAAGTAGTTGATTCAAGTAGTTTAATAACATATGTTTTCTTATGTTAAACTTATGTTCTCCACTGCCAGACCCTCTTTTGATGTCTGTATATCAATGTATGCCTCTAGAAACAACTTCTTATATATATATATATATATATATATATATATATATATATATATATATATATATATATATATATATATATATATATATATTTATTTATTTATTTATATATTTATTTATTTATTTTTTCCCCCCCACATATTCTTAGTGCTGTGTACTGTCTGACTTGTATTTATTGCACTTTGTTGTCACTGCTGGATTGAGCATAGTTTAACAACCAAAAACATCCAGCCAACAGTGTCCTGTGGGCAGAGTCCTGTGACCACTAATGAAGGACTAGAGGATGGCCAACACAAACTGTGCAGCAACAGGCAAGCTATCATCTCTGACTTTACATCTACATGGTGGACCTTTAAGGTAGGTGTGCCTAATAGAGTGGACAGTAAGTGGACACAGGGTTTAAAAACTCCAGCAGCCTTGCTGTGTCCGATCCACTTGTTACATGTCAGTGTCACTGCAGTGATGAGAATGACCCATCACCCATATAATATCTGCTCTGTTTTGGTTCTTTGGGAGACCTGATCATTGAAGAACAGAGTGAAAGGGGGAATACAGTCTAGTGGAAAGTGGAATACAGTCTAAAAGTGTAGAACTACAAAAGACTTCTATATTGTAGGTGGAGCTGATACAATAGACAACAAGTGTAGATACAAGGAGGCGGTTTTAATGTTATGGCTCATCGGTGTATATTGTATAGTTTTGCACCATGGTCCTGGAGGAAGATTGTATTTCATTGTGTACTTGCATATAGCTGATAGGAATATCAAGCATCTCTAATCTTGGCACCAGGAAAAGAAGCAGCACTTGAGTCTTACTTGAAGTTTATCCATGAAAGTTGCTGCATCCATCTTTTCCTTTCAAATCTTATGATGACAGCGTCTTCCAGATTTCTTTGTCTACAGAATCAGGGTCACAGGCCTAACAATTGTCTACAGTAAGCATAGATGAATAATTTTGTTCTGCAAATTAACAGTCAATTAAAGAAGGTAGCACTGGTTTATTAATGACTTCCATGACTCACACACTACTGACCAGAGTTTAATTTAATTACCGCTGCTATGAAACCGATGTATAGACAGTACCATATCAAAACCTAATATAATGGAAGACCCATATACCTTTTTTATTTTACTTTAATGGTAATCATTAAAATAATTAAATGTGCCTAAATGTTTTTATTCTTTTTTTTAACTATACACAGCAACAATGTCCACTCTTATCTGAACCAGACAGAAGCAAAATATCTGGGGACCTGAAATATCTGGAGATGGTGTTAATGAATTCCCCTGATTAGTTAAATGTCAAGCATATAATAAACAGTTATTTGCTTGTAAATTAGATCCAGGGGGATTAATTATTAGCTGACTATATCATGGAAACGAATTAATGGTTATGCTACAGTTTTTGTCCCATTGCAGCAACAGAGTGTCACAAGTGTCTCATTAAGAGCTCATTGTTACTCATCACTACATTATTTGCTTGGACATGGCAACATGGGACAGATGTGCTGATGAAACATGGGCTGTTTCCTGAGCATATTGTCCAGTGGGCATAAACATCTTCTATGAGATGTCTCTGCTTCATTTTATTGTGAAATATTACATGCCTTAGACACTTATTTACCCCAGTGTGGCCGATAGAATTGTGTCTTCCCTTTTTAACCTTAATGTTACTAAATCCTGGCCCACGCTACAAGATAATTGGACTGACATTGAGCCAAATTCGTTCCTTCTAACAATCGCAAAACATCCCCCCATTATAAGAATGATCTTTAACGCCGATCTTCCCAGATTATTCTATGGTGTGGAGTGTCTGTTATGTCTGTAATATTTACTACTGTGAGCAATCCTGCTTAAAGCCTCCAGAGGTCACTGTCCCTGGAATATTGAGTGGTCTAAAACACACTGCACCTGCCCTTTGTTTCAGCCACCGGCTCCTCATCACCCTCTTCCTACTTAAAACCCTCATACCATCACCACAGTGCATTCATACCAAGCCTCCTTGCTGAACTAAGCCAAGCCAAGCCAGGTCATACCAAGTCAAACCAAGCCAAGTCAACCCAATCTAGGCCAAGCCAGGCCAAGCCAAGTCAAACCACACCTGTGTTTACTAACCCCTTTCTCTCTTAGGAATTTTGCTATACTTACAGGACATCAACTCTGAATTGTTACCACAACTTTTCAGCAGAATCTGATGCTTTGAGATGTGAGTGAACAAACTGTAAAATATTCTGTGCAGTTACCTCACTCCTATTTTAGATAACCTGGGTTACGTAAGTAACTGTACATTCACTTTCAAATATATAGCCAACTCCCATATTGCTTTCTGAACTGACAAGCAAGACAGACATAGTAGGGAAACACCTGGATTTTGACAAATTCCATCCTCACTTTTTAATATCAGTGGTTTTGTCCTTGACTGTCTTAAGTTCAATTTGGTTAAAACAATGACAGATGGTGCTATCTAACACCAATGTGCCTATCCACAGATTTTAAATGATGTTCAGATCAGGTGACTGTGAGGGCCATGGTAAAACCTCTAAAATGCGCCTTTTAGGGTAGTCTATTTTGAATTTTAAGGTTTGTTTAGGATAATTATCCATCTGTAGAAGCCATACTCTTTTTAGCTTTTTTACAGATGGTGTTTTGTTTGCTTCCAGAATTGCTTGCTGGAATTTCGTTGAATCCATTCTTCCTTCAACCCATGAAATCTTTCTTGTCTGAAGGAGCACTACCGTTCGCTGCTGGACACCGCGAGGAAGGCGACCGATGCCAGGATCGTCATCTCCGGCCCCCTGCCCACCTACAGGAGAGGATCGGAGCGGTTCAGCAGGCTCTTCGCGCTGCAGTCCTGGCTCCGCGGTTGGTGTGCCATCAACGGTCTCGGCTACGTGGACAACTGGGCTTCGTTCTGGGAGCAGCCAGCGCTCTACCGGAGGGATGGCCTGCACCCCAGCCACCGCGGAGCGTTCGTCCTCTCACGGAACATCGAGAGGGCTGTCCGCTGACTGCACAACGGAGGCCACGTAAGTAGCGACGATAAACAGTCATTACCGAGATATAGTAATAGTGAGACTGTAACCGTTACCGACAGAGAGTCGTTACTTAGATACAGATATACCAACACTGTAACCATTGCCAACACAAAGTCGTCGTTACCTAGAAACAGATATATTGAGACTGTGTCATTGCCCCGAATTAAACGCAGACTCAGAAATTCTCGAACAGCTTGTCAAGATAATCTAATTAATATAAAAATATCAGACCCAGTATCCAGCTGCAGCATCTCTGAACTAAAGTTTGGTTTGTTTAATATAAGATCCCTCAACTCCAAGGCTCTTATTGTAAATGATACAATAACGTATCAAAAATTTGATGTATTATGTCTCGTAGAAACATGGGTTAAACCTGAGGAATATTTGGCATTAAATGAAGCCACTCCTGTAGGTTATAATTATGTACACAACCCCAGACTGTCCGGTAAAGGAGGGGGTATATGTGTCATTCATAAAAATTCATTAGACATCATTAAGAAACACAGTCTCACTTTAAATTCTTTTGAATGTCTTTGCATAAACATCACCAACCCGACCACTAACAGAAGTGTACTCACTCTAGTCAGCATTTATAGACCACCAGGACCTTATTCTGAGTTCTTAAAAGAATTCAGTGACTTTGTTGCAGTGAGCGCTGAGAAACTAATAATCGTAGGAGATTTTAATATTCACTTTGAAAACTCAGCAGATCCATTAAAAAAGGCTTTTTCATCTATCTTAGACTCTGTTGGTCTCACTCAGAATGTAATAGGACCTACACATTCCTGTAATCACACACTAGATCTAGTTTTGACTTTAGGTGTTGATATACATAATCTTACTGTTCGTTCACAGACTTCAGTAGTTTCAGATCACTACCTAATTTCATATGAATTAAGTCTTAGTAAAAACGTATGTACACCCCGTTATTGCATGAAACGTTCAATAATGCCCAATACAGCCCAACACTTTATTGAAACTCTTCCAGATTTATCAACTATAGCTTCTCCTTCAGACCCAACAGAGCTAGACAGACTAACTGACTGTGTAGAAAATAAGCTCCGATTAACTTTAGACAATGTTGCACCTATAAAAGCTAAAAGGACGCAACAGAAAAAGCTCGCTCCGTGGTACAACAATGAAATACGCACCTTAAGACAGACAGTACGGAAATTAGAACGCAAATGGAGAGTGACCAAGCTGGAGGTATTTCACTCTGCTTGGAAAGACAGCCTTAGCAGGTATAGAAAGACACTTATTAAAACACGCTCAGCATACCTGTCCACACTCATCAAACACAACAAAAACAATCCTAGAGTTTTATTTAGCACAATCGCAAAACTTACCAAAAATCAGGCAGGAACGGAACCTCAGATACCCGCCAACTACAGCAGCAATGATTTCATGGACTTTTTCAATAGCAAAATCGAGAATATTAGACAACATGTTCAACTGACACCAGTAACCTATCCTTCATCTGGTTTGGCTGACACAGCACAAAATGTGATTTTAGAAGAAAGACTAGAAACATTCTGTCCACTTCAGCAGACAGAACTAGAAAAACTAATCTCTTCTTCAAATTCTGCTACATGCACACTTGATATGATTCCAACAAGCCTATTGAAACAAGTATTACCAGCTATTATTAAACCCATCTCAACTATCATCAACTCTTCTCTTAGTCTGGGTCATGTACCCAAGTCTTTTAAACTAGCTGTGATAAAACCCTTGATAAAGAAGCCAAATCTTGACCCCAGAGAACTGTCCAGTTATAGACCCATTTCCAATTTACCTTTTATCTCTAAGATTTTAGAAAAGGCTGTAGCTCGACAACTCTGTTCTCATCTACATAAGAACAACATATATGAAAAATTCCAATCTGGTTTTAGGCCACATCACAGTACAGAGACAGCTTTAGTTAAGATAACAAATGATCTTCTTCTTGCCTCTGATCAGGGCCACGTATCTCTACTGGTGCTACTAGATCTAAGTGCAGCTTTTGACACTATAGATCACACTATTCTCTTGGACAGGCTAGAAAATGTGGTTGGAATCACAGGAACAGCGTTATCCTGGTTCACATCTTACCTTAGTGATCGCTTTCAGTTTGTAAAGATAAATAATGTATCATCTAATTATACAAGAGTGAAATATGGAGTTCCACAAGGTTCTGTTTTAGGTCCTCTGTTATTTACACTATATATGCTACCATTAGGCTCAGTTATAAATAGACATGGAATTAGTTTCCACTGTTATGCCGATGATACACAACTGTACATATCAGCCAAACCAGATGATAAATCCAGATTAAAGAAGATAGAAGATTGTGTAAGAGATATTAGACTTTGGATGCTACAAAACTTCCTTCTTTTAAACCCAGATAAAACGGAAGTTCTCCTCCTCGGCCCAAAGGCTGCTCGGACTAAATGTTCAGATTTAATGTTAAATCTTGCTGACTTCTCTGTAGTTCCTGGTTCAGTAGCCAAAAATCTTGGTGTAACAATCGACTCAGATCTGACATTTAATCAACACATAGGTAACATTACAAGAACAGCGTTTCTTCACCTACGAAACATTTCAAAGTTAAGAAATATGTTATCTGTGTCTGATGCTGAAAAGTTGATACATGCCTTTATAACCTCAAGGCTAGATTATTGCAATGCATTATTGTCAGGATGCTCCAGCAGGAACCTGAATAAACTCCAGTTAGTTCAGAACTCTGCAGCTAGAGTACTAACTAAAACCAGGAAATTCCATCACATCAGTCCAGTTTTATCAGCACTACACTGGCTTCCTGTTAAATTTCGTATCGACTATAAAATTCTATTACTGACGTATAAAACCCTGCACGGTCTCGCACCGGAGTACCTGCAAGATCTTATTTCCTATTATGAACCGCCACGTTCACTCAGATCACAGGATGCTGGTTTTATAATAGTTCCTAAAATTCAGAAGACTACAGTGGGGGGAAGAGCTTTTTCCTACAAAGCCCCCAAATTGTGGAATAATCTCCCAGTTAATGTTTGGGACTCTGACACAGTCTCAATATTTAAGTCCAGACTAAAAACATACTTGTTCAGTTTAGCTTTTGGTGACTGAGCTATGCTTCTCATCCACTGTATTACTCCAAACCTGAACTAACCTTGTTTTTCTTTTCTTTTTCTTTCCTTTTCTTTTCTCCTTCTTTCTGAGGTAATAACAGCCCACCTGTTCTGCCGAATACTGTTGGAGGACTGACCATCAGTACCCCTTGTTACCTTATAACCTCTTCATCTATGTCATCTTTATGGATGTTAGTCATCTGCTGCACCTTGATTGCATTACTGTATCATCCAGATGTAGCACGTGTGCAGTTTCTCTTCCTTTTAGTTCGTTTTGTTTAAAATCTGATCTGTCAGAGTCACCAGCTGCACTCTAAACACTCCATATCCCCTTATCCTCATATCCTCTGTACACCCCCTCGTTATCCCAACCGTGTTAGCATGAGGGAGATTGGACGGGTGAATAACAAAAGCCAAGCTAGGTCTTCAGGGTGTCATGCTAAGTCTAGTGGCGCACTCCTCGTTTCACCCGTTAGTTCTTCTTCTCCTGTTTCTTGACCTACTTAGTTGCTGCGAGTATCTCTAAATTGATTTATTGACTTATTCCACACCCCTTCGTTCTCCTAACCATGTTAGCGTGAGGGAGATCGGACGGGTGAATAACAAAGGCCAAGTTAGGTCTTGAGGGTGTCCTGCTCAGTCTAGTGGCGCACTCCTTGTTTCACCCGTTAGTTCTTCTTCTTCTGTTTATTGACTTAGGACGTGGAACTCTCTAAAGGTAGAGAGGCCTAAAGTACAGTAGTAACGCTTAACAAGCGCCAGCCTCTGTCTCTGTACTAACACAAACCAGAACTAACTCTGTCTCTGTACTAACCCAAACCAGAACTAACTCTGTCTCTGTACTAACCCAAACCAGAACTAACTCAGTCTCTGTACTAACCTGAACCAGAACTAACTCTGTCTCTGTACTAACACAAACCAGAACTAACTCTGTCTCTGTACTAACCCAAACCAGAACTAACTCTGTCTCTGTACTAACACAAACCAGAACTAACTCTGTCTCTGTACTAACCCAAACCAGAACTAACTCTGTCTCTGTACTAACCTAAACCAGAACTAACTCTGTCTCTGTACTGACACAAACCAGAACTAACTCTGTCTCTGTACTAACCCAAACCAGAACTAACTCTGTCTCTGTACTAACCTAAACCAGAACTAACTCTGTCTCTGTATTAACCTAAACCAGAACTAACTCTGTCTCTGTATTAACCTAAACCAGAACTAACTCTTTCTTTTCTCTTTCCGAGGAAAAAAACCGCCCACCTGTCCCGCCGAATACTGTAAAGGACTGACCACCAGGGCCCCCCCGTCACTTGGCACCAACCAGTTCTCCTCTCCATTTGTGCCATTTGCTCCATCCTTGACTGCATCACTGTATCATCCACCTGATGTAGCACCCGTACAGCTTCTAAAGCTTCTACCTTCAGACTCAGCTTTAGTTTATAAACTGTAAATACTGTTCGACCTGAGGAGGATGGGTCTCCCCTTGTGAGTCTGGTTCCTCCCAAGGTTTCTTCCTCCAGTTGAGGGAGTTTTTCCTTGCCACTGTTGCCTCTGGCTTGCTCACAGGGGGATAAACAGCTGTGATTTCATGTTTTTCATGTTTTTAAAATTCCTGTAAAGCTGCTTTGTGACAACATCGTTGTAAAAAGCGCTATACAAATAAACTTGACTTGACTTGACTTGACAAACATACCTTAGCATGCATTAGGTTTGTTTAGATGTTTTTTGGCAAACTTCTGAGGCTGATATTTGTGGTGAAGATGCAGAAAATATTTTCTTTTGATGACACTTTCAACCCCTCCTTGGATCACCATCTTACAGTGGTAGAGGGGTTTCTGTGCCTGCGTGATCTCAGGAGCAATGCTGGTAGGGTCTCCCAAGGCAAACTGGGCAAACTTTTTAGACTGGTTGTTCCAATTATAGGGGGATCACACTCCTCAGTCTGTGGGGGGAACTGGAAAAGAGAGTCTGGCAGATGGTCGAACCTCAGATCCAGGAGGAACAATGCGGTTTTCATCCTGGTCGTGGAACACTAGATCAGCCATTTACCCTTGCTAGGGTCCCGGGGTGCTTGGAAGTTTGCTCAACCAGTAAACATGTGCTTTGTGGATTTGGAGAAGGCATTGACTGTGTCCTTTGGGGTACCCTGTGGTGGGTGCTCCGGGAATATAGCATACGGGGCTCATTGCTATGGGCCTGGTCACTATATGAATGGAGTAGGAGCTTGGTTTGCATTGCCGGTAATAAGATGGACTGGTTTTCAGTGAGGGTTGGACCCTGTTAGGGCTGCCCACTATCGCCAGTCCTGTATGTAATTTTTATGGACAGGATTTCTTGCCACAGCTAGGGGGGTGATTGGTGTCTGGTTTGGTCACTTTCAGATTCAATCTCTACTTTTTGCAGATGATGTGGTCCTGCTGGCATCATCAAAACACGACCTCCAGCTCTTGTTGCGGCTGGGATGAAAATCAGCACCCCCAAATTCGTGACCATGGTCCTCAGTCGAAAAAGGGTGGAGTTCCCTCTCCAGGTTGGAAATAATCTTCTGCCTCAAGGAAAGGGATTTAACTCGAGATCTTCTTCATGATTGAGGGAAGGATGGCGCAGGAGGTTGACAGGTGGATTGGTGCAGTGTCTGAGATTTACCAGTCAATCTACGTTCCTACTCTCACCTATTGCCACGAGCTTTGGGTAGTGACAGAAAGAATGAGATTGCGGATACTAGCTGCCGAAATGAATTTTCTCCGTGCAGTGTCGAGTCTCACCCTCAAAGATAGGGTGAAAAGCTTGATTATACGAGAGTTACAGCAGCAAAGGTATAGCAAGGCACTCAGTACAAAAAAATAGATAAATAAAAAGTACAGCTTCTAAAGCTTTGCTATCCAGATTTCAAACAGAGACTGTTTTCTTTTGTATTTAATTTATCAAACTGTAAATACTGTTTGACCAGAGGAGGATGGGTCTCCCCTTGTGAGTCTTGGTCCCTCCCAAGGTTTCTTCCTCCAGTCTGAGGGAGTTTTTCCTCTGGCTTGCTCACTGTGGGATATATGTTGTAACTGTCTGTTTTCAAAACTCTGTAAAGCTGCTTTGAGACAACATCATTGTAAAATGCACTATACAAATAAACTTGACTTGACAAGTAGGCTTCACAGGACAGAGCTGGCCCTCTTAATGAGTTTGTCCAGTCTTATCTTGTCTGCTGTCGAGATGCAGACACCAGTCCAATAAGTCCTGAATCAGTTCTCAGTACTCACCGTCCTCCTCATTAGTTATGAGGCAGAGGATTGCTGTGTCACCAGAAACTTCTGGAGGTGTACTGTACATTAAGTCAGCAATGTACAGGGTGAAGAGGAATGGTGCAAGGACTGTTCTCTGAGGCGCCCCTGTGCTGCTAACCACCTTATCAGACACACAGTCCCGTGCCCTCACACACTGTGGTTGGTTGGTGAGGTAGTCCAGAATCCAGTTAGACAGGTGACTGTTAACTCCACTATGTTCCAGCTTGTCCTTCAGGAGCGCTGGCTGTATGGTGTTAAAAGCACTGGAGAAATCAAAAAATGGGATTCTCACAGTGCTCCTGGGCTTCTCCAGGTGAGAAAGAGCTTTGTGTAGAAGATAGATGACAGCATTATTCACCCCAACACCAGGCTGGTAAGCAAACTGAAGCGGGTCCATGTCTGGACTCACCAGAGGACAGAGGTGTTTAAGGACCAGCCTCTCCAGTGACTTCATCAGATAAGACTTTTTCAGGCCTGTAGCTGTTGAGGTCCTTTGTGTGCTGCATTTTTGGCACAGGTACCACAGCTGGAGTGATTATATCTCTCGACCAGTCTGGGAATGTCTTGGTATACCCCCTGAGAAGCTATAGGAGGTGGCTGGGCAGAGGGAAGTCTGCTACCCCTGCCGCCTGGATCCCCGGAATAGTGGTAGATAATGGATGGATGGATGGACTCTTCCATGAAGGCCATATTTCTGCAGGTGTTGCTGAACCATAGAACAATGTACTATGACTCCAGAGTCTGCTAAATCTTCATGAAGGTCTTTTGCAGTCAAGAGGTGTTTCTGATTTGCCTTTCTAGAAATTCTATGAGCAACTGTCTCTGAAATATTTCTTGACCTCCTGAGGGAATCGCAACCCAAAAATGCTTTGCTATTTTCTTACAGTCTTCTGCTGCTTTGTGGGTCCCAACATTTTTCATTTCACATTGCTAGGCAGCTGCTTAGAAGAACCCATGGCTGCTATTTTTGGGGCCAAGGTATTCTGGGTATTTATAAAGCTTCAAAATGTGCATCACCAACCTTTTCCTGATGATGACTATGAACAAGCCATAACCCTAATAGGCTATATAAGGTCTGAGATCATGGTCATTGTTATCTAAGTGCTTAAATCTAGGGGTTTGCTAGGTACTCTATTCCTTTTTTCACTCTAAAATTTAACTAAACCAAAAATAACACATGGATATTGCTTAAATGTTGAAAAGTGTGTTTGATCTTCATGCTTTTTGGAGATCATTTCATCTTCAACTTGCTGTTCACAGTAGCAATCATTTTGACCAGAGGTACCCAAACCTTTGCATGCCACTGTTTATAAATAAATAAATGCTATTTACTAAATGCCTTTCTGTCATGCTGAATATGTTTTATTTGTGACACAGACAACAGATTTTACCTAAATAAATTATTTTATTAGTACAATTGTATTATTAACTTATAAGCTAGATAGCTTAGTATCAGTATTGGTGCACAGGTTGATATCAGAAGGAATCCAGTGGTATTAGTCCATTTTTAAGACTAAAATACAGAAACACAGAAATGTTAGATGAAACAGGCCATTAGAATAAATGGAATTTGAAAATGACCAGTCCTGCACTAGCTTATGAAATGTCCATTAAGGAAGAATTTAAAAAATGTTTTGCGGTTAGCAAATTCATACTTCTCGTCAGTTTTTTCATTCTATGCACACAGATGAGGCACTACTTAAACTACAAATACTTTGTTCTGCTGTTTGGCCTTGAATGACCCCAGTAAATATATTTTAGACATGCATATTGTTGCTAGATAGATGTTCTATCAATGTCTATAAATTGATTTTATTTATGGCTGACCACATTTGTTTTTCAGTTTGTATGTAGCCATAATTACTATTAATTGTATTCTTATTGTTATTCATTACAAATATCAGAACAATAAATGCTGCTGTTTTGGTGCTGAAATGCAAAAATTAAGATTTTCTGCAATGTGTTACAGCCCAGGTGGTGTCAAATACAGAACACAGTGAAATAAAAAAAATAGTCCACAGTATATAAGTATTATCACTTGAAAAGACTCCATCTTACAAATACAAGTCCATCAAAGTACATGTAACTACATCCTAAACATCTCTATTTAAGAGTTATACATTGACAAAGTGTTGTACCTTTCAGATCAGTGCTGAACCCCAGGCTAATGCAGTCAGTTTAGCTACCATTTTGTTTGTCATAATAGTTGTATAGAGCAGTGGATTGCATATGGCAACATATCTGTCAAAGGCCATAACCATGAGTACAGTGTGAGAGGCAGTAGCGTGCAAGTAGTAACACATAGCTTGAGTAACACATTCACCATAACTGGTGTAGCGTTCAGACCTTGGCCTTAAAAGGTCCACTATTATCCGAGGGACAACAACAGAGTTCCTGAGCAAATCGTTAAGGGGAAGATTACAGAAGAGAATGTACATAGGTTCATGTAGGCTTCTCTCCATTGTGATCACCACAATGATTCCAACATTAGATACCACAATGAGCACATAGAAAACCAGGAGGAAAATAAATGTAGGATAAAGGTATTGCTCAGAAACCACCAGTCCCTCCAGTTGTAAAATAGGGCTGTTAAATGTCAGGTTTTCCATAGAGGAACAGTATTAGCGGTTTCAAATTAAGAGGCCGAAGTCCTCAAACATAAACCAGGAATCCTTTAAATCCTTTGATGTTTTCTATAAATACATAAGTATTCATATGTAATTAACATAAAACCAGGGCACATCTCAGTGTGTGATCAACGGTAAAAGAAGTTGTTGGCAAAAAAATCTTTGCTCAATGATGTAGAAGTATTACAATTCTATGAGCAAAACACAGCATTGACACATTAACTGACCCTGTCTAGTAAGAGAACTTCAGAACTGATTCAACAACACAACAATTATGTTGTATGACCGTCTTTCTGTCCCTTTATTGATATCCTTTCCTGACTGTGACGAGCTCATGGGATTGAAGTAGTGTTGTAAGAACAGTTTGTTGATTACATTGTGTACCGACCTGGGAGTGTAATTATGAAGCTCAGTAGTGTTTTGTACTGTAATCACATTACTGTACATCTGCACTCCCGGACACTATGGACACTTTACTGGACATCTTATGTCAGCACTAATAGACACTATTGACACTTTGCTGTACATCCTGTACATTTGCACTCATAGACACTAATGACACTTTGCTGTACATCCTGTACATTTGCACTCCTGGACACTTTTTAACACTATTTAACATTAACATTTACTTAATACAATCTTTGCACATCTATTTATTTTGTAATAAATATCCCAGTACTGTCATGTATCTGCTGATACCCGTTTTTTCTCTTACACATTACCTTATTTATTACTGCACTACCTTTTTAAGCTCAGTCAGGTTGTATAGTTTTTGTTTTCATGTGCTCTTGTATATATTCTTTTTGACTATTGGAATTCTTTATTTTTCTTTATACTTCTTTGTATTGGGTGTTGTACTTAGTTTTTTTTTCTGTGAAACTGCTACTGGCTGCTAAATTTCCTTCGGGATCAATAAAGTATCTATCTATCTATCTATCTATCTATCTATCTATCTATCTATCTATCTATCTATCTATCTATCTATCTATCTATCTATCTATCTATCTATCTATCTATCTATCTATCTATCTATCTATCTATCTATCTATCTATCTCAGTGGTTTTCAGACCTGCTTCTACATAGTGTAATGTTTCATATGTCTCAGATTAGTTCTGTTGGAACAGAGATAATGATAACTTTGATAACTTCAAAAAAAAAACAGCTTTGTGAAACACTAATCTGTGACACAAACAGATTCTGTGTATTGAACCCCACTAAACTTTTTTGTTTTGGCCTTTCTGTGATGCATAAATGTTTATAAACTCAAAACTGTCTAATTACTTTTGCAGATATTCTACACACATTACCTGGTATTTAAATGCTGTATGCCTGGACATATAAATTATTTAAAACCGTAACATAGTGATAGAGTACACTTTGTACTCATGTTGCATATAGAAGGAGAGGAAAAGGGCTAAGCGGCGCAAGAAATGTAGAGCACAGCCCCTCCCGGCGTACGAAAATTTTGGAGGGTGGGGGGGTGGTGCTGGTGATCGGTTCTGTTGTGGTCACTCAGGTGCAGTGGTCTTGGCTGGTGATGCTGCAGCACCACCTCGGGTCTTGAAGGGCACCAGTATGGTGGCTGTGGTCATTGCGGCGCCACCTGGTGTTCTGTAGACCACAGGTGAAAAAGCCCCTCCCCCAACAGCCATGGCTGCCTCCGCTGATGTCGCTGCAGTAAAGGGGCACCTAAGCAGCGAAAGCCACCGCCACCAAGGGCTCCGCTGCCTCTGAGAGCATCGTAGCAGTTGGGCACTGCGACATAAGCCTCCTCTGCGGGTGCTGACACTGTGGGCTCCACTGCTGCGAGAACATCGTCCTGGTGTGCTCCACCGCCACCGAGGGTGGTGCCACTGCTGCAGTTCCTGATCCTGCTCCCTGGGCAGTCCCTGTCCCTGCTCCCCGGGTTGTGCCCCGGGCAGTTCCTGGCCCCGCTCCTGGTCCCTGCTCTTGACTCTGTGTCACGCCCTGTACCCCGGGGTTGTGCCTGTTTCTGTGCCCAGTGCCATTCTTGCTCCTGTTCCTCACCCTGCTCCTGTTTCACGCCCTGCTCCTGGTGCTCGCCCTCCACCTGTCCCTGCTCCTGCTTCTGGTCCTCGCCCTGCACCTGTCCTTGTCCTTGTCTTTGTCCTGCTCCTAGCCCTGCTTTTCACCCTGCCCCTGCTCCATCCCCTTGTCCTGTGTCTGTTGGGCCACGTTCCTGGTTTTGTGTTGGTCCCCGTCACTGTGTTCAATTCTGTCCCTGTCTCTGTAGGTGTTACTGTCCCTGTTTCTTTTGGTCTCTCTGTACCTGTCCCAGTCAGTCTGTCTGTCTGTCCCTGTTACTGTTTCTGTTCCTGTCCCCGTGTCATATTTTGTTCTGCTCTTCGTCCAGTCTTGTCTAAAATTCCTCGTTCCGTGTCATGTCCTTGTCCTGTTTTGTCCCTGACCTCTCCCTTAGGTGGTCTCCAGGGCTGTGTTGGTTTTCACAACTCTTTTAAGGGGGTGGGGGGGTGGGGGACGACTGTCCCGTTCTGTCTGTGTTCTTGTTTACCTTTTCCTGTCTTTGCCATGTGTGTCAGTCTTTGTTAAGTTCCCCTGCCCCAAGCCACATGTATGAATAACAAAACACTTGTAATGTCTATTGTGTATTTACATCTGTGACCAGTTTTTTCTGCACTGTCAATAGGCTTTTTTATTCATTATGTGTATTGCTGTTTAGCTGTACAGGGACATGTTGACTTTTCTCAAGTGTTGTTTTGACTTTCTGAAAGTCTATTGTCAGATGTTTTGAAATCTTTCAAAGGTAGTACCTGAAGCCACTAGTTTGAAGCAACACTACAGTAGCACTCACTATTAGAAATGCTGTATAATATATTTAATTAATGTAACAACATTGAAATTGTTCCAATGCCACACATTCGAAATCATTTATGATTTTTTAAAAAATATGTTATTTGTTTGATACTTGCTTGCCCAGTTGTGTTGTTGGCAACAAGTCAGTAATTCCATGTGATGTGGATAATCTGTTGATTAATGTCATTCACTAAAGACCTTTTAGCTGAGTATGTTTTATGTCTGATGCAGAACACTCTAAAAAAATAGTGTTAAAAAGAGTAGTTTTATTATTATCAGTGCTTATAAGTTAGTTAAGTTAGATAGAGTTAGTATTTGGTAAAGGTTGATACTAAAATATCAGGTTTGGATTTCAGAAGGGAAAAATGGTATTGGTCCATCCCTACTACTAACATACCTGACAAGTATCAGTGGCAGTGAAATATACCATAAGAACAGGCTGAGAACTGGCTTACATCAGTCTTGCATTTTCAAAATTTGCCAAAAAAAAGCAGATGGAGCATCAATGTGCAGTACCAAAAATTTAATTTCTTGTAATATTTTACAGTCCCCGTGATGTCACAAACAGAACAGAATAAAAAAAATAAGAATAATAGCTTATAGTATTGTCATTTGAAAAGACTCCATCAAAAATGTATTTGTACACATAGCTGAGTACATGTAACTACATTCTAAACAGCTCTGTTTAAGTAGTGACAAAGTGGAATTCTTTCTTTGGTGTTACATGAACATTATCATTATGGGCCATAACTTATGGCCTAACCTTTTTCGAGCGTAGAATCTTTAACATGGTGTGTCTGATTTCAGTACACTGCAGTGCATATATGACAGGGTTCAGAATGCCTGGGCCTATGTGAAAGAGCAGTGCAGCTCCTTTCCTGTAATCTGAATAGCCAGGAAAACGATGGAGTATGATCATGATGCATCCAGATAACCACATGATCAAATAGACAGTCAAGTGTGTGCTGCAGGTTTTCAAAGCTTTGCTGTTCAGAGATTTGTTTTTACTGCTCAGACAGACAGCAGTTATTTTGGAATAAGTTAGTACAATACTTCCCATAGAACATGCCAGTATAATAGTTGTGCATGCCAGGCCATATATATTATTAATAGAATCATTCTCACATGACAGTTTAAATAGTGAGGCATTATCACAGAACGGATTTGATATTTGTGATCCACAGCGATTCAGCCTTATTGTGAGACCCAACAAAATGGCCACAAAGATCAGTGCCGAACCCCAGGCTAATGCAGTCAGTTTAGCTACCATTTTGGTCGTCATAATAGTTGTATATAGCAGTGGATTGCATATGGCAACATATCTGTCAAAGGCCATAACCATGAGTACAGTGTGAGAGGCGGTAGCGTGCAAGTAGTAACACATAGCTTGAGTAACACATTCACCATAACTGGTGTAGCGTTCAGACCTTGGCCTTAAAAGGTCCACTATAATCCGAGGGACAACAACAGAGTTTCCAAACAAATCATTAAAGGGAAGATTACAGAAGAGAATGTACATAGGTTCATGTAAGCTTCTCTCCATTGTGATCAGCAGAATGATTCCAATGTTAGATACCACAATGAGCACATAGAAAACCAGGAGGACAATAAATGTAAGATAAAGGTAACGATCAGAGACCACCAGTCCCTCCAGTTGTAAAAACGGGCTGTTAAATGTCAGGTTTTCCATGGAGGAGCAAATATGACTGTTTCAGAAAAGAAGGCAAATGAAAGTTAGTAAAAGTCAGCTCAGCACAAACATAAACCAAAGATCCTTAAATCATTTGCTGCATGTACACATGAAAAACATATTCATAAGACTCCCTGTGTGATCAGGAGGTTTAAATGGTAAGAGAAACAGTTGCTGAGAAAGTGTCTTTGCTTAGTGTTATCTTTTAAAGCAATATGAGCAAAACATCACATTAATATATAAATTTTCCTTTTGGTAAGAGAACTTCAGAACTGATGCAAAGCAACACAGTGGTTTCGTGATGTGTCTTAATATCCACGCATTTTATTGACTTCTTTCTGACTCTGATGGGCTCATGAGACAGAGGGAGTGTCATAACAACAGTTTGTTGTGTACAGAATGTACCAACCTAGATATGTAGTCATGAAGCTCAACTTTCAGTTTAAATTAAAAAATAAAATCTGACATTTGTTTTGTTGGAGCAAAACCTGAGACTTTGCAAGTCTACAATACAGGGGTATTCCATTCCAAGTAAAGGACTCAGAAATACTGATCTTAGTCTCTTCAAACAAAGTCTGTTGGTAATTCTGTTATGAAAATGGACCAGGCTCAGAAGTGAGTCGAAAAGGGGTGGAGGGGGGCGAACTTATAGGGCTTGGGCTGGAGTTCCGTGCGGCCTGTTGCTTGTGTGTGAACGGTGCCCCCCAAAAACTGGTTGGCAGGAACACCAGCTGGGAACTTTGAATAGCATGGTCAGGGATTCCTTGATGAGGAGCTGATGATGCTGTGCTGATCCTAAAGGTGTAGACAGAGGACGGAGTTAGAGTGTGACCGCTGGGTGAAGGATGAAGGACTGATCCGGCTTTGTTATGAGAGTGGGTCATTTAGGAGAATCGAATAGGGTATGGCGGCTTGAATATGGTGGAGATTGGTGTGTATGGACTGAGATGTGAAGATGATTTGAAGAGAAAAATTAGATGGTCCTGCCATGCTGGTCGGATTTATGGAGTTCGTGGAAATGGATGGCGGCGTCAAGGATTTGGGGGTCAGTTGGGCTTGGGTGGCATGTAGGATAAGGGGTTGTAGAGGTTGCAGTGGATACAGAGGAAGCCCAGAGGCGAGGAGGAATGTGTCTTAGAGCGTATGAGAAACTGTAAGTGTCTGGAGTGCGGGAAAGACAGTGGAATAAGAAGTAGGAGGTGAGGGGCAGGCGCTGAAGCTGGAGAGCTGGTCCTGAATCCTTCTGATATCTCAGAATAGTGGTGTGACATGATGGTGGGGAATGACTGAAGGTGTGAACCATGGATGGTTTTCAGGAACAAGTTGAAGGCTGCTGGTTAGGCCTCAATGGAGGATGAAGAGAAAAGAAGCTTGTTGATGGCAGATTGAAAGATGGAAATGGAATGCCATAGAGTTGTGGAAGCGCTTGAAAAATAACCAGACCATTCGGTGAGTCGAGAGGGTGTAGAGAGCTATACCGTGGAGGGTTCATTCAGGCTGGGTTGTGGAGTCAGGATAAAGAATGAAGATTGTTTCTGAAAAAGAAGGCGTCATGTTTGGTGCGGGTCCGATGGAGGCACTAATGTTCTGAATTTACTTGTTTTTTATGTTAGTGGTAGTGGCGTTGTCTTGGTGAAGAATGGCTGCGCAAAGTCTCCTTTATGCCCCCAAAGGACAGCGGTGGCTGCACCAGGGTGGGCTTGCGCAGAGCGATGGAGTTGCATACTGAGGGAGGAGGGGGCGAGCTCCGGTAGCCAGAGAGATTAAATGACCATCCAGCAAAGTAGCTGCCAAAACCAGTGGAGGGAGCGACGTCGGTGAAAAACAGAGGGCCTCAGGAATGGGAAGATGTTGTCGTGAGGAGGAATGATGTTCCCTCAGTGGAACAAGAGGATCCGGGAGCAAGCGAGATCTGACGAAGTGCACTGGAAAGAAGGGCCACACAGGGGACGAGGTTGGGGAGGTGGGAGAAGAACGCTCTCCTTAGGGAATTATTTGTATGACAAAGTTGATATGTCCCGGGAGGGACGTGAGCTGTTGAATACAGGCCTGCTGATGGAGGAAATCTGAGAGGAAATGGATGGAGTGATCTTTCTTGTCGTAAGTTGAGTCGAGAATAATGCGGAGTAACTCTAGCGTTAGTAGTGGGACCAAGGATTTTTTCAGTCGAGGGAGGAATGCACTGGCAACGGAAGCTGAATTAGGCACCCTGATGGTAGGTAGGGTTATCGAGTAATCGAGAATCGAGAAGGTGGATGATGTAGGGCAGGCTGTGGAACCGGGAAAGAACTTGGATGAAAGAATCGAAATTTGGGCGGCTTGCAACCAATGAAGGAAAATCGGGAAGCTGTCCATGTGAGTAACAAAGCGTCCAGCAGAGTTGAAGAATTGCGATCATAAGTCAGTTGAAAAAGGATGCGAGAACAAGGATGATGGAAAGATGATTGCCTGGCTCCTGCCCGCAGACTGGAAAAGGTGGAACGGAAGATGCCACGGTAGATGGAAATCGTCACGGACTCGCGGGCTGGCTCCAGCGACTGTGGATAGAGGTACGTAAACGGGCTTGCAAGAATGGGAGACGGGGGGATGACGAAATAGGGGTGGGGGGAATGACAAAAAGGGGGGAGGTGAAACAGGGGGGTGAGGGATGACAAAGGGGGGTGCGGGGGGGGTGACATGAAATGGGGGGGTGGGAAGACGAAATAGGGGTGGGGAAGGCATGCAGAGAACTTATCGGTGCATGTGGTTAGGCAGCCCCGTGTGCGAAAGGGGGTCTCAGGATGTCAACATGACGTCTTCTTTTTTTTTGCTTTGCGATCATGCGCCTGAGCCAAACTAATTTTCTCTTATAACTCTTCCTGAGATGAGGACTGTCCACCCATCTAGTTGGACGATGTTGGAAGTCTGACCATCGGAACCTCCTCCTCGGTTACATAGCTGTGCCATCCACACGTACCTGCATTAAGATAGGAAAGGACTGTTTCAGCTCATGTCCATATTACATAAGACTCAGTCAGTGACTGCCTCTACAGGGCAGTTTCTTAGGTTGGCCATCCAGACTTTGAACACGGATTCTCTCATTTTGTCCTTGGTATTTGGCATAATGAACTAAAATATTGTCTGACCAGAGGAGTATGGGTCTCCCTTTGTGAGTCTCGGTTCCTCCCAAAGTTCTTCCTCCAGTGGCAGGCACAGCAAGGACGTCGAAGCCTGGGATGAGGGTGGAGCGCCATTGGCTTGGTCAGGCTGGCTACGGCACTTGTGGACACAGAAAAAGGCGCATAATTTGGCTTATAAAGCAAAACCATAGCTGAATTGGCAGGGATGACGAAATGAGGGAGGGGAGGGATGACGAGGAAGGGGGGAAGCAACGGAGGCGGGTGGTGGCGAAAAGGGGGGGACAAAATGGGGATAGACAAACGGGAGGGAAGACAAAAAAAGGGGGGACAAAACGATGGGGTGAAACTGGGTCGATGAGGTTGGATGACGAAAAAGTGGCGGGGAGGAACAGAGAAAAATCAGGAAAAGTGTGATGTGGGGTTGAATGGGCAGGAGCGGAAAGGGAAGTAAAACTAGGGTGAGCGAGGGAAGCAGTAGGAGCAGGGAGAAAAGGAGAGTGACGAGAAAAACAGAAGGCCGGGCAGGGGGTGGGACCGACATGCGTGGGTGGGACCAACGTGTGTGGACAGAGCAGCGGCGCTTGTGGGGAAGCCCTGTGGTTTGCTTGGGTGAAGCAGCGGCGGCTACGGATAAGCCCTGTGGCGTGCGTGGGCGGATCAGTGGCAGCTGCGGGGAAGCCCTGTGGCAGCGGGTGGACTCTCAGCAGGAATGGCGTGCAATGGACGAGGATAGCAGCGGGCAGGTCCAGCAGTGGAATGGCTGCTGGGAAGCCCAGGGCCAAGCGTGGGCTTGTAGCGGGAATGGTGTGTGATGAACAGTGGTTGTGGCAACGGCATGGCCTGGAGCAGCCGGGCCGAAGTGGTTCAGGGATGGGTGGCCTATGCGATGTGGAGCTGGGGCTGGAGCGCCGCGAGGGAAGCCTGGAGGAGCGAGAAGAGGGCTTTCTTGGAGATAAAGCGGGAGAATGGGATACCACAATCCTGTGACTGTGGTCCAATCTGAGATGGAAAAGAGCGATGTAAGTTAGCGAGAGGTAGCAGCATGCCGAGAGCAGGCCGGCAGGAGTATAGCAGAGGCCCGACAGGAACGGGCCAGCAGCAGCGTGATAGATTGGTAGCAGGCCGACAGCAGCAGGCCGAGAGCAGGGCAAACATCGCGGCAGCAGACCAACAACAGCTAACAGACAGCAGTTTAGCATCGAACCGGCAGCGGTCCGGCAGCAGCTCAGCAGAGGGTGAAGTGGAGAAGCAGGATTGGAGGAAGTTCATCATCTGTGCCTGAATGACGATGTCCATGGCTAACTGCGAAAGGCGGTGGGTATGAGACAAAACGCTTGCGATGTTGTTTGGCACGGGAATGGAGGGAAAAAGAGGGTGTATATATAGTAAGTAGAAGTAATCAGGGCATGGTCCAGCTCCCAAAACTAAGTTACGTGGTAACTCCACTAATATGCTGAATAATTTAAGCATATAGGCTTGGAGCTTAGAAATGGTCACCTGGACATATCATGTTATTTTTATATCTAAATTAGTGCTATAGTACAGTATCTACACACTTTATACAATCAAATTTAGCACAAATACAGCAAACTCATTAATATCAGTTCATGCAAATTAAAAACATGAACATTTTTAATTGTTAAAAGATAAAAACATTGTGCAAATGCAAAACATGACATTTTTATAGTAAAAAAAAACCCAACAAAAACACAATGTAGTTATAAAAGTAAAGTTGATGTGTCTGTTGTGTACTCAGGTCTGTGACCATTTATCCCAGCACTGTTAGTAAGCGTTTCTATTTTATCTTCTTAATTATGACGTATATTGCTACATAACATCACAATCCTGACACGCTGCCCACAATCAGCATGCTTCTGTCTTTGATATTCTTCACTAAGCAGAGATGCAGCACTGGTCTGCCTCAATGTGGCATTGTAACTGGTTCACCCTGTTGGTACTTCATAGTGTGGCAACTGTAACTATGGCCAGGGTACCTCTAATAATTTTACAAAATGCTGCAGTATATTAGTAAATCTGAAAATTTGCCCAAGAGTTTGGTGAAAACAACAGTTAGTTTGCAACCAACATGTGAGCCTCTGAATACCATGGAGTAATTTGCACGCTGTCTACTTATATTATAAACAGGATTATTGATTCAGCAACACATCATTTATGTCATATGTCCATCTCTCCGTACCTTTATTAATATTCTTTTCTGACTGTGACGAGCTGATGGGATTAGTAGTGTAATCATGAAGCTAGGTGGTTTTCAAATCTGGTTCTACATATCATAATATATTTCATATGTCTCAGATTAGTTCTGTTGGAACAGAGATAATGTGAAACTTTAAAAATAACAGCGTTGGGAAACGCTAATCTGTGACTCAAACAGACTCTGTGTCACGCTAAACTTGTGTTTTATTTTTTTGGCCTTTCTGTGATGCATAGCGTTTGATTACATAAATGTTTATAAACTCAAAACTGTCTAATTACTTTTGCAGATATGCTGAATGGTTAGCTGAATAAGGCCAAACATAAAAGTCATCACCTGGCCATATTAATAATTAATTAATTATTATTATTATGATAGTTAATTATTATTATTAATTAAAACCGCAAATTATCTGCATTATCTGTTAGTTTCTGAGAAAGGTCTGCCATACATTAAATTTTTTTATGATTTTTTAAAAAATATGTTATTTGGTTGATACCTGCTTGCCAAGTTGTGTTGTTGGCAAGAAGTCAGTAATGCCATGTGGCGTGGATTATCTATTGATTATTGTCATTCACTAAACGCCTTTTAGGGGCGTATGTTTTATTTCTGATGCACTCTAATAAAATAGTGTTAAAAGTGTAGTTTTATTATTATCAGTACTTATAAGTTAGTTAAGTTAGATAGAGTTAGTGTTTGGTAAAGATTGATACTGAAAGATCAGGTGTGGATTTCAGAAGGGGAAATGGTATTGGTCCATCCCTACTACTAATATACCTGACAGTAGCAGTTTTCAGAGAAGTGACATATGTCATGGAATGGAACTTGAAAAGGAACTGGTTCACATCAGTCTTGCATTTTCAAAATTCACAAAAAAAGCAGATGGAAGACTAATGTGTGGTACCAAAAATTTAATTTCTTATCCAGGTGATGTCACCAACAGAACAGAATAAAAATAAATAAGAATAATAGTTCACAGTATTGTCATTTAAAAAGACTTCATCAAAAATGTTTTTGTACACATAGCTGAGTGCATGTAACTACATTCTAAACAGCTCTGTTTAAGTAGTGACAAAGAGGAATAATTTCTTTGGTGATACATTAACATTATCATTATAGGCCATAATTTAAGGCATCACCTTTTTTGAGTGTAGAATCTTTAACATAGTGTGTCTGATTTCAGTACACTGCAGTGCATATATGACAGGGTTCAGAATACCTGGGCCTATGTGAAAGAGCAGTGCAGCTCCTTTCCTGTAATCTGAATAGCCAGGAAAACGATGGAGTAAGATCATGATGCAACAAGATAACCACATGATCAAATAGACAGTCAAGTGTGTGCTGCAGGTTTTCAAAGCTTTGCTGTTCAGAGATTTGTTTTTACTGCTCAGACAGACTGCAGTTATTTTGGAATAAGTTAGTACAATACTTCCCATAGAACATGCTAGTATAATAGTTGTGCATGCCAGGCCATATATGTTATTAATAGAATCATTCTCACATGACAGTTTGAACAGTGATGCATTATCACAGAACGGATTTGATATTTGTGATCCACAGCGATTCAGCCTTATTGTGAGACCCAACAAAATGGCCACAAAGATCAGTGCTGAACCCCAGGCTAATGCAGTCAGTTTAGCTACCATTTTGTTTGTCATAATAGTTGTATAGAGCAGTGGATTGCATATGGCAACATATCTGTCAAAGGCCATAACCATGAGTACAGTGTGAGAGGCAGTAGCGTGCAAGTAGTAACACATAGCTTGAGTAACACATTCACCATAACTGGTGTAGCGTTCAGACCTTGGCCTTAAAAGGTCCACTATTATCCGAGGGACAACAACAGAGTTCCCGAACACATCGTTAAAGGGAAGATTACAGAAGAGAATGTACATAGGTTCATGTAGGCTTCTCTCCATTGTGATCAGCAGAATGATTCCAATGTTAGATACCACAATGAGCACATAGAAAACCAGGAGGAAAATAAATGTAGGATAAAGGTATTGCTCAGAAACCACCAGTCCCTCCAGTTGTAAAATAGGGCTGTTAATTGTCAGGTTTTCCATGGAGGAGCAAATATGACTTTAAATACGAAGGCAAATGAAGGTTAGTAAAAGTTCAGCACAAACATAAACCAATGATCCTTAAGTCATTTGCTGCATGCACATATGAATAACATATCTATAAAACTCCCAGTGTGATCAGGAGGTTTAAATAGTAAGAGAAAAAGTTGCTGAGAAAGTATCTTTACTTAGTGTTATGGTTTAAATCAATATAAGCAAAACATTTAGTTTGAAGCGGTATGAAATGAAGAGGCCAAAGTCAGATGATTACAAACATAAACCTGAAACAATTTAAATCCTTTGGAGTTGTCTATAAATATATAAGTATTTATATGTAATTAACATATACCCAGGGCACATCTCATTGTGGGATCAGGATGTTTAAAACGGTAAAAGAAAAAAAGTTGTTGGCAAAAAAATCTTTGCTCAATGATGTAGAAGTATTACAATTCTATGAGCAAAACATAGCATTGACACATTAACTGACCTTGTCTAGTAAGAGAACTTCAGAACTGATTCAACAACACAACAATTATGTTGTATGACCGTCTTTCCGTCCCTTTATTGATGTCCTTTCCTGACTGTGACAAGCTCATGGGATTGAAGTAGTGTCGTAAAAACAGTTTGTTGATTACATTGTGTACCGACCTGGGATTGTAATCATGAAGCTCAGTGGTTTTCAGATCTGGTCCACAGTGTAATATGTCGCATATGTCTCAGATTTGTTTTGTTGGAACAGAAATAATGTGAAATTTAAAAAAAACAGCGTTGGGGAACACTAATCTGTGACACAAACAGACTCTGTGTATTAAATCCCGCTAAACTTGTGGTTTTTTTTGGCCTTTCTGTGATGCATAGCGTTTGATTACATAAATGTTTATAAACTCAAAACTGTTTTATTACTTTTGCAAATATTCTACACATATTACCTGGTGTGTATATGCTGAAAGTTTAGCTAAATAGATTTATCCCAATAAGGCCAGACATAGAAGTCACCACCTGGACATATCAAGTATTTAAAACTGTAACATAGTGATAGAGTACACTTTGTACTCATGTTGCATATAATCTTATTCAGCACAAACTTAGTAAACTCTGTAATATCAGTTTTTAGTCAAATATGAAAGGCTAAAGTTGAGACTAGTTTACTCAATAAAAAACTAGTTCTCAGAGAAGTAAAATATACCCTAAGAGGAGATGGAACTTGAAAAGCACTAGTATAAGCACTATTTTGTGGTACTAAAAAGGGCAAATGTCAAAGCAATATTTTAAAAAATGCTTTTCACTATGCTAAAACATCCCCCCTGTCAGCCTGGAGAACTGGCTTACATCAGACTATTTTTAAAAATTTCAAAAAGCCAACAGATGGAACACCAACGTGCAGTATCAAAAATTTTATTTCCTGAAATGTTTTACAGTCTCGTAATGTCACCAACAGAACAGAATAAAAAAAATAATTAAGAATAATAGTTCACAGTATTGTCCTTTGAAACGACTCCAAAATGAATTTGTACACGGAGCTGAGTACATGTAACTACATTCTAAACAGCTCTGTTTAAGTACTGACAAAGTGGAATCCTTTCTTTGGTGATACATGAACATTATCATTATGGGCCATAACTTATGGCCTAACCTTTTTCGAGTGCAGAATCTTTAACATAGTGTGTCTGATTTCAGTACACTGCAGTGCATATATGACAGGGTTCAGAATGCCTGGGCCTATGTGAAAGAGCAGTGCAGCTCCTTTCCTGTAATCTGAATAGCCAGGAAAACGATGGAGTAAGATCATGATGCATCCAGATAACCACATGATCAAATAGACAGTCAAGTGTGTGCTGCAGGTTTTCAAAGCTTTGCTGTTTAAGGTTTTGCTTTTACTGGCCAAGCAGACGGCTGCTATTTTGGAATAAGTTAGTGCAATACTTCCCATAGAGGAGATGAGTATAACTGTAGTGCATGCCAGGCCATATGCGTTATTAATGGAATCATTCTCACATGACAGTTTGAACAGTGATGCATTATCACAGAATGGATTGGCAATTTGTGATCCACAGCGATTCAGCCTTATTGTGAGACCCAACAAAATACACACAATCAACAGTGACACACCCCAGGCAGATGCAGTCAGTTTAGCCACCATTTTGTTTGTCATAATAGTTGTGTAGTGCAGTGGATTGCATATGGCAACATATCTGTCAAAGGCCATAGCCATTAGAATAGTGTGAGAGGCGGTAGCGTGCAAGTAGTAACACATAGCTTGAGTAACACATTCACCATAACTGGTGTAGCGTTCAGACCTTGGCCTTAAAATGTCCACTATTATCCGAGGGACAACAACAGAGTTCCCGAACACATCGTTAAAGGGAAGATTACAGAAGAGAATGTACATAGGTTCATGTAGGCTTCTCTCCATTGTGATCAGCAGAATGATTCCAATGTTAGATACCACAATGAGCACATAGAAAACCAGGAGGACAATAAATGTAGGATAAAAGTAACGATCAGAGACCACCAGTCCCTCCAGTTGTAAAAAAGGGCTGTTAAATGTCAGGTTTTCCATGGAGGAGCAAATATGACTGTTTCAGAAAAGAAGGCAAATGAAAGTTAGTAAAAGTCAGCTCAGCACAAACATAAACCAAAAATCCTTAAATCATTATCAAGAACGTATTCATAAGACTCCCTGTGTGATCAGGAGGTTTAAATGGTAAGAGAAACAGTTGCTGAGAAAGTGTCTTTGCTTAGTGTTATCTTTTAAAGCAATATGAGCAAAACATTACATTGATGTATAAATTATCCTTTTGGCAAGAGAACGTCTTAACTGATGCAAAGCAACACAATGGTTTCGTGATGTGTCTTAATATCCACGCATTTTATTGACTTCTTTCTGACTCTGATGGGCTCATGAGACAGAGGGAGTGTCCTAACAACAGTTTGTTGTTTACAGTGTGTACCAACCTGAACATGTAGTCATTAAGCTTAACTTTCAGTTTAAATTAAAAAAAAACCCTGAGATTTGTTTTGTTGGAGCAAAACCTGAGATTTGCAAGTGTACAATACAGGGGTATTCCATTTCAGGCTAAGGACTTAGCCTGATCTTGGTCTCTTCAAACAAACTCTGTAACTTGAACCCTGTTGATCTTGTGTTTGAGTCAGTTGGTCATTCTGTTATGTAAATGGATTGTATTTTAGTAAATATTTGTTAATTTAAAATAATTTAATGATTCATAGAATTTGCAGATATTCCATTTCTTCCATTCCTTCCATTCCAGTAATAATAAGCTGAATGGTTACCTCAAATAGTTTAGGCATATAGGCTTGGAGCTTAGAAACAGTCACCTAGACATATCATGTTATTTTTATATTTAAACTAGCGTTGATATTGTACACTATCTACACACTTTATATATTCAAATTCAGCACAAATGCAGCAATCTCTTTAATATCAGTTCATGCAAATTGCAAATTAATAAATGATTGGTAATATTACATGTTAAAGATGAAAACAGTATGCAAATGAAAAACATTTTTATAGTAACAAAAAACAACAAAAAACACAATGTAGTTATAAAAGTAAAGTTGAAGTGTCTGTTGTGTACTCAGGTCTGTGACCATTCTTCCCAGCACTGTTAGTAAGTTTCTATTTTATCTTCTTAACTATGATGTATAGTGCTACGTAACATCACAATACTGACACGCTGCCCACAATCAGCATGTTTCTGTCTTTGATATTCTTCACTAAGCAGAGATGCAGCACTGGTCTGCCTCAGGTAGCATTGTATCTGGTTCACCCAGTTGGTACTTCATAGTGTGGCAACTGTAACTATGGCCAGGGGACCTCTGATAATACTACTTTATGCTGCAGTGTTTTAGTAAATCTGAAAATATGCCCAAGAGTTTGGTAAAAACAGCCAATTTATTTAAAAGAACCATCCTCACACTTTGCAGCATCTGCCAGCATAGTCTTTTTCTTGTTTGGCATACACTCTCTGCACCATTGCCCACAGATTTTTTTTTCTACGTGTAGGGGATCAAACTTAGGAAAACACAGGCCTTCTGCCAGACCCAACTGGCACCGACTGACAAGATGTTCCACCATACGGACCCTAGCTTCTTCTTCCTGCTCAGGGAACATAGGAGGATCATACCCAAACCACTCAAATGGTGACATGCCTAGTGATGAATGCCAGAGCATGTTGTGGGTATACATCATCTGGAGCAGGTACCCAGTCCAGGCATAGGAATTTGCAAATGCCATGCAGATGTCTGACCATTAGACTGACAATAAAACCCAGAGTATAGACAGACCAATATCCAGCAGTTTACAGAAGGCCATGCAAAAGTGGCTGGGGTCCTTGGATTGCTGCCTGGCAACAAGTTGGCAGCACAGTCATAGGGCCTGTGCGGGGGCAATAGTCGAGCCTTCTGTTTGCTCAAGGGGGATTCGAGAGAGATCTGGGTTTTCTGCTGGAGGTAAGGAAAACCCAAGCACAGTTCTGAACTTGCCAAAACATAAAAGATGGCACTGGGATCCCCATCTAGACACTAACTGTGTAAGCCAGTCAATGCATGCGTTGCAACCATGGGAACCCCAGGACCAACTGCAACTCAGGGGCATACACTAAAAGCAGTGTTCTGCCCCATGCACAAAATGAGAGGCTGAGTTTGTTGAGAAACAGCCTCAGAGTCAAAGGCCCTGCTATCGATGGCCAAAATGGACAGTGATGCTTCTATGGTCTTTAGAGGCAATTCCAAGCCTCCACATGCGATTGTTGCATTGAGGAACACACCTGAGGTCTGGGGAGAACAAGCCTGGTCCATCACAAGCCTCCCACACTGGAATAGACCCTGGCTTATCCCTGAAGCTCTGGACAATTCTAATGGAGGTGGCCTGATTCTCCACAGTACAGGCTTCTTCCTCTCCAGATGTGTGCATCTTGCTCTTGTGACGAGAAATCAGTGCAGCCTAATTGCATGGGTTATTCACCGACATCTGTGATCGACATCTGTTAGAACCAGCAGCTGCGCCATTTGCTGCCGGGTGGTTGGAGGGGCCAATAGCACCAGCTGTGAAATTCCAGTGTGGCCACACAGGGTTCCAACCCCGCCCGGGCGAGGATTTCAGACTTCAGTTCATCATAGCATTTGGCTTGGGCCGGGGGGAGAGTTTAGTAGGTGGCCTGGGCCTCGCTGGTCATATGTGACCACTTCTCCTTTTCCCACATTTCTTTTTTAAATGTGTAGAGGAATGCCTTTATATCATCCTCCGGACCAAGCTTGGTGAGCAGCTGGTGGGCACTGCGCCATGCATCAGAAAGTGGAACAAGGATGGGGTTCAGGTGGCTGGCGAGGAGGTCCTCTGTGACCTCTTTTAGACCACCGGCCAGCTCTTGGGTCACCTCTTGTTGCCGCAGGCTGCATTCCAGGAGATGCTGCAGTAGCTGATCCATGTCTACAGGATTATGAGAGCAAAAAAACAATAGGAATCTCAGGGTTGGTAGCCAACCCCTGTTACATGCAGTTGGGTTTGGTTCAGGTTCTTTTATGGTCCACTACAGTTCTTGCCCGCATTCTCCACCAATCTGGCCACCGAGGGGCACCACGGGACCATAAAAAAGACCAAGACAGAGCCGAACTTAACTCAAACAACCCTGCAGGGGAAAATTATTAATGTGGAAAGGGGGAGGAAAGAAAGAGGTGAAAGGATCCAGGGCTTTTTATTCTCCTGGCTTGGCGCTGAGTCGCAGAAGCAGGCTCTTTTATGCCGGCGCAGAATGGGCGACAGGTGTACTCTGTGATGTGTTGCCAGCCATGGATGTTTGGTGTGGCCCCGTCCAGTAGCAATGCAGTGGGGCGGGCTGTCCCAAATAGTGGTGCTGAAGGAGCAGCGCTTCCCATTACGCTGGACAGCACAGCATAGGTGAAGAGTCCCTGGGGCTGGGTCACAAAATCTGAAATGGCTTGCCGTCATGAAGGCCAAACCCTGGAAGGCCTAATCAGACTCTCCATCACACTCCACAACCTGCTCAGGACCTGTAGAAGCGCGGGGAAAACCACTTTTAACTGTCGGCTCCTGCCACTCCGAAACCCTTTCCTTTTTTGTTATTGACTCCCCAAAACACCCTATTATTTTAGGTTATCCATGTTTATCCCTACATAACTCACAGTTTTCCTGGGCAGTAGGGGAACTTACCCAATGGAGCCCCTTATGCCACTCCCACTGTTTATCCATCCCTGTTCTTTCAACCTTTATCGAAAGTCCATATACTACCCCTCACCAACCGCTTCCATGGGAGTATCTGGACTTTCAAGATGTGTTTTCCCAGTCCTGAGCCAAACAGTTGCCTCCACACAGGTTGTGAGATTGTGCTATCGAGCGACTGCCTGGTATTATCCCACCTAAAAACCGTGTTTAACCTCTCTCAATTCCAGAGACTCAAGTGATGGAACAGTACATTCAGGAAGCCTTGGAGCAGGATTACATACACCTCTCCATGTCTCCTACAGCTGCGAGGTTCTTCTTCGTGGAGAAGAAAGATGGTGGGGGCTACTGGGGCCTGAACAGGATTACAGTGAAGTACTCTTACCCATTTCCCCGGGTGATGATTTCAAACAGAGACTATTTTTTTCAAACAGAGACTATTTTTTTCAAACAGAGACTATTTTTTTCAAACAGAGACTATTTTCTTTGGTATTTAGTTTATTAAACTGTAAACACTGTTTGACCAGAGGAGGATGGGTCTCCCCTTGTGGTTGGTTCCTCCCAAGGTTTCTTCCTCCGGTCTGAGGGAGTTTTTCCTTGCCACTGTTGCCTCTGGCTTGTTCACTGGGGGATACATGTTACTGTCTGTTTTTAAAACTCTGTAAAGCTGCTTTGAGACAACATTGTTGTAAAAAGCGCTATACAAATGAACACCACTAGTGGGCACTACGAGTACTTAGTGATGTCATATGGTCTGGTAAACGCCCCTTCTGTGTTCCAATCATTCATCAACAAGGTGTTGAGAGACATGCTTGATCAATGGGTGATTGTGTATGTTGATGGCATCCTCATATACTTAAGGAATCCGGAGGAGCATGTGACGCACGGTCAGAGGGTCCTTGCAGACCCATAAGCTGTTTGTTAAACGCAAAAAGTGCAAATTCCACCAGTCCTGGATCTCCTTTTTGGGGTATGTCGTTAGCGCAGAAGTGGTGCAGATGGACATGGGGAAGGTCCGGGCCATTACTGAGTGAGCTTCAGAGCTTCTTGGGGTTCGCAATCTTCTACCACCGCTTTATCCGCAATTACAGTGCAGTGGCGGCCTCACTCACTGACTTGCTGAAAGGTAAGCCTAAGCACCTGACCACACCTGAACACCTGGAATAAAGCAGCGGCGGACGCGTTCGGGGACCTCAAGGCTTGCTTCACTTCAGCCCCCATCCTTAAATATCCGGATCCTACGAAACTTTTTGTGGTGGAAGTTAATGCATCCAGCACTGGAAGTTGGCACTGGAGGAGTGGAGGCATTGGCTGGAGGGAGCTCAACACCCATTCGCTATTTTAACAGATCACAAAAACCTCAAGTATATTCAAGCAGCAAAAAGGTTAAATTTACATTAGGCACGTTGGGCACTTTTCTTTTACCGCTTTAATTACTCACTCATGTACAGACCCGGTTCACGCAACACAAAAGCAGATGCACACTCACGTTTAAATGATCCAGGCACCCCTGCAGCCAAAGAGGAACCAATCATCCGATCATCCTGCATCCTGGTGGTGATTTGATGGGAGATTCAGGACTGCATCCGACAGGATGCGGAGCCTTCTTCTCCAGGATGCCCTTCTAGCCGATTGTATTTACCCCGCTCCCTTAGACAAGAGGTGCTCCAATGGGTCCATACCCTTCCTGGCTCGGGGCATACTGGTGTGTAGCGCACACTGCAGCAGGTAGCCAACCGGTTTTGCTGGACCACCTAAAAAAAAAATCGGTGGCTGACTTTGTCGGTGCCTGTGCAGTGTGCACTTAAAGCCAGAGCCTCTGCCAGAAAACGGCTGGACTCCTGGAGTCTTTGCCAATTCCTTGCAGGCCCTGGTCTCATCTGTCCATCAATTTTATTACAGATCACCTGAATTTGGAGGGTAGCACGGCCAACATGGGGGTGGTGGACCGATTCTCCAAGGGGTGTCTCCTCATCCCCCTTTGGAAGCTTCCCACTGCCCTAGAAACTGCCGAGTTCTGTTCAGGGAGGTCTTCCATTACTATGGTGCCCCAAAAGACATAGTGATGGATTGCGGGGTCCAGTTTACCTCACGGGTCTAATGGGCTTTTTGTGACCTGCTCGGGATCACAGTGAGCCTCTCTTCTGGGTACCATCCCCAATGTAATGGGCAGGTTGAGAGGCTCAATCAGGTGCTACTGTGCCAACATCCAGCATGACTGGAGCCAATATCTTCCCTGGGCAAAGTACGCCCAAAACTCACTCATAGATACATCCACTAAACTCACACCCTTCCAGGTTGTCCTGGGCTACCAACCTCCGTTATTTCCCTGGACTGGAGAGCCCTCCAGTGTACCTGCCATGGATGAGTGGATTAAAAGGAGCGAGCGAACATGGGAATGGGCCCATGTTCACCTTCAGAGGGCTGTCCGGCCCTCATTCACGATGGGACAAAGCATGTGGCTCTCCATCAGGGATTTGAGACTGCGACTTCCCTCTAAAAAGCTCAGTCACCTGCTCCCCTCTTACTACAAGACTTCACCTTCCTTTAATGTGCCCTTCCGCCCAGGTACTTCGCCGGATGGTCTCCCCGACACTGCTCCCCTGCCTCTTGATGTCAATGGGTCACCCACCTACTTGATCCGTGCCCTCTTGGACTCAAAGCGGCAGGGTGGAGTCCTGAAATACCCAGTGGACTGGGAAGGGTATGGCCCTGAGGAACAGTGCTGGGTCCAACAACAACTTCCTCTAAAATCAATGATCACATATTTATAATTTGCAATAATAACAATAATAATATTATAATAATTTTATATGGATATGTTTTACATTACACTTGAATTTCTACCACTTCATCCGTTTTACATAATTTTAAAACAAAAACAGAGAAAAGAAAGCATATTACTGCCGCCTAATGGTGGTTACCATGCAGCAGCGGTAACATGGCTAGGCTAGGGCACATTTTACCAGTGCTCTGTAACATACAGTCATTAAACCATAACAAACAAAAAAAATACATGAATAACCCTACCTGTAATGAGTTCAGCAACCACAAATAATCAGCACATTAGAGCAAATGGTCAGCCAGGCAGCCTAAAAAGAACAAGCTAATTTCAGTAACTTTGCACATGTAAATTACTAGCTTCGATTAAAACATATAAAATGTATTCACGAACTGCTGAGCAGTTATTTATCAATATAAAAGGGTTTTATTGAGGCTGCTTTGGGAGACAAACTTACCCACAGCAGAAATATCTCAATTTGCTGCGTATCTTCCGGCATTCACTCTGTTTTTATTAAATGGGACTGGCAGCATTTATTAAATGGGACTGGCAGCATATATATATATATATATATATATATTTACACACATGCATAGGCAACTCTTAACACTGTTACATATGCATACAGATCAGTGAAGTAAAAGAACAGCCATTGTCAGCATCAGTTGCCTTTCAGAGTCTTATTCTTCCCACCTTACCAACCACGACCCACAGAACATAATGCACAATGCTGTCTAGATGAATGCACGGACACACCTGTCACATTAGTTTAGTAATAATTTGTAAATAAACTCTGGTATAAAGTTTCAAGAGGTTGTCATTCATTATATATTTAATTCACTGAATCATCCTTTTTTGATGATATATAATTTATTACATACAGTCAGCTCAGCACAAACTGACACAGCCAGGAACCAGGCAGGGCTGTTCTAACCACACACTTCCCATACGTGGTAGATAGCAAATCTACACAAACTACACCAAAGCCCAGAATAGAGTGACATAAATCATTTATTTGCAATTCTTTAAGCTAACAATAACTATTTACAACAATTAATGTCTCTCTTATTGCAGTCAGTACAATATTGTCTGTGTCTATCTGGAGAGCTGCTTCACATAAGCAAACCTTACAAAGGTGCATTCTCATGATACATATGCAGATAAGTCATTAAGTAAGGGTTTCCCATTTGTTACTTTGCTCTACTATTCATCCTTTCTATACATTGTTGCACTATGACTCAATCCCCATAATTATCTTTCTTTAATAAAAAATATTTCATGAATAATAGTTTTGATTTAATGTATTAATGAATAATTTTTGTTTTGAAATGTATTTAAATTTTAATGAAATATGTTAAAAGAAAAAATGTGTCTTGTGTTTACATTGAGACATTTGTAATAGACCAAATAACAGGCCTGAGTAATGAAACAAATTATACAAATGAGGTCATTTTTAGCATGTTGAGAGATCCTTTGTTGAATTCTGCTTAAAATAAATTTTAAATGATTAACAGTTCCTGTTTCTTCTTAATTATGTCATACTTTTGTGACAGTATTTAAAAATATGCGGGTACAATAAAAGTAGTTACATTTGCTAGTACTATACACAAATCTGTGATAACATTGAGCAGCACAAACAGTATCTTAAACTTGTGAAATAAAGAAAAAATGAGGAAAAACAACAAAAATCCATCAGAACTTTACTTAAGTATATGTAACTGAGTGAATGCAACAAAAAGCTTAACATCACTGTTTAAGGGCTACACATTAACAACCTGTGCAGCATAATCACATATAACCAGTCCAATCTACAATTACTTTGATGGCCATTAGTTCAGTATCATGTCAAACTGGAATAGGAAATCCTTTCTTTAATTCTACATAAACATTCTCATTATGGATTCACCTTCTTTGCATGTAAAATCTTTAACATAAAGTGTCTGATCTCGGTACATTGTAGTGCATAGATGACAGGGTTCAGAATGCCTGGGCAGATGTGGAAGACCAGCGCAGCACCTTTCCTGTAGTCTGCATAACCAGAGAAACGATGGAAAAGGATCATGACAAACCCAGACAACCACATGATCAAATAGACAGTCAAGTGTGTGCTGCAGGTTTTTAAAGCCTTGTTGTTCAGAGTTTTGTTTTTCTTTGCAAGACAAACAGCGGCTATTTTGCCATACGTAAGTACAATGCATCCCAAAGAAGAACCAAGACCAGCTACTGTGTATATCAGACCATATACATTATTAATGTAGGAACTCTCACATGACAGTTTGAACAGTGATGCATTATCACAGAATGGGTTTGCTATAAGTGTTGCACAGCGATTCAGCCGTATTGTAAGACCTAACAAAATACCCACAAGGAGCAGCGCCGCAACCCAGGCTGATACAGTCAGTGTAACCACCATTTTAGTAGTCATAATAGTTGTATAGCGCAATGGATTACATATTGCAACATACCTGTCAAAAGCCATAACCATAAGAATAGAATAGGAAGCAGATAAATACATGTGGTAACAGAAAGCTTGAGTAACACAGTCACCATAGGCTATGTAGCGTTCATTCCTTGGCCTTAAGATGTCAATTATTAAGCGAGGGATAACGACAGAATTTCCAAACACATCGTTAAAGGGAAGATTACAGAAGAGAATGTACATAGGTTCATGTAGGCTTCTTTCCATTGCGATCAGCAGAATGATTCCGATGTTAGATACCACAATGATCATATAGAAAATCAGGAGGACAATAAATGTAGGATAAAGGTATTGCTCAGAGACCAACAGTCCTTCCAGTTGTAAAATAGGGCTATTAAATGTCATGTTTTCCATGGAGGAGCAATATTAGCTTTTTGAAATAAGATGCCAAGTGTTGAGTTAAAAAAGTCAGTCCGCCACAAACTTAGACAGGAATCCTTAAATCCTTTTCTTTTTTAACTATTAATACATAAGTATTTGCATGTAATTAACATATACCCAGAACACATCTCAGTATGTTATCAAGATGTTTTAAAATGGAAAAAAGAAAAAAAAAGTTGCTGGAAAAATATTTGCTTAATAATGTATACAAATTAAAATAATATGAGCAAAACAGCATTGGCATATTACCTGTTCTTTTCTAGGAAGAGAACTTCAGAACTGATTCAACAACACAACAATTAGGTTATATGTCTGGCTTTTTGACCTTTATTGATATCCTTTTCTGTCTGTGACGAGCTTATGGGATTGAAGAAGTCAGGAGGAAAAGTAATGTAGGATAAATGTGTTGCTCAGAGACTCCCAGTCCCTCCAGTTGTGAAAAGGAGCAACGTAATATCATGTTTTCCATGAAGAAGCAATCAGCTGTTGGGACAAGAGGCAAAATAGGAATTGGAAAGTAAACAGTAAACAGCAATTTTCTATCCTTTCTATTCTATCCTTTTAAATTATAAATATACAAATATTCAGCATTTACATGCAATTAACATATACTGAGTGTGTATAATAAAAATATGAGCAAAAATAATAAAAGCAAAAGTAAGAGTATAATTATTATTAAAATAATGTTAAAATGATTGATAAAAAATTAATATTAAAATAATGTGAGCAAAACAGAGCAATGACATATTACCTGTCCTTTTCTAGTTAGAGAACTTCAGAACTGATTCAACAGCAGAACAGGTATGTTATATGTCTTCTGTTCTGTGCCTTTTTTGATAGCATTTTTTGAACGTGATGAGCTCATGGGACCGAAAGAGTGTCATAACGACTGTTTGTTGATTGTGTTATGTACCGACCTGGGAATGTAATCATGTAGCTCAGTGGTTCCCAGTCCTGGTCCTGAATAGTGTACTATGTTTCCTGTTCAGACACATTTTAGATCATGAATCTCTGGTGGAGCAGAACCTTTTCAAGGAACAGTTAGCTTAATGAATAGCTGTCTCAAATAGTCCTGTAAGGCCCAAGCCTAGGAATGGTCACCTGGACATATCTTGTTATTTTTAACTGTTATGTTGTGACAAAATACACTACATAAATGTTTTGTACAATAGCATTCAGTCCAAACTCAGTTTTAGCAGTTGATGTAAATTATTTTGCAAATAATTTAATTATTAGTGCTAATTTTAGATTTTACTGATGATAAAAGTGTGCAAAAGCTTACCAAGACTTTTAAAAGAAAGGAAAAACACTTGATGTAGTTCTGAAAGTCAACTTGAGTGCCTGTTGCGTATTCAGGTCTGGATAAGAGTTAGTTAGACTATTGCTAGCATGGACCACGCTTCAAGTGAGTCAAGGGTGTCAAACTCAAAAGGCTTGGGCTGGAGGTCTGGGTGGCTTTGGCGGCTGTGCATGACAGAGCCCCCAAAAATGAATGCATGCCAAGCTTTGGTGAGCTGCACGAAGATCGTGGGCGTGGGTACGGTTGTATCCATGGATCGCAGGCTAAAGGAAGGAAATGGGATACTGTAGAACTGATGTGTTTTTGGAGCTATGGTTTGGAGGATTAAATCTTGTGATATGATGGTCACGTTTTGCAGTCAGGATGAAGAAGGAAAATGTTATCTGAATATGGAGGTGTTTGCATGGGATGTGGGTCTGATAGAGGCAATAATGTTCGGAATTTCTAAAATTGGAAACAAGAAAGAGTGTCAGCTAATGGATTTGAAGAAGCTCTTGAAATGAAGTGGTGTATGGGGAGACAAGATAACAGAGGAAAAGCATGAGTGAGTTGGAATGACCCCTGTTTATTATGTTTATGACTGTGGTGTTGTCTGAATGAAAGATAATTGTGTGGTGAGCCCATTTCTGCCCCCAAAGAACAGTGGCGATCACAACAGGGTATAATTTGCGTAAGACTATAGAGTAGCTGGTGGCTAGAAAAAAAAAGCTCTGGGGGCCAGGGAGACGAAAACTTGTGTCCCCCATAGTAGCCACCAAAATTGGGAAAAGGTGCAGCAATGGAGGGGTTCAAGGGTTTGGAAAGTGCATCATCGTAAAACAGAGAGATGCCATTCCAGTGAGAGAGCAAAAGGATCCAGAAACACTACTCAAGGATGCACGCGCTGGAACAGACAGGGGACAGAAGAGGCGAGGTCAAGGAGGTGGGAGATGAATGCTCGGCTTCAGGAGATGATTTGCCCTGTAGTAGCCACCAAAACTGGTAAAAGAAGCAGCGTATGTGAAAAAGGAAGAGTCCTCGGGTTTGGAAAGTGTATCATCATAAAAGAGAGAGATGCCATTCTGGTGTGAGAGCAAAAGAATCCAGAAATGCAACTCAAGGATGCACGCACTGGAACAGACAGGGGATGGAGGAGGCGAGGTCAAGGAGGTGGGAGATGAATTCTCGGCCTTGGGGTATGATTTGCATAACAAAGTTCAGATGGCCCAGGAGAGACCGAGGGCCAGTGGAGAGGTAGGGGCATGATAAACATCAGATGGATGGTGAAATAATGGGAATCAAGCCAGCAGATGGTAAAAAGGTGCTAGGAGTCGGGGTGGAGTGGGAGGCAGAGACGATGTCTGCTTTGGCCATCCAAGGACCGTACCTGATGTTCTTGAAAAGTAAGATGGCATCGTCAACTCGGGCATATGACATAGAGAATTTGTCACTGGGAATGAGGACGTTAATGAATAGGAGAGAGGAACCATGGGGGGCAGGCAGATCTATAATGATGCACTTCTTTCCTGAATATTTACGAGTAACAATGCTGATGGGATTGATGTGATAGGTGTAATTGCCAAAGCAGACAGCGAGAGGAATATGGAGAGATAATCATCCAGGTCCTGCCGGAGAGCTGGAAAAGAGGAGTAAAGAATGTCACAGAAGATAGAGAAAGCCAGCACAAATTCAAGGCTAGGGAGAATGGTATATCTTGCGGGTGGGGCACCATTGCCTGGCAGCAACACCTGCAGACAGAGAGAGAGATGCATGGTAACATGCTAGTGAATGCAAAACCTGAGGCTGGGAGGGAAGGGATGACGAATAGGTGTGAGGACGGAAAACAAATGGGGAATGGGGAGGCATGATGAAAAGGGTGGGGTCGAGAATGAGCAGATCATGAAGCCTTCCGTGACCTCTTTAGCCAAGAAGGATGATACTACACCAGGCTCGTTTTCCGCTGAGAGATTTTGTAAGCTATGGGCGAAATCCGGTAGGGCGATTAGGTCAGGGACGTTTATGTGGGTAGAGAGAAAGTGGGGCAGTCTGTTGCAACCTGCATGAAGAAGTGAAGCATCTGGACAAATTGAAATTTTTACAGATGATTTGTCCATTAAAGAACTATAGTGGCCTTCCGCCTGTGTCGTGGGAACTAGAACAGGTTGACACGTGATGAGGTGGCGGCTGGGGAAGGCATTGGGACCATGATGGCAGTGGGGATGAGAGCTGGCATGACGTGGTAGCAAGAAGCGGCGGGGTAGGAGGGCTTGCCACATTTGTTACACAAAAGGGTGGAACTACCAGGAAATACTCAGCAATAAAGTTTAAGGCCCAAAGTGCCCCATTAGCAAGCAATGTTCCAATGTTGTAAGTGGGCGGCAGCCCGTGAGGAAAAGTGACGGTGGCACTTTTAGAAAGCGGTGCTGCCAAAGCAGACGGCAAGATCAAGGATGATGGAGAGGTAATCATCCAGGTTCTGCTGGGGAGCTGGAAAGGCATAGCAAAGAATGTCACAGAAGGTGGAGCCAGCGCAAACTCTGAGAATGTTGGGTTTTTGAAGTGTGCATAAAAGAAATGTCTCTGATGTCTATGGAGTAAGAAGCCGAAGGTGCCGTGAGGGTGGGGCATCGTTGGCTGCTTCAGGCTGGCTAACAGGCTGGTGAAAGTGAAACCCAAGGCTGGGAGGAAAGGAATGATGAAATAGGGCTGAGGAGGGAAGACGAAACCGGGATGGGGAGAGATGATGGGGCGGGGAGGGATGAAGAGAAAAAGAAAGTGAGGAAGATGAAGAAAATGGGGGGAAGAATGGGCAGAAGCGCCACAAGGAGGAAAGACAGGGGGGACAAAGGAAGCATTAGAAGCAGAAAGAGGAGGTGAGAGAAAACATAAGGCAGGGCGGGGGTGGGCTCAGCAGGCGTTGGGGTGGGCAGTGTTTGATAGGGAGCCTGAGGCCGAGGGAACAGTAAGCAGGCTTGGAACTGGAATGGTGTGCGATGAAACAGTAAAGGCAGCGGTGGAGCCACAGTCCAATCTGAGATGGCCACAATTAATTGCTGTAGTCAGTGAAACATATGATGACTTCCTTTTTGAACTCCTTGGCTTTTCCTGGCTAGTTCAGCACCCAGACTTTTCTTCTGCAAAGCCATACTGTTTTGATGTATGCAGTATGTGGTTTAGCATTGTCTTGCTGATGTATGCAAGGCCTTCCCTGCAAGAGACATTGTGTGTAAAGCATATGCTGTTCTAAAAGCTCTATATACTGCTCAGCATTAATAGTGCCTTTGCAGATGTGAAAGCTGCCCATGCCATAGGCATTAATGCCCCATACCATCAGAGATGCAGGCTTTAGAATTGTTTACTTTTAACCAGCTAGAAGGTCCCTCTTCTCTTGAGTAAACAGGACATGGCAGTTTCCAAAAAGAATACCAAATTTGATTCATCTGACCACAGAACAGTTTTCCCACTTTGCCACAGTCCATTGTGTGAGCTCTGAGTGTTGAGATATGGCTTCTTCTTTGCATGATACAGTTTTAACTTGCATTTGTGGATTGCATGGTGAGCTGTGATTTCTGGAAGTGTTATTGAGCTCATGTAGTGATATCTAGTACATAATTATGCCTGTTTTTAATGCAGTGCCACAGGAGGGCCTGAAGAGGCATCCAATACTGACCATCAGCCTTGTCTCTTGCGCACAGGCACAGGCCTCTTTTTACATCCACTCCGCTTAACTGTGATCAAGTTCTAAATGAGTTAAGAATTTTCATGAAATAATAAAATGTTTCACTTTTAACAACTGCTATGTGTTCTTTATTATATTGTGAATGAAATGTGTCTATGAGATTTGCTAATGATTGCAATATGTTTTTATTTACATTTATTTACATTTTACACAGCATCCCAACCTTTTTGGAATTGGGGTTTAAGGCCTAAAGGCCGATGTAATGAGGTACAGTCACTCTTATAATGTGTGTCAAATCATTGATAAACCAAATCAAGTTATTCCATATGTACCGCTTCACCCATTAGGAGCACCAGAGACAGTAATATGAGGTACTCTTTTTTCATGGGATACGTTAAAAAGTATCTATGTTGTATTGTTGATGACATTCATTTTGAGAATAACTTCTCCAGACCAGTGCTAGTGTATTGACATTACAGGCTAAAACAGAATGGTTGCCTGTGTAAACACTGTACACATACAGAGCTATAGCAAAAAAATCTGTGAGGAGCAATAAATGTGTGTTTTTTAATGAATGCTATAGAATGTTATCTTTACAAAGATGGGAATAAGAAGACCAATAGTACGTACAATTTAAACAGTTGCAGGCACTCTATGTATAAGGTTAAAAGAGATTAAATAGAGAAATGAGACATTTCCAAGTTTCTATTTTACAATTCATCATGTTAATGCAGCAAAAGGAAAGAAACAGTAACCTGTCCTGTCTATGTTACAAATTTAATGACAATGTTGAAAGACCATTTGTTAAATTATGCCATAACAGTTAATAATGGCTTCTACTTCTAGTTGTCATTATATTTAGTACTAAGATATTTTACTTACAAAGCAAGTCTGTATAATTAAAACATGAGGTTTTATTTTAAATAAACATAAAAGTAGGTGACAAACTTTAAGGTTTATTACAAAAGAGATTTAAATGTGTTGCCATGTTAAACATTTTGCTCTGTGATAATTCATGGGCTTTTTCATTCAACAATTGTTATGTCTTGCTACAGTGTTGAAAAACATGTGGCTACAATAAAAGTGAGGACGTTTACTAGCGCTGTACAAAAATAAATATTTTTTGAAAATAATTCAGTGAAATGAACTCAAGTTGCAAAAACAGTAGCTTTTCTGCAGTATACAGAAATGCAGATGCTATCACCAACTGGGTCTGGGTAACCAAAAGCATTTTAGTTTTAAGATCATTTTAACTCATATAGAGATGTTCTGTCTTTTCCATGTAAAAATCGTCTTTGTGCTGTGGGAAACCCAGCCCAGAACAAATTGAAAACAACAACAATAAAGGAATTTATTGTAAATAGCGTAACTTGAGTAACTGTAAATGCAACTAGTTATTTGCAACCTTTTGGGCTAACATACAGCCAACAGCCAACAGCATCAACACATTAACAATCAAAACTAGAACCACTTTGTTATTATTACAATGTCAAGTCAGGCTTTAATGGTACACGAATCATCTTATTATGGCATCAGTTTGTTTGAGTGTAGAATCTTTATAATGATGTTTCTTATCTCAGTACACTGCAGTGCATATATGACAGGGTTCAGAATGCCTGGGCCAATGTGCACAAGCAGTGCAGCCCCTTTCCTGTAGTCTGAATAACCAGAGAAACGATGGAGTATGACCATGAAAAACCCAGATAGCCACATGAACAAATAAACAGTTAAGTGAGTGCTGCAGGTTTTCAAAGCCTTATTGTTCAGAGTTTTGTTTTTACTGGAAAGACAAACAGATGCTATTTTGCCATAAGTTATTGCCACACATATAAACGAAGACCCAAGTACAGCCGCTGTGTATGTCAGGCCATATATATTATTAATGTAAGGATTCTCACATGACAGTTTGAACAGTGATGGATTATCACAGAATGGATTTGCTACAAAAGTTCCACAGCGATTCAGCCTTATTGTGAGACCTATTAAAGTTCCCACAAGGAGAAGGGCCACGCCCCAGGCTGATGCAGTCAGTTTAGCCACCATTTTAGTCGTCATAATAGATGTATAGCGCAGTGGATTACATATGGCGACATATCTGTCAAAAGCCATAGCCATGAGAATAGTGTGAGAGGCAGTTGCATACATGTGGTAACAGAAAGCTTGAGTAACACAGTCAGCATATTTAATGTAGCGTTCAGATGCTGGCCTTAAGAGGTCCACCATTATCTGGGGAACAACAACCGAGTTTCCTAACACATCATTAAAAGGCAGGTTGCAGAAGAGAAGGTACATAGGCTCATGCAGGCTTCTTTGCATTGCTATAAGCAGCGCAATTCCAATGTTAGATACCATAATAAGCACATAGAAAATCAGGAAGAAAATAAATGTAGGATATAAGTTTTGCTCAGAGATCACCAGACCCTCCAATTGTAAAAAAGGTCTATTAAATGTCAGGTTTTCCATAGAGCTGTTGAAATAAGAAGGCAGTGAAGGTTAGAATGATCAGTTCACCTCAAACATAAACCAGTGCTCTTCAAATCTTTAAATTTCAAAATTTGATGCGTACATAGGCACATATAAACATATTTTGCTGTATTAATCTAATTAAAATTTTGTAACAAGCAGTCACGATTATATCTAGATGTCTTTACATGGCAGTAGAAAAAGTTGATGAGAAATAACATCTTAGTTCAGTATTGTTTTAGTGCTCAGAGAAGCATGAGTAAAAGGCACTGATGTTCATTATCTGCTAAAAGAACTTCAGGATTGATTTAAAACAACAGAACAATTACATGTTTAGCCTGCTGTCCTGCCATCCTTTTATTTACACCATTTTCTGACTCATGGGATTTCTGGTGGGATGTTGTAACAGCATTGCGTTATTTGCAGTACATGACAAGCTTTCTGCCTGTTCAGCCGTAAACGTTAGTGAACTCTTTGTCTATTATTGTTTGTCTTGGTATGGGTACTAGTGACAACATTGTTTTGTCTTCAACTTGCTGTATGTGTCTGTGGCTCAGGTATTTTCTCAGTGGTACTAAGCTGAATTGCACAAAATTGAGGTTACTAAAAATCAGTCTCTGAACCAAATTCAAAATGCATAGCAAGATGATTTCTGAATTCATTCCCTCGTTGAGAACCTACAACAGTGTCCCACTGTGCATTCAGCTGTAAATAATGAATTTGGTGACTTGAGTTTCTAATCAAGAAAGATATTCGACTCTACTCTGGCTTGAATACCAATTAACCTGAATTTTGACTTGATGAGAAACCTGATTAGTGATTTAAATTAGGAACAGACTCAGACTTTGGGCTTGAGTGATATGACTCAAAAAGACTTAATATCCAAAATGAAAGAAAGCTGGAGTGTTCTACAGAGTCAGTTATCTTTAATGTGAATGGATCTTGGTAATTGTTTCATGCTGTACATTTGATAAACAAGAAAGTCATTAATGTCTGTTATTTTGCTTATGCGTATTGTAAAAAAAAATAGATAAAGCATCAGGAGCATCAATAAGCTCTCACTCACTCAGCTCCAGTCTTACACCAGGTGAAATTATATTTTTTCCTCAAAAGAAGCTAAGCTCATTCTATTAAACCAATTCTAAAACAACTTTGGTGTTGGTTTGTAATTCCTGTCTGTCATTGTTAACATTGCTACTGATTTTGGTTTTCCAACAAAATATGAACTTGTTTTATTTGCACAGCACATCATTATGAATCACATTTTTACACACAATCCACATTTTTTGAGATTGAATTTACAGGTTATTAACTCTGAACTTGTGTTATTGCTGAGACATACAATGTTTCTTACAAACCTAGTGCGTTTCTAGGTCTCTCTGTTGGTGGGTGTAGTTATGTAGTTGAATTATTGTCAACAGAATTTGAACATGAAATTTATGATGCTTGAAAATAAAATAGCTGTGTATTGTATTCATACCAACCAAGCTACATTTTGTGTACCTCGCTTACCTGGACGTGGACCTTAATACTATCATCTAAAATGATCACTTCTTTCCCACCAATCAGTGCACATCTTTCCTGATTCCTCTAGCTCAAATCCATATTGGCACGGTTCAAATTTTCAATTAAAAAATTGCTGTGTAATTCGCTCAATCTCATACTAATATGACAAAAATATTAAGTAGTCTAATTGTGTCTTGACCTCAAAATAAGCATTCACAAAATCATGTGCTCTGATATACAAACATACAAACATTTTTACTAATTAAAAACAAAGATCTGCGTAAGTTAAGCCTGAAAAGTTAAATTAAATTTCCCTTCATATTTGCTTTCCCTGATTTTTCCTAACCTGTTTTGACAGAGCTGACTACCATGTGGGTTCACATAGCTACCATAACAAGGACAGCAGGTAGCTTCCTTCTGACATGAATAGACTATATGAATTATAAGAATTTTATTGACAAATAAAGTAATTCTGGCAAGATCTTAAATACCATTGACTGCATATATTGTACAGAGAATAATGTTTTGTGTTGTGTAGAGCAAAATGTTATATAATGTACAAATTATCAGTGGTCATTTTTTGATGGTAAGACCCCAAAAATGAGAATTGGGCACCCTCCACTGCTTCTAATTATTTTTTATATATTTTAATTTATTTCTTTTACAAATATTAAATAGAATTCTCTCTGACCGGTTGCGTTTAGAGATTAGACCCTGTTGTTGAAAGCTTCCTCAGAGTGAAAGCAGAATTCAGTTAACTTTATTAACTGCAAAATTTGGCCACCTCTGTTAATACACATGTCATCTTGTGTGTCCTACATAATATTAAAGCTGTTATGAATTATAAGACACTTATTGATAGGACTGACTGTGTTTCCTCTAAGACTTTTATGCTTTTCTTGCCTAGAATCTTTGTAGTTGCCATCCTAAAAACATCCACATGACCCCTAATGTGCAGCATTTGCTAGCTATAGCAAACGAATAAAAATGTCAAATTCAGACTTTGATTTAAGGTACCATTATAAGGCATTAACATTCAGAATTATGAAAAAGGATGAGTTGTGGGAGCATGTAATCTTGTGCAATGCAGAAATACAAATGATTGTGCAGTTATGCAATGGGTGTAAGCGAGTTTCATTACAGTATTATAATCTGAAAATCATTTTTTTAAATTGAATTGATGGATGCAATTTCTGTCTGAATGCAGTGATTTTTTAAATAATATAATATAATGCTCGATAACCTCGTTTTTAATTAGTTGTAGACTCTCTGAGTGAAAAGAAGGGTAAATATGGGAGTAAAACATAAAAAGGAAGGCATTTTACACAGAATTGTGCTATGTTCAAATTAATTGTCATGCAACAATATGAAGAATTTGTTCATTTTAATCAGATAGAGGTAGTCCTATCATATGAAGCATTTGAGTGCTAGTGCAGAACATTTAATATGTACACATAAACACACACACACACACACACACACACACACACACACACACACACACAGGAAATTAAATTTTACTATTATCTTATTATAACAATCTCTGCTTATACCAGAGAGAGTTTCTTGAGTACTTATGGCATTACTTTCTTTGAATGTAGAATCTTAATCATAACCTGTTTAATCTCAGTAGTCTGCAGACCGTATATGACAGGGTTCAGAATTCCTGGGATGATGTGGTTAAGCAGGGCAGCTCCTTTCCTGTAGTCTCCATACCCAGAAAAGCGATGAAGTATGACCATGGTTAACGCAGATAACCACATGATCAAATAGACAGTCAAGTGTGTGCTGCAGGTTTTCAAAGCCTTGCTGTTCAAAGTTTTACTCTTACGAGTCAGGCAGACGGCTGTTATTTTTACATACGTAATTACAATGCATCCCATTGAAGATCCAAGTAATGCTGCAGTATACACCAGACCGTACACATTATTAATGTAAGGATTCTCACATGACAGTTTGAACAGTGATGCGTTATCACAGAATGCATTCGCTATCAGTGTTCCACAGTAATTCAGCCTTATTGTGAGGGATAACAGTATACTCACACAGACCAACGCCACACCCCAGGCTAATGCAGTGAGCTTAACAACCATTTTAGTTGTCATAATAGTCGTGTAGCGCAGTGGATTGCATATTGCAACATATCTGTCAAAGGCCATAACCATGAGTACAGTATGACAGGCAGCAAGATGCATGTGGTAGCAGAAAGCTTGAGTAACACAATCAGTATAGCTGATGTAGCGTTCAGAAGACGGCTTTAAAATGTCCATCATTAACCGAGGAATAATGATTGAGTTTCCGAACACATCGTTAAAAGGAAGGTTGCAGAAGAGAATGTACATAGGTTCATGTAGGCTTCTTTCCATTAATATAAGCAAAATGATCCCAAAGTTAGATACCATTATGAGCACATACACAATTAAGAAGAATAAAAATGTAGAGTACAGAGCATGATCAGGGACAATCAGTCCTTCCACATGCAGTACAGGGCTATTAAATGTCCGGTTTTCCATAGCGAAAGTAAAACAACAGCAGTTTGAGATAAGAAAGAGAAAAAAAGATGTTATCAGGCTTAGTTGACTCTCTTTCAAGATTTCACGTGTTTGCTCAGCAATTGTTTATGTACAATATATAAATAAATTAATATCTAAGTAATATATAAATGATAAAACATATACAGAACAAATCACTGAAACGTTAAATGTTTTAAGATGACAGTTTTAAACATTTAGCATCACTGGATGACTAAAGCATCTTTACATTATAGCAGAAAATGGTTGGCAGAAAAAAACAAGTGTTTAGTGCTAATTCAGTGCATGTAATTACAACAATGGTAAATAATGTTTTGGGGGGGGTAGAGCCATAGCAGCTGTAAGAAGTGATCTACCAGCCATCCTTTTATTGACATTCCTCTGTTTCTGAAGAGCTCCTGGGACTGAAGCAGTGTCATGACAGCAATTCTTTATTTAGACTGTAGAGTTATCTACCTCTCTTCAGCCAGTCTGATACTAAACAAATGTGTAATCTCATGTTACCATGCCTCGAATAATATACAAAAGCTACACAATGTAATTAATGTAGTATCAATGTAATGTACTTGTATATTGTATATTATTCTGTAACACAAATTTAAATGTCTCAGAGACGGAATCTATTTCAGTATACTTTACACACTTTACACTGTTCCCATATTGAATTTTATAAAATAGTATAAAACACAATACTCTTTGGGTCATTCTCCATTTGGAGTGGGAAACCATGTCACAAAGGTTGGAGGGCTAAAATAAAAGCCTAACATATTAGGGACAATTCCAAAAGTCAGTATATACATTTTTACAGTTAACCTAAGATTAAAACCACATTTTCCTTATGATTTCTTTGATTTTCCCTTTTTAAATCATATTTTAAAGACACTTTACATATGTAAAATAGTTCATCACATAACCAACTTTCAACACTTGAGCAAACATTTTTAGTGTAAAGAAATATTTTAAAAGGTTTAACTTTTGAGATTTCATAAAAAAGATCCAGATTTACTATATACATGATTAACATCATACTACATTTAAAAAATATGTATTTTATTTAAAAAAATATTTTTGTCACAAAGATTTTGGTCACTGGTGTTATCAGGACTCTTATATTTTATCATAGATATTGGGTCACATGTCATGAAAGAATAAGCATCTCAAGGCATGAGAAGGTGAGTCCATACTTGCTCATTTTATTTAATTAATTTGATGATAATAACTGTTTATCAGGTAGCACATAACTTCTTTGTGTCACTGGTGTTATGTGCTTTAATTGTTAAAAATATATTTTTTTAATTAAATATATTGCCATATGTCTTTTATTTCATTGATTTTAAGTAGTTGCACATGGTCTCTAGACTGCCAATGAGGCAGCTATTTCACAAAATCCTCCAATTTAACTAAAATGTCACTGGTGTCACAGTCACTGGTGTTATGTCATATTCATGTAACACCAGTGACATGTTGTGACACCAGTGACTAATGTTAATTCCATGAATGATTACAACACTTGAAAAACTATATGAAAGTGTGATCGATATTGTATTTAAAAAATAAAACATTTTAGTAAGTATTTAAGTGCTTAATTTGTCATTTTGCTATCATATCTAGGTATGGCCCGACAGAGTGCAGCAGAGAGACAGAGACTGTATAGGCAGCGTAGAGATGCAGATCCAGAACGTAGGGCTGCTTACCTGGTACAAAAGAAAGAGAAATACAGGAGAGACATTGAACAGAATAAACGAAAACTAATAGGGGATCTTTCAGAGAGAGGGAAACATCAAGAAAGAAAAAGATGTCGAGAAAGGCAGGCAAGGCATAGAGCACAGTTAAGGGCAGCACCAGCCACTGTAACTCCAACATCCCCACCCCCCCAACCCCCACCCCCACCCCTCCGCCGGCCACACCAGACACTGAACCTAACTCAGGGTCAGTTGCAAGATTAGGCACTGTTTGTATTATATGTCAGAGTATTGATTTTTTTATTTATGGACTGGAGCCTTGTTCAGGGGTATTCATGACTTGCACCCTATAATTCAGAGTAGGCTCCAGACCCACTGAGGCCTGACTAGGAAGAAGTGGAAGGATGATGGATAGATGTTATTTCTTATTGCAGTTAATATTACATGTTTTTGCGACAATACATTTTGTGTAACTATTTCTAATGCAAACAAGACAATTTGATTGAAAATGTTCAGATCAAGTTTAAGTTAAGCTTTTGTTTGTGTTTAAAGTTGATTGAACACTTTTCTTTTTTCAATAGACAGCAACACTATGGGAGGAAAGTAGTTACACAGCAAAAGCGGAAGTGCTATCAAAGAATAAAACAGTTGGAAATAGAACTGAAGAAGACCATCTTTCTTACAAACCTAGTGCTTTTCTAGGTCTCTCTGTTAGTGGGTGTAGTAATGTAGTTGAATTAAATTCACTAAAGTTTGAACATGAAATTTATGATGCTTGAAAATTAAATAGCTGTGTATTGTATTTGTACCAACCAAGCTACATTTTGTGTACCTCGCTTACCTGGACATGGACCTTAATACTATCATCTGAGATGATCACTTCTTTCCCACCAATCAGTGCACATCTTTCCTGATTCTTCTAGCTCAAATCCATATTGGCGCGGTTTAAAAATTAAATTAAAAAATTGCTGTGTAATTCGCTCAATCTCATACTAATATGACAAAAATATTAAATAGTCTAATTGTGTCTTGACCTCAAAACAAGCATTCACAAAATCATGTGCTGTGATATACAAACATTATACAAACATTTTTACTAAATACAAACAAAGTTAAGCCTGAAAAGTTAAATGAAATTTTCCTTCATATTTGCTTTCCTTGATTTTTCCTAACCTGTTTTGACAGAGCTGACTACCATGTGGGTTCACATAGCTACCATACCAAGGACAGCAGGTAGCTTCCTTCTGTGAAGAATAGACTATATGAATTATATGAATTTTATTGACAAATAAAGTAATTTTGGCAAGATCTCAAACACCATTGACTACATATATCGTACAGAGAATAATGTTTTGTGTTGTGTAGAGCAAAATGTTATATAACGTACAAAATATCAGTGGTCATTTTTTGACCACTGATAATGAGACTTGAGCACCCACTACTGCTTCAAATTATTTTTAATATATTTTAATTTATTTCTTTTACAAATAATAAATAGAATTCTCTCTGACCGGTTGTGTTTAACATTTGCATTCATACCATTTAGTTTGATTAGAGATTAGACCCTGCTGTTAAAAGCTTCCTCAGTGTGAAAGCAGAATTCAGTTAATTTTATTAACTGCAAAATTTGGCCACCTCTGTTAATACACATGTCATTGTGTATGTCCTACATAAAATTAAAGCTGTTCCTATGCTGCTGTATAGACACTGTATAATTCAGCTAGCTTTACTGAGGTGACTATACAGTATAATACACTTATTATTAGGACTCACAGTGTTTCCTTAAGGACTTTTAAGCTTCTCTTGCTTAGAATCTTTGTGGTTGCCATCCTAAATAAACATTCACATGACCCCTAATGTGCAGCATTTGCTAGCTAAAGCAATGTTAAAGTAAAATCAGACGGACAACTTAAAAACCACAAAACTGGCTTTAAATGAATAACAATGTCAAATTTCATGAGTTCATATATTGATTTAAGGTACCATTATAAGGCATTAACATTCAATATTATGAAAAAAGACGAGTTGTGGGAGCATGTAACCTTGCAGAAATGCTAATGATTGTGCAGTTATGCAATGGGTGTAAGCAAGTTTAATCACAATATTATACTAATCCATAAATCTTTTTTTTTTTATTAAATTGATACATGCAATTTCTGTCTACTCATCTTATGCATGTGACCTGTATAACAGTGTAACTACAACAGTATCAATATTTCACATGAAATTATGATACTTTGTATAGGTTATTAAAAGAAATAAGCCTTATACAAAGCTATCAAGTTCTCTGTACTTTACCAACTATATGGTCTCATGTATATCTAAACACATCAAATCAATGACTGTCTTCTCTCCATTGTATCATTATGTTTACCTGTATGAATGCAGTGTTTTTGAAATAATATAATTATAACCTTGTTTTCAATTAGTTGTGGACTTTCTGAGTGAAAAGAAGGGTAAAATGTGGGATAAAACATAAAAGGAAGGCATTTAACACAGAACTGTGTTATGTTCAGATTACTTTGTCATGCAACAATATGAAGAATTTGTTAATTTTAAATTTTAATCAGAAAATCTCTGAAGTACAGAGGTAATCCTATTATATGAAGCATTTGAGTGCTAGTGCAGAACATTTAACATGTACACATAAACACACACACAAGGAATTAGTATATATATATATATATATATATATATATATATATATATATATATATATATATATATACAGCTATAAATTATTACTTTTAAATTATTACTTGTATCTTATTATAACAATCTCAGCTTATACTAGAGAGAGTTCCTTAAGGACTTATGGTATTACTTTCTTTGAATGTAGAATCTTAAGCATAACCTGTTTCATCTCAGTAGTCTGCAGGCCGTATATGACAGGGTTCAGAATTCCTGGGATGATATGGTTAAGCAGGGCAGCTCCTTTCCTGTAGTCTCCATACCCAGGAAAGCGATGAAGTATGACCATGGTTAACCCAGATAACCACATGATCAAATAGACAGTCAAGTGTGTGCTGCAGGTTTTCAAAGCCTTGCTGTTCAGAGTTTTGCTCTTACGAGTCAGGCAGACGGCTGTTATTTTTGCATATGTAATTACAATGCATCCCATTGAAGATCCTTTCAAAACTGCAGTATACACCAGACCGTATACATTATTAATGTAAGGATTCTCACATGACAGTTTGAACAGTGATGCGTTATCACAGAACATATTCGCTATCAGTGTTTCACAGTGATTCAGCCTTATTGTGAGGGATAACAGTATACTCACACAGACCAACGCCACACCCCAGGCTAAAACAGTCAGTTTAACAACCATTTTAGTTGTCATGATAGTCATGTAGCGCAGTGGATTACATATTGCAACATATCTGTCAAAGGCCATAACCATAAGTACAGCATGACAGGCAGCAAGATGCATGTGGTAGCAGAAAGCTTGAGTAACACAATCAGTATAGCTGATGTAGCGTTCAGAAGGCGGCTTTAAAATGTCCATCATTAACCGAGGAATTATGATTGAGTTTCCGAACACATCGTTAAAAGGAAGGTTGCAGAAGAGAATGTACATAGGTTCATGGAGGCTTCTTTCCATTAATATAAGCAGAATGATCCCAGTGTTAGATACCATAATGAGCACATACACTATTAAGAAGAATAAAAATGTAGGGTACAGAGCATAATCAGGGACAACCAGTCCTTCCACATGCAGTACAGGGCTATTAAATGTCCGGTTTTCCATAGCGAAAGTAAAACAACAGCAGTTTAGATAAGAAAGAGGTATAAAGATGTTATGAAGCTTAGTTGACTCTATTTCAAGATTCCATGTGTTTGCTTAGCAATTGTTCATGTACAATATACAAATAAATTAATATCTAAGTAATATATAAATGATAAAACATATACAGAACAAATCACTGAAATGTAAAATGTTTTAAGATGTCAGTTTTAAACATTTAGCATCCCTGGATGACTGAAGCATCTTCACATGATAGCAGAAAATGTTCGCAGAAAAAAACAAGTGTTTAGTGCTAATTCAGTGCATGTAGTTACAATAATAGTAAACAATTTTGGGGGGGGAGAAGAGCCACAGCAGCTGTAAGAAGTGATCTACCAGCCATCCTTTTATTGACATTCCTCTGTTTCTGAAGAGCTCCTGGGACTGAAGCATTGTCATGACAGCAAGTCTTTATTCAGATTGTAGAGTTATCTATTTCTCTTCAGCCAGTCTGATACTAAACAACTGTGTAATCTCATGTTACCATGTCTCGAATAATATACAAAAGCTACACAATGTAATTAATGTAGTATCAATATAATGTACTTAATATTATTCTGTAACACAAATTTAAATGTCTCAGAGAGGGAATCTATTTCAGTATACTTTACACACTTTACACTGTTCCCATATTGAATTGTATAAAATAGTATGAAATACAATACTCTTTATTTCTTTTTTATACAGTATATTTTGGCATACTCTGAGAATGTGATTGCACATGTTGATCTCTATTAACTATACATTGATCAAAAAAGTTAACTCCTAATTACAGCCCAAAATCCCATACTGCAAAAAATACTATTCACTTAATCTAAATGATGATTATTGTATAGAAAACCTTAATGTCTATGGAGAAGGAAGGCCTAAAGTACGCAGGTATATTCATGCAAGCAGTTCTTCTACTTTTTTCCGTCTTCTTTTACTTTGAAAAAAAATCTCCTTATACAAGGCCCAGAGCACCCTCTAGTGGTGTAATACTATTTGACTTCCCTTCTATTTCAGCTATTAACCTTTTCTTTTTATTATCCATGAACATGCCACATCAGGTGTCGGAAAACCTCCTTTACCTTATTTTCTTCTTTCCTGACTCCTGACAAAAATCTGTGCTATATATCTTTGAAAAAGTCTCTAGGACATTGGCATCAAGGATGAACCTTGGACTGTTCCCTTGGTATGAGATGTCCTGATCCAAGTTTCCTTTCCTGGAACTTGGATGGGTAGTTTCTCACTCTGTGTCTTGTTGTTTGTCTTTGTGTTTGCCACTTCTCCTGAGTCTGCCTGAGGTTTCGCAAGTTATTCAAGTTTGACATTTTATATAAATGTTAAGTATGCTTTCGGATCTCACTCTACCAATTCTGGGTGCCTTCTACATATCTTTTGTTGTCAATTCATCACAGCAAATCACTGCTTGGAGACTACCTCACCAGACCATCGCCATGTAGACATTAACCCAGAAACCATGATGTTTGACTTGAAGAATCTTCTAGATACAGACTTGCCATCTGTCAATGATGCAGTGCATTTCTACAATAAAACTCTGAGCAGTATTTTGAATCTTCATGCTCCTGTTAAAACTAGAGCAGTCACCTTCTCTTATTCAGCCCCCTGGTTCAATGATGAGCTAAGGGAAAATGAAGGCGGCTGGGCGTGCCTCTGGCCTCACTCTTCACAAGTTAGCATATTGAAACATCCAAAAGCCTACTCAAGATCCATTACAAAAGCATGGTCACAGAAGGACCCAAGCCTCCTCTGTCCCTTCCTGTGGGGGGTGACCAGTCTAACCTGTTCTTCAGATGTATTACCAGAATTTTTTTTTTTTTATTTAATTTTTATTGATGTTAATAACTTTACATACATCATCATACACATACACACACACATACATACACAAAATACTACTAATAATAACAATAATAAAATATATATATAAATTCTCCTGGATATCCATCAATCCCCGGGGATTTGTTATTCTTGAGTTTTGTTAAAACCTCCTCGATTTCTAATTTGGTAATGGGTTGTACCATTATTTCTGCCTCAGCCTTAGTTAATCTGGACAATTTAATCTTCTGGAGAAAGGCCTTAATATTTTTTACTTTCTGTGCTTCATAGGGGGCACAGCCTTAGAAGACGGGTGCCTTATCTTGGAAATAATTCTGTTTTCGTGCACTTTTCCTAATTGGAAAGCTAACAGACTACTTGCCTTATTTCCCATCTCATAGTATTTTTGGTTAGAGAATTGTATAGATCTTTCAACTTTATTTGTAAGTAACTCATTAAGGTTATGTCTGAATGTGTTTAAATCTTTGAGGATCTCTTTATTGTTTGTTTTTCTGTGTTCCTGTTCTAATCTCTGGATCTGGTTTTCCAGCTACTCTTGTTTTTTATTACGGATCTTTTTTTAACCTTGAGGACATTTCTATTATTTTTCCACTTAAGACAGCTTTAGCCCCCTCCCATAAAATAGAGGGGCAAACTTCTCCATTTTCATTAAGTTCCATATATTCTTTCAATTCCTTTTTTATCATGCAGACTACTTCTGGGTTAGTTAATAAAGACACATTTAATCTCCAATATCTAAAATAACTTTCAGTGTCCCATCTTAAGGTCATGATTATTGGTCCATGGTCTGAAAGAGTAATAGGTTCAATGCGGCAACTTTCCATTTTGTAAATATCTTGTTTAGAAACATAAAAACGATCAATTCTAGAATAACCATTGTGCACTTTTGAGAAAAAAAAGTATTATCCTTCTCTCTTGAGTGCATCCAGCGCCACACATCCAGCAGTAAGTGCTCTAGTTTTCTGGGGTAAAGGACCAGCTTCTGATAGAAATTTATCTAGTATCATATTTGTTACGCAATTAAAGTCTCCACCCACTAAAACCAACCCCTTACAGTTATTGACTAGGACTTTTGCAATTTCTTTAAAAAAATTTGGGTCATCCTCATTAGGAGCATAAAGATTCATAACAGAGACTTCCACGTTATCTATGTATCCAATTACCATAACATATCGACCATTTGTATCTACTGATGTTCTTTCTGGGACAAAACACAAGTTTTTATTTACTAAGATTGTCACCCCTCTTTTCTTTTTATTACCAAAAGAAGCGATCCACTAAACACCTGGCCGACCCACTGTCTTTTAAGTTTTTTATGCTCATTCTTAGTTAAATGAGTTTCTTGCAGCATTGCTATGGAACACTGTGTATCCCTCAATTGGTTTAAAATTTTCTTCCTTTTTATAGGATGATTCAACCCATTCACATTGTAACTTATTCATACTGTTTCATATAATGAAATGCTAGAAAAAAACAATAACCTAATTTTATCTTTTTTTTATATATTTTTTTAACTTGGGCTGCCAAACAAAAAAGAACAAAAGTGTTTGAACTGTAAAACTTACAGGAACTACCTAACCGTAACAACAGAACTTCCAAACATACAGTGGGTCGCGATTCAACTGGAAACCACTCTTTATCTTTCCCAGAAACGAATATGACCCACCCCCGTTCAAAACTGGGCAGAGAGCAGTGACGATTAAAACTCTCTGGGGATAGTGCACAAAGTGCAGGTGCAACAATCTCGTCTGTGAGTCTAAGACAATAATATCGCTGCCTAAATAGCTGATCCATAACTTTCAGCTCTCTTTTTACCCCTGTGACCCATATAGAAATATTTACAAATGTAACAGGTTTTTAAGCTAGCAATGTAACTTTCCCAGTTTTTCAGTATATTTAGCCAAATTGGAAAAAACACCATCTTAATAAAATTCTGTTAAATGAAATTCTTAACAGTCATTTGCGAGCAACTAACAAAGTCATAATTTGGATCATCTTGCCCATTTATTTACTCACGACCATTCGGGTCAAATAATTAGATGCTCCCATCAATGATGGCTCTGACATCAGCTCAAATCAGTTTTCCGCTTTTGCGTGGTCTGCCGGCTGGTATCCACCGGTCCCGAATCAGCTCTCTCTCCAACTTGTCTCGCTTGTTAACTTCAATTGTGATCCCCAAGTCCTGTAGTGTTGGTATTGCCTCGACCAAGGTGGGAAACACCCGTACTCCAGTGTCTAAAGAGATCCGGAGCTGTGCAGGGTAAGGAGACTGTGCTTTAATGTTCCTTTCTTTTAACTTCTTAATCACCTCTCGAGTCTGTTTCAGTTTTCTCTGGATTTCCGGTGAGTAGTCCTGGTCGAAGTACACCCTTCTGTTCTGGAACAGAATCTCTCTTTGCTTCCAGGCCTGTCGCAGTACTTTCTCTTTCACACTGTAGTCCAGGAACCGCACGATTATGGACCTCGGCGGCGCAGACTCTTCTTTTGGTTTAAGCGTTAGCGCCCTGTGCGCCCTTTCAATTCTTAGGTCCCAGTCTGGCGGTATCTCCAGTTTTGTTCTCAGAAAGTCGAGGATGAAGGGTGCCATTTCACCCCTTTCTGCTCCTTCGATTACACCGTATACTCTGATGTTGTTGCGTCTTAGCCTATTTTCCAAATCATCGCATTTAGCCGTTAGGCTAGCCTCTCTGCGGAGTAGGTGGCTAAGCACTCTTTCTTGTCGTGACCCTCTGTCCTCAATCACACCAATCCTACTTTCCGCCGCAGTTACTCTCTCATCTATTTTCTCCATTTGCTGTTTTATTTCTGATAAAGATGCTTCCAACCACTGAAAGGATGACTTGGTATCTTGAAATGATTTGCTGCTTTCCTGCCGGAGCTTTTTTAATTCGGCTAGCACTTGTGAGTCGAGTGCCATTTCACCTCCGGGTGCAGATGGCGTTGGTGGTGGAGCCTCCCTCGATTCTTCGTTTTTTTCAGACTTTCCTGCTTTCCTTGTCTTACATGGAGCTGACATCTTTGTAGTAAAGTGTCTCAGCCGTCCTAAAAGGGCTTTATTGTCTGACTAAATTTAGTATTTTGCTAGCTTAATCAATGGGTCTGCTGGAGTAAAAGTTTACGCTACCGCTTAAGCCACTGCGTCACCGGAAGTCCGTATTACCAGAAATTTGTAGGTCCTGACCACCTCTACATCGACCCCCTCAATGGAGACCGGCTGCAGAGAAGGCCTGGACCTTCTGATGTCCACTAGCATCTCCTTTGTTTTTGTGATGTTCAGCTGCAGGTAGTGGGATTAACACCATACCACAAAGTCTTCTCTCAGGTTCCTGTACTCTCTCTCCTGTCCTTCACATACACACGCCACAATTGCAGTGTCATCTGAAAACTCCTGCATGTGGCATGACTCTGAGTTTTATTTGATGTGTCTGATGTGTCTGAAGTCTGATGTGTACAGGGTGAAGAGGACTGGAAAGAGCACAGTCCCCTGTGGTGCTCCTGTGCTGCTGATCACTGTGTCCGAGGTGCAGTCGGTAATCCAAACATATTGAGGTCTCCTAATGAGGTATTATGTGATCCAGGTGACCAGATGTAAATCCACCTCCATCTCCATCTCTGAGTAGGAGGGGCTGGATGGTGTTAAAGACACTGGAGAAGTCAAAGAACATGACCCTCACAGCGCTGCTCCCCTTGTCCTAATGAGAGTGAGCTCTGTGCAGAAGATAGAGCATGGCATCCTCCACTCCCACCTTCTCCCAGTATGCAAACTGTAGTGGGTCCTCGGCTTGGAGGACCTGAGGTCTGAGGAGTTTCAGCAGCAGTCTCTCCATGATCTTCATTACATGGGATGTCAATGTAACAGGCCTGTAGTCATTCAGCTCCTTAGGGTGTGTCTTCTTAGGGACTGGAATGACACAGGATGTCTTCCACGTAACTGGAACCTTCCCTAGAGACAGGCTCAGGTTGAAGACGTGTTGGAGGGGCTCCCTCAGTTGGGTGGTGCATGCTTTGAGCATGGGGCACACCTTGTCCAGGCCTGCTGCCTTCCTTGGGTAAGGTCTCCTCTCTCCTGACTTGGTCTGCGGTGAATGTGAGAAGTTGTTAAACTGGTTTTCTCTGTCCACACCTCTCTCTACTGAGCTGCTGCTGCTATTTTAGCAGCCTGTGATGGTTTTCATTGCATCCAAGAGCTCCTTCTGTTTTACTGCAGCTTTCTCTCCACCTTCTTCCTGAAGGACTCTTTAAGTTCAACCTTGAGTTTCTGTTGTATGCCCTTAAGCTCTGTCCAGTTATCTCTAAATGCCTGTTTCTTTTGGTTGAGGAGGTCCTTGACATCACTGGTAATCCAGGGCTTGTTTTTTGAAAAGCCTCATACAGTCTTTGTGAAAACAGCAACGTCCATACAGAAGTTCAAGTAATCCGTTGTGCAGTCACGCCCTCAATGTCCTCTCCATGTGGGTCCAATAACACGCTCCAGTCAGTGGTCTCAAAGCAGTCCTAGAGGGCTTCTTCTGCCTCAGGACAGCAGATTCTGAAAGAGTGTGTGGTTGTGGGCTGCCTAAGTACCACTGGTTTGTACTGAGGCTGTAGTAGAAACAGATTTTGATCCGATTTCCCCAAGGGCATTGGTGGGGTTGCCCTGTATGCGTCCCTCACGTTAGCATACAGCAGGTCAATGGTTCTGTTCTTCCTGGTGGGACAGTCAACAAAGTGATGTGTCAAGTGTGACATGATTAACGTCACCAGAAATTGCAAGGAATAGGCCTTATAAATTATATGAATACAACTTTATTGGCAAATTCTAATCATTCTTGTATTGTATTGTATTTTTGTATTGTGTAGAGCAAAACGCTATATAATGCACAAATTATCAGTGGTCATTATTTGATTGTAAGACCCCAAAAATGAAACTGGAGCACCTTATATTGCTTCTAATTAAATGTTTTAAATGTGTTTTTTCTTAAGTTTTTTTTTACAAATAATAAGTAAAGTATGAAGGCAAAATGTATTAAATTTAATAACTGAAAAGTATGGCCACCTCTGTTAATACACATGAAATTTTGAATGCCCTTGAGTTGCAATGAATATTGGCAATGAAATTGGACTAACAGTGGAGCTGAAGATAAACAAATAAAAATAAAATTACTCGTTACTTCTACAAAACAGCCACTAAGTCTTAAAATGCTTAAATGCACTCCAGTGTATATACAATACTAGAAATACATGTGTTTATAATGAATGCTGTAATTTAGCTAGCTTTCCTGAGGGGAATATATAATTTGCTTATTAGAAGAAAAAATCTGACTGTGCTTCTCTGGTTCAAAATGTTTCTGGTGGCCATCATCCGGGGGCTGAATTCATTACAAATTAAACTATAAAATCATAAAAAAAAAACATCCACATGACCACTGATGTATAACATCTGTTGAGTAGCTATAGCAATGTTAAAGTAAAATCTTGTCAGACTGATAACTTACAAACCACAGAACTGGCTCTTATTGGATGCTAATGTGAAATTCCATGAGTTCATATTTTGATTTAAGATACCATTATAAATCATTAAGATTCAGATTTGTTTGTAATATTGTGAGAGTTGCGGGAGCATGTAACCTTGAGCAATGCAGAATTGTAAATGATTATGTAGTTAGGCAATGGGTGTAGGCAAGTTTATTCACTATTATATTAGTCCATAGATTATATTAACTTTAATTTATAGATGTTTGACGTAGATATCTGTCTACCCATCTTATGCACGTGACCTGTATAACAAACAGTGCAACTACAACCATATAAATACTTCACCTCAAATTATGATACCTTGTATGGGTTATTAAAAGAAGTAAGCCTAATACAAAGTTCTCTGTACTTTACCAACTATATGGTCATATGTATACTTAGCACATAGCAACCATGAAAATCAATTACTGTATTCTCTCCATTCATTCATTCTGTTTACCTGTAAGAATGCAGTGTTTTTTTTAAAATATTATAATTTTGGATGATGACTTCATCTTAAAAATTAGCTGTTATTCTTTGAGTGAAACATAGGATCAAATTTAGGGGTAAACATAAAAAGGAAGGCATTTTAGATAGAATGTGAGAAATATTTTTAATTTTACTTTGGTTAGATTACTTCATCATGTAACAATATAGACAATTTGTCAATTATAATAAGAAAATATGCCTAAGTTCAAAGTTAGGGACTAAGTCCCTGTGAAAACCCACACACAAACGCACATTAACTTAACAATTATTAGTGAGCATATTATTTAAAAAAAAACACTTTTGAAATGTACTATAGTTTATATATATATATATATATATATATATATATATATATATATATATATATATATATATATATATATATATATATATATATATGGTAAAATGCTATACCGGGACTGCAGTTTTAAAACTAGTAAAAGTTATTACTTTTTATAACAATCTCAGCTTATATAAGAGAAAGGAATCCTTGACAGCTCTTATCATGGTATTACTTTCTTTGAATGTAGAATCTTAATCATAACCTGTTTAATCTCAGTAGTCTGCAGGCCGTATATGACAGGGTTCAGAATTCCTGGGATGATGTGGTTAAGCAGGGCAGCTCCTTTCCTGTAGTCTCCATACCCAGGAAAGCGATGGAGTATGATCATGATTAACGCAGATAACCACATGATCAAATAAACAGTCAAGTGTGTGCTGCAGGTTTTCAAAGCCTTGCTGTTCAGAGTTTTGCTCTTACGAGTCAGGCAGGCGGCTGTTATTTTTGCATATGTAATTACAATGCATCCCATTGAAGATCCTTTTAAAACTGCAGTATACACCAGACCATATACATTATTAATGTAAGGATTCTCACATGACAGTTTGAACAGTGATGCGTTATCACAGAATACATTCGCTATCAGTGTTCCACAGTGATTCAGCCTTATTGTGAGGGATAACAAAACGCTCACACAGACCAGCGCCACGCCCCAGGCTAGTGCAGTGAGTTTAACAACCATTTTAGTAGTCATAATAGTTGTGTAGCGCAGTGGATTACATATTGCAACATATCTGTCAAAGGCCATAACCATAAGTACAGTATCACAGGCAACAAGATGCATGTGGTAACAGAAAGCTTGAGTAACACAATCAGTATAGCTGATGTAGCGTTCAGAAGACAGCTTTAAAATGTCCATCATTAACCGAGGAATAATGATTGAGTTTCCGAACACATCATTAAAAGGAAGGTTGCAGAAGAGAATGTACATAGGTACATGTAGGCTTCTTTCCATTAATATAAGCACAATGATTCCTGTGTTAGATACCATAATGAGCACATACACAATTAAGAAGAATAAGAATGTAGGGTACAGAGCATAATCAGGGACAACCAGTCCTTCCACATGCAGTACAGGGCTATTAAATGTCAGGTTTTCCATAGCGAAAGTAAAACAACAGCAGTTTAGATAAGAAAGAGGTATAAAGATGTTATGAGGCTTAGTTGACTCTATTTCAAGATTTCATGTGTTTGCTTAGCAATTGTTTACATACAATTTACAAATATAATATCTAAGTAATATATAAATGATAAAACATATACAGAACAAATCACAAGAAATGTAAAATGTTTTAGGATAACGACTTTGATCTTTTAGTTTCCCCTGATGACTGTAGCATCTTTACAAGAAACAAAAAATGTAATTATATGAAATTACAATGATATAAAAACATGTTAATCGCAAAACATTTTAATAATAGTAAACTATTTTTTGGGGGGGCGGGGGGAGAGAACCACAGCAGCTGTAAGAAGTGATCTACCAGCCATCCTTTTATTGACATTCTTCTGTTTCTGAAGAGCTCCGGGGACTGAAGCATTGTCATGACAGCAATTTGTTATTCAGATTGTAGAGTTATCTATTTCTCCTCAGGCAGTGAGTGACTAAACAATGTAATCTCATGTTACCAATGTACAAAAGCTACACAAATGATTTAATTTATTTAATATTATTCCGTAACACAAATTTAAATCTATTTCAGTATACTGTGCACACTTTACACAGTGTTTCCATATTGAATTGTACAAAATGGTAAGAGACACAATACTCTTTGTTTCTTTTTTTTATTTAGTATTCATATGTATGTTGGCATACTTAGAGAATGCAATTGCACATGTTTATTTCTATTCTAGAAATTGTCTGTCCTATTTCTATATATTGATCAAATAAGTTGACTTTCTAAAAACTGTCTGCTTTTTACAGCCTAAAACCCCTTACTGCAAAAAATACAATTCATACGATTATTGGTTTTATATCTTCTGCATTTATACATAGTTCTTTGTTTTTTGGGGGTTTTTTTCTGTCTATTGAATAACATTCTTGAAGCTGAAGGCCAGGGTAGACAATCTGAACCGTCTTCTGAGTTTGAGAATGTGTTTATTCTGCCCTTTTTTGACAGCAGGTTTTCCTGTTCCATCTCATTTTTTTCAAGAGTCTTTTTGGAGGGCCGGAAAACCTCCCTTACCTTTTTTTCTTATCTCCTGACTCAGGCAATTGATTGACTGGGCAAGCAATAAGCTGTGCTCTATATCTTTGCAAAATCCCTAGCTTAATCTTTACCTTGTAGGACCTCGGCATCAAGGGTGAACCTTGGACTGTTTCCTTGGTATGAGATGTCCTGTACAGCACAATATACTTAGTTACTGTAGTGTGTTTCTCTTTAAGGAGGATTATTCACTAAATGTCTCCATTTTAGTTTTACTGCAAGCTTCTCCAGGCCTTAAAGCTGGAAGCGAACATGCATTGGTGTGCATGTTTATTGCACCCCCATCTCTTCTCCTGACCAGGCTAAAATCTGGCCACCTTGGGGTTAGAACAGTTAGAACAGGGTTGGAACAGTTGCCTTGATCTGGCGTCCTAGCCTAAGCTGTGCATGTTGTTTAAAGAGCTGTTCCCCTGCAGGTCTTTCAGTCTCAGGATTTTTTTGGCTGTCTGCGTAACCCATTCGGTCTCTCCATTTACCTGTGTCTAATGGAGGTTAGTGGTCAAATCATACTCTTTGGTGAACTGTTTGAACTGACTCCTGTTAAATTGTGGTCCATTGTCCACAAGCACATCTGGTCATCCCCATCTTGCAATGATGTTTTTCAGACAATGTGCTTTTGCTTTTCAGATCTGGAAGGTGTGAAATCTTGAGGTATCGTGTGAAATAATCAATGGCTAGAAGATAATGCTTCTTGTTATACTACAAATGTCTGCAGCTACCCTTTTCCATGGTCATGAGGGTAGTGGTGTGGATATTAGAGGCTCTTTCTGTTGAGCTGGCTTTGTTTCAATTCCATTCAGTCGCTCTTTGTGCATACAGAGTGGTGGGACCATCTTTTCGCCAAACAACACCAGACCTTTGGATGTAGTAAGCTTAGGCCAACTGTGACTAATAATGCTGAATCTGCATTGATCTGCTGCTTGATTTGTTCAATTTTGGATTGGGAACAATACCGCATTGTATCCATAGAATCTTCATATGTTTTTATTTCACTCACCAACTCCAATTCCAGGTTACAGACTGGCAAAGGATGCCTAGACAGTGTGCATGCAACAATCCCAGGTACATATTTGGCTGTTGGATTGTACCTCATCATTTTTATGAAAAGTCTCTGGCATGTCAGTGGCACGACATTCCGATCCTTGTTATTTATTAAAGTAAAGGTTTGTGATCAGTATGAAGAGTGAAGGAGTCTAGGTGTGCAGATAAGTGGAGAATTTTTTACAGGCCAAAACAGCTGGCAAGCACTTTTTTTTGATTTGAGCATAACGCTTTTCTGCTTTTGTAAGTGCTCTGGAACAGAATGCCACTGGTTTTAATTGGTCCCAGTGTTGCTGCATTAAACGCCACCCAGTCGATAACTACTAGCATCAGCACTAACAATAATGGACTTTGTGACATCATAAAATGCAAACACTGGTGCCTGTGAGATTAAGCTTTTCATCGTTCTGAAAGCCTCTTCCTGGGCTGCGTTCCACATCCAGACATTGTCATTTCTAAGAACGACTTTTGACTTGCTTTGACTGACAAACTAGTTCAACAGCACTTTCCAATATCAGATTTGCCTTGTTTTAAATTTTTCTAGGAACTATGAGCACTTATGATCTTTATTCACTGAAATCATCTCGTCCAACATAGCTGTCTGGCATGCTATTGCGAAGTGGCCTATCTTCCTGCATTTCAAACATTCAGCACTACTAGCTGGACAGTTTGTTGACTTTGTCTTGCCGCAGCTATGGCATTTCTTTGCACCACTTGCACCACTGTCAACATGCTTGCTTTGCGATTACTCTGAAATGGCTTGCGTTTAGGTTTAGCACCTAGATTTACTGTGCACCCTTGGTGCAGTTTATTTAACTGAGATCTGGCAGTCCTGTCATAGTCGGGCAGGATACCAGCTCCACTATTTGAAAATGGAAGACCAGGGCAGTAGTAATCCACCCATTATGGCTCAGTTTGTTATGCCATGGTTTATAGGGGCTGCTTGGATCCCAAAACTTGATGGGTATAAAACTAAGTTTGTGGAATGGAGGGGTCAGGTGGAGGCCATGCTGAGGGCCCAAGGATTAAATTCACAGCAACAGGCGGAATTCATGTTAAGTGCTTTAGAAGGGGAGGCCAAGCAGGAGTTGCAGCTTGTGGAATATGAATTTAAGAACACTGGACAGAAAGTATTAGACATGCTGCAAAAAATTGTATGACACCCAGTTACTAAGGCACAGCTAAGGGCACATTTTTTTCATTGTAGACAACAAACAGAGGAAAATGTGAATGCTTTTATATTAAGGCTGCGAGAACTGTTTTCTAGATGGCGAGAACGAGATGTAGTTGGCACTGAAGAGGGAGATGGGCTGACTCCTGCCCAGCAGAGGGAGATGACCAGCTTATTGCAGAAGTGGGTGAACGTGTTTTCCAGCCATGACGAAGATTTTGGCTGTACTAGTGTGGTGAAACATCAAATACTGAATGGGTCAACAACCCCAATCCGGGAGAGATATCGACCTATCCTGCCAAGCCTTTACATAAAGATAAGTGGTGTGTTGAGCTAGAGTGCAAGCCCTTGGGCTGCCCCAATTATGTTTGTTAAGAAAAAAGATGGAAGCTGGTGATTTTGTGTATACTATAGGAAGTTTAATGCCCTCACACATAAAGATGCTTACCCATTGCCTCGCATTGAAGAGTCATTGATTGGACTTAAAGCTTCCAAATGGTATTCTACATTGGACTTAGCGAGTGACTATTGGTAAGTAAAAATGCATCTTCTAGATAGAGAAAAGACTGCCTTTACCACCCCATGTGGCCTGTATGAGTTCAATCGGATGCCATTTGGGTTATGTGATGCTCCTGCTACTTTTCAAAGACTAATGCAGTGTTGCCTAGGAAAACTTGTAAATGATTCATTGCTCATTTACCTTGATGATGTGGTTGTTTTTTTTCCTGACTTCAGTACCCACTTTTGTCACCTGGAAGAGGTGTTCCAATGTCTCCATCAGCATGGGTTGAAACTGCAGCCTAAAAAGTGCCGCCTGTTCCAACATCAGGTAACCTACCTTAGACATGTCATCAGTGAGCAGGGTGTAGCCATGGGTCCAACTAAGACGGCAGCAGTAAAGCATTGGCCGGTCCCTCAGACCATGAAGCAGGTAAAATCCTTTTTGGCTGGCTATTATCGCAGGTTTATACCTGCTTTTTCAAAAATAGCCGCACCCTTGAACGCATTGACCCATGGTACTGCCATTCACAGGTAGACTGGCTCTATTGGTTGGTCACCAAAGTGCCAGCAAGCATTTGAACAATTAAAAGAAGCTTTACGTAGTGCACCTATATTGGCTTATGCTGACTTTTCTGAACCATTTAGGCTGTACACGGATGCCACATGAACGCAGATGCCCTGTCTAGGTGACCAGACCCACAAGGAATGATGCCTGTGTATGCTAACCAGGTGAAGATAACAGAGAATAAGACCTGGGTGGAACAGCAAGGCCAGGACCCAGAGCTATGCTGGATGTGGCAGTGGAAGGAACAGCAATTGCCACCAGCTAAGGTGAGTAATCCCTTGCCCCAATATGTGAAGCAGCTGCGCCGTGAGTGGGATCAAATTGTGTCGAGAGATGGCATTTTGGGGAGAATAAAAAGGGAGGAGGGCGCTGGACTAGAGATTTTTCAGATCATCATTTTTGCCATCTGTATAGATGCCAGAAGAGCGGTACTACAGTCTATCACCCCCAGGGGAATGGTGCATGTGAGAGATTCAACCAGATGCTGTTGGGGTTGCTGAGTTCACAGACAGAAACTGAACAAGCTCAGTGGCCTAATCAGCTACCTGCTCTGATCCGGGATATATCAAGACTACTCATAGTACCACTAGGATGACTCCCCATTTTGTGGTCTTCAAGAGATATGCCAGGCTACCTGTTGATTGGGTGACTGGCCTGAGTCACACTATGTTGGGATGGGTGAAGAGGCATCAGAAGGCTCTCAGCCATGTGTACCAGACAGTACAGACTCGAACTCAACATAGACAGGAATTGGACCAGGCCAGGTATAACAGGTAAGCTAAGCTAGCACCCTTGCTCCCAGGGGAGCGGGTGCTTATTCGTAACTTAAGCAGGAGAGCCAAAGGAAAGCTGAACTTAAAGTGGACACCAGAGCCATATGTGGTGGTCAGGCAGTCTGAAGAAGGCCATGCAGTCTATGTACTTCGGCCAGAAGGTAAAGGAGCACCTACTCGCACAGTGCACTGTAATAATCTTAGACCTTGCCCCTTGAATATGTTGCAGGACAGCCAGGCGACAGAAAGGCCTAAATCCATGGCGAGTGATCAGATGGATGGCTTGCCCCCTCCAACTTGGTGGATTTTGAGACTGTTAAGTGGCAATTAACAACGAGTTATGAATACTGGGGAGCCAGAACCCTTTAGGGTCAGGTGGGACAACTGTGGGACAACTGTGGTGTTGGTGGCCCTACCTAGTGATTTGAACCAGTCCAGCGTACATCGCTCTCAGCGAGCTAATTAAGGAGTACCTCCAGTTAGATATAGTTGAGTAAGTGGTCTGGACGGCCTCTATTAAAGAGGGGGGAAATTGTCAAAAGTGGAATGTAGCTGTGCTTGTGTTTTATTGACCCAAATGGTGTTTATTTAATCTGATTATTGGTTTTGATGTGTATTGTGTGTACTGAATTGTCTTGTGTTTTGCTGTGTTTTTTTTTAATACTGTTTGCTGTGGGTTTGTAATACTGCTTGTGACTGAGGGTCTGACACAAGCAGGGTTTTTTGTGTTACAAGGTTAGTATATATTTAGGAAATGAATGTGATGCATTTTTTACTGCTTTTTTAAGTGTTTATATTTTATTCATAATTGTTTATTCTGACTTGTGTAAATAAAATAAATCTATATAACTAAGTTAGGTGTCTTCCATTTTCCTACAGTGGTAATCTTTGTGCTGGTAATTTAGATTTTTTTTTGGATATGTGAATTTTACTTGCTCTGATCTTCGACTTGCTAAGTCTTCACTAGCTCGTACAAGCTACATATGAACTCTTCCCCTGTATTTCCTTGTCTTTGGGTGCAAATATATATATTTTTTAATAGGGAGAATGGAATTTCCGCAATTTATATGTAAACCATTTCAATAGATTGAATAGGTACTTTTATGATTATGAGCTCTGACCTTTCATTGCAAGTTAGCCTTCAAAATCAGGCTTATGTCATAATAATGCATATAATGCAATAATGAATTTACTCTATGACAGATGTTTTATTTTCATTTAGCTGGTTTTGTACTTGCAAACATATTGAAGAAATTGCCAATATTGTTGATCATGTCAGGAGCCAAAAAATGTATGCAAGAAAAAACATTATCGTTTCTTTACTAAAATAATGGAAATAATGGCGTTTCAACGGCTTGAGTAGTAGTAAGAAAGTATCAGCTTAACTCCTGTTTTAAATAGCAAATAAAGTGAGACATATTCTAGTGCTATTTCAGAATGAAATTAAAGACACACACACACACTTTTTCTAGTTTTTTTGTGCAAGTATAATTAGGTTTCAGTGAGAGTATTATTATCAGAACTTGTATGCACCTTGTATGTAAAATACCTGGGGAGCATAAGCAACACAGAAACAGGTTTACAGTAAAAAAAAAAACATTATTTATTATAACAAGGCAAACTCAAATTACAGAATATATATATAGAAGTACTTAAAGATTCTCATAATGGCATTAATTTCTTTGATTGTATAATCTTCAGCATAAACTGTTTAATCTCAGTAGTTTGCAGGGCGTATATGACAGGGTTCAGAATGCCTGGTATGACATGGAAAAGCAAGGCAGCTCCTTTCCTGTAGTCTCCATACCCTGGAAAACGATGAAGTATGATCATGGTTAACCCGGATATCCACATGATCAAATAGACAGTCAAGTGTGTGCTACAGGTTTTCAAAGCCTTGCTGTTCAGAGTTTTGCTCTTACTAATAAGGCAGATGGCTGTTATTTTTCCGTATGTAATTACAATGCATCCCATTGAAGATCCAAGTAATGCCGCAGTATACACCAGACCATATACATTATTAATATAAGGATTCTCACATGACAGTTTAAACAGTGATGCATTATCACAGAAGGGATTTGCTATCAGTGTTCCACAGTGATTCAGCCTTATTGTGAGGGATAACAATATACTTACGCAGACCAGCGCCACACCCCAGGCTAAAACAGTCAGTTTAACCACCATTTTGTTTGTCATAATAGTCGTGTAGCGCAGTGGATTACATATTGCAACATATCTGTCAAAGGCCATAACCATAAGTACAGTATGACAGGCAGCAATATGTATGTGATAACAGAAAGCTTGAGTAACACAATCAGTATAGCTGATGTAGCGTTCAGAAGACGGCTTTAAAATGTCCATCATCAACCGAGGAATAATGATTGAGTTTCCGAACACATCGTTAAAAGGAAGGTTGCAGAAGAGAATGTACATAGGTTCATGTAGGCTTCTTTCCATTGATATAAGCAGAATGATCCCAGTGTTAGATACCATAATGAGCACATACACAATTAAGAAGAATAAAAATGTAGGGTACAGAGCATAATCAGGGACAATCAGTCCTTCCACATGCAGTACAGGGCTATTAAATGTCAGGTTTTCCATAGAGAGAGGAAAAAAAACAACAGTAGTTTGAAATAAGAAGAAGATGATTAGTAAGTCAGTTAATTTATCAGCACAAATATAAACCACTGGTCTTAATGTTAGATTTCAGAATCATTTGCACAGCACTCATGAGTTGTTTTTATATCATTTACGTTAAAATATCTCAGTGGAAGATGTAGAATAAAATATATTCTGAAACTAAAATGTAAAATGTTTCAGAGATGACAATTTTGATCTTTCTTCCTGAATTACTGAAACATTTTTACATGGTAGAAGAAAAAACTGTCATAAAAAAACATCTTAGGTCAGTGTTGATTCAGTACATCTCATTAATACAACCACAGCAGTGGTGATACATGCCCTGCCAGCCATCCTTTTATTGACATTCTTCTGCTTCTGAACAACCCAAGGGATTTCCGAAGCAATGACTTGGCAACACCTTGTTGTTCAAAGCATGCAATTATCTAGATCTCCAAACAACTAGAACCCAAAAAAGTTGGGATGCTGGGTGAAATACACGTAAATAAAAACAGAATGCAATTAATTGCAAATCTCATAAACAAATATTTTATTCACTGTAGAACATATAATTGGGACAAAAACAACAAAAGGCTGGAAAAATATGTGGTACTAGGAAAAAAATAGATAGACAACTGACTTGCCACTACATCACATGACTGGGTATAAAAAGAATATTCTTGAGAGGCAGAGTCTCTCAAAAGGAAAAAGGGGCAAAGGTTCACCTGGTCTAAAAGCTGTCAATTAACTGTCGGTTAAATTGTTCCTCAATGTAAACTTCAATGTAATCATCAAAAGATATAATGTCATAGATGGACTGAGGCAAAATAGAAAACTTTTCTGTATCAAAATTTTAAATTCTTCTTGGACAACACGGTCAACGTGTCCTGCGGACTCAAGACAAGAGGGACCATCCAGCTTGTTATTAGTGCACAGTTCAAAAGCCTGTATCTCTGATGGTATGGAAATCTTACATATCTACATATCAATGCTGAATGCTATATAGAGGTTTTAGGACAATATATGCTCTCATCTAGTCAATGTCTCTTTCAGGAAAGGCCTTGTATATTAAACCACATGCTACATCCTTCACAACAGCATGGCTTTGCAGAAGAAGAATCCAGGTGCTGAACTTGCCTGCCTGCAGTCCGATCTTTCCCCAGTAGAATTTTTTTTTATATGCACTGCGGCCGTCAAGTTCTAAATGCGTTTATAATTTTCATGAAATGGTAAAATTTCTGACTTTAAACATCTGATAAGTGTTTTGTGTCCTATTGTAAATAAAATGCAGGTCTATGAGATATGCAAAACATTGCATTTGGTTCTTATTTATACTTATTTACATTTTACACAGTGTCTCAAGTTTTTGGAAATTAAAAACTATGCTTAAACTTTAAAAACTATGCTTAAACAACTGTGTAATCTCATGGTGCCATGATTAGACCATGGTTATACTTGACAAATATTACCCAGTAATTCCATATTGAGTATTTTGTCAATCTTTACTATCTATACCCTTCATTTATTTTTTAGGAATTTCAATTTCAAGTTTACATTGGCATAGTCTGACATAGAAAATAGATAACTACAATATAAAAAGCTGGCCATTTGGATGTTTTTAATCTGCCTGTTGAACCAACAAAAATCTGAAAGGACAGAACATGTAATCTTTGTAACCATTTCTGGAGGCAGAGCCCAAGCTCCTGATGCTAAGCAGATCACTGCAGCAGTTGGATTGGGAGATCAAGGCTCTACTGAAGTGGCAGACTGAGGGTGTTAAGGCCCATCTTTCTTTTAGACCACAACAGGTTCTGTAGGCTGGTACTTTGCTTGATCACCACTTGTTCTAACCCCACAGCTCAGAGGACAGACAGAATGTGAGACCAGACCAGACAGGGGACGAGACGGAAATGGAAGGTTCAGGAGCCGCCATGTACACCGGCCGGAACGTGGGTTCAGGAGCTGCCTGGGACACCTCCCAGGGCGCGGGTTCAGGAGCTGCCCTAGGCGCAGGTTCAGAAGCAGAAGGGGCAGATGCTACTGTAATGTCCTCAGCTGCAGGGCCTGTGGTAAAGTCCACGGGTGCAGCCAGTCTGCTGGTGTGTCGGGGCAGACGTGTTTCCACTCCGAAGTGCTAGGTGGCGCCAGAGCGTCCGCAGGGCTTGAGAGCGAAAAAAATGCTCCAAGCAGGCTAAGCGGTGTAGCTGCCTCTGACATGGGAAATAGAATGTATATAAATGTTTATGTTAACTGAAGCCAAGAGGATGTGCTGGACCCAGGAGGAGACCTGAAGCTTAAAGTGTTTGCTGTCTCCCTTCAGTGATGGGGAATGACCACTAGGATCAGTACCTGTTTTTGCTCATAGGGTTGTGCACTGGCCAGTGTTTTGTGTTTACCCTATGACTTGGAGCTGGAAACCTTATGCTGTTGGTTGCTTACCTAATCAGAAGCACGGGCCATGCTAAACATCTGATGAAACACTTTCTTCTCAGTCACTTAGGCTAGACAAATTTTGTCAAAAGTATCCTATCTCCCATGACGGCAGATCATACAGATCTCTACACACAGGGCTCAGTTGATGGCCAAAAGTCCTCTACTTACTCAACTTGGTGTAACAGGTGCTTGCTGGGTGTATTTCATCATACAAATCATACTTCACACCTAGGTTGCCCCAAGATGCAGCGCATTCTGTGAAGTGTTTGGCAGTAGGTCTTTTGCAAACTTTAAGTAAAAAGAGAATCAAAGAGAACATAGACTTCACCCCCCTCGAAAGCTAGCTGACCTGGACGTTTTCTCAGATGGCCGTATGTGGTGGTCATTATCGTCTTCTGGCTCATCTCAAACTAGGCACACATGCAGCTCTTTGTCATCCTCCTCATCTTTAATTTCACCGTTATTTATGGCAGACTAAATAAAGCCTGTAATTTGTCTGTTTTTTAGCCAAGAATAGGGCAAGAGTGGGATGTGATATCCTTCTTAGCTAAGGACGTTTTGCCAGATCATGCTCTGTCAACTTATATATTTGTTTCTTCAAATATATGATATGGAATTTGGTAATTTGGCCATCAGCTGTCATCAGCTTATAAAGTCCCAGAAGGCAGATTCTCATCTAAGTAAATATTTCTCTGGGTTAAGCAGTACAGAAGATCTCAGCGATAAACAAGTTGCATTTTTCCTTTATCAGGGTGTGATGCGCTGATGCAAAAAGCAGAAAGTGTTTATAAGATTGTGATCCCTACTCTGTTTTGAGAACATGTAATACAACTAGCACATGACCGCATATTCATATCAACATGCTTGTAATGTCCTATAGACATTGAGCTGTGATATTCTGTAAAAAGAGATTGGTGCCACCTACTGGCAATGCTCTATATGCAGTATATGTAGTCCTTAGTTGATGATGTCATAACTATGGGTCTGTTCGTGTATCAGCAAGAAAAGCATGGTTCTCTTCCCCTCCTGAAATCTTTAAACATCTTCACATTTTGACCTTAGATGGCATTGTCGGTATGTAAGATATGTTCTTTGCTGTTTATATATCCATATAGTGGAACATTTGAGCATTATGTAGATGTAAATGTATTTAGCAGTTTGATTTAACCAATGCTAATTGTGCTATCTTACTCAGCTTTGCTCCTCCTTGTTCTTTTAAGGCATAATCCATTTAGTGATGTTATGTACAATGCTTATACTTTAATTTCATAAGTCACTGGTCCCTTTGGTCATGTTTCAAGTTATATTACTGGAGCTGGAATGTGACAGAGTATTTTGTTTATTTCTTTCTCAGTTTTACCCTACTCCAAGTGCTTTCAGTAAACAAAGATTCACATATCATCCTGTCAGTGTAATTATTTGGAGAGGAGTTTAGCTGTCTGTCAACATAAGCAAGGCGCTTTAGCAGAGGGCAGAACAATGCTGAAGGTTTAACATACTCGAAATGCAAATGATGATGGTTCAGTTCATCTGTGTACTGATTATAGACATGTTAATTCTGTCACAGTCTCTGACTCTTATACGTTGCCTAGGATTGATGAGTGTTTTGATAATGAATGTACTGGCAAGTTCCTTTAACTTCTCGTGCATCAGATATCTCTGCTATTATGCAGTATACAGTTATGCCATTTGCTCTTAAAAATGCTTCAGCTACATTCCATCCAAGACTAGTTATTTTCTGGTGTTTCAAATTGTTCTGCTTTTCTAGACAATCTTTACATGTCAGACTCGCAAAGTGTGAGTTTGCTTAAGCTACTGCAACCTACTTCGTTGAGTTGGTCAAGTTGGTCGCTGATTTTTAGCCATTACTGGCTGATTTTGACAATGTTAAGGCACTTCTCTATAGTACTCCTGTTCTAGCAGCTCTTGATTTCGCCAAACCTTTTAAATTGGAGGTGGATGCAAGTAATTCTGGGGCGGATCACACTATGTGTTACTTCACCCATAAGTTTAATAAACATCAGCTCAACTACTCCACAATTGAGAAGGAGACTTAGCCTTATTGTTGTCTTTACAACATTTTGAGGTTTACATTAGTTCTTGTCCACTACCAACGACTGTGTGTAACGAACATAACCCAAAACAACTTCCAACTAGAAGAAACAATTACTAGCTACCAGCTTGAACTAGTTTGGTTTTTGCCAGGTGCTACCTTAAGCTAGATAGCTAATATTAGAGCCCTGGTTATTTAAAGCTATACAGAACTGATTATTGAGTATCTTGGCCATGGAGCAGAGTTGGTGCTGTGTTAAAGTGAATAAAAGTCCAGAGTCCAGAATGCCAGATGGTAGATGGACGGCTGGATGACTGGACAAACGAATGAAAGAACTCAGGATGCAGGACAGGCTTGGTCTTTGGGCCCCACAGTTTTCCCTCATATGCACCGCTTCAGGCATCAAACACGATAAAACTTAGTCAAGGAAATAGATCCCCTTAATTGAGCAGACAAACAGAGTTTCTCAAAAAAGGAATCACCAAAGTGGAGAGCATTTGCCATTCTGGTCACCCTCCCTACTTCCTGGTTGGCTCCCACTTTATAGTCAAGCACACGGTTACTTCACTACAGACCCCCAGAGGCTGGGAGGAGGAAATCCAACCAAAAATAACCATGTTGGGAAACCCCTTTTGGTTAAATACCCCCCTCAAGCGATGACCCAGCCTGTCCAAAATACCTCCTTAGGTTTTCCACATGGATGATGTTGGCAAGACTATGATCCTCAGAAAAGGACATCCTGTAGTTGACAGCATTAAGTTGCATTCATCACTTTGGCAAGCCCTTGCCATTATGCTGATAGTTTGGTGGCAACACCCTCATCAACCCAGACCAAGTTCCCCTCACTGAATGCCTCACCCCGTCGGCGACCTTGCCAGAGCAGATCTTGCTGCCTCTCGATCGTGCTATAAGCTGACTGGGTGGGATCTGGCCTTTGAGTTTCCGTCCCAATGCTACCTCGACTGGTGTGAACCCTGTACTTTACTGCCAAGCTGTCTTGATGGCAAAGCGGAACTCTGGGAGCCACTGATCCCACAGCCAATGTTTATCACTGACATAGTAGGCAATCATGGTTTTAAAGGGGTTGTTTCTGTCAAATTAGTCTGAGGGTGGTAGGCGGTGGTCAGTCTTTGGATGTTGCCCCACTGCTTACAGATGTTACGTATGAGATGAGATGTGAAGTGTGCTTTGCAATCTAAAAGCAAATATGCTAGGGTTTCTGATCGAGTAAACACCTGGTCAACCAAGATGGGAGAGATCTCTGGAGCTCTGGCAACCCTAAGTGAAAAGAGCTCTACCCACTTGCTGCAGTAGTCTACAATTACTAGCAGGTGCTCGTTCTGCAGCATACTCCTTGGCAGCGGGCCCATAAGGTTGATGCGAAGCATGTAACCCAGCTCTACAACTGGGGTGGATTGTAACAGGCCAGACAGCTTGATTAGATGTGGCTTGTACTTCTGGCAGACTTCACATGCCTTGCAGTATTCCCACACATCCTTCTTCATTGTTGGCCAGTATGCCCCCTTCAACAGTTGTAGAAGTGTCTTTGTTTTTACTAGGTGCCCACTCAATGGGTTGTCATGTAACAACGTTACATCTCCTCTTCCGGTACTGGACTGAGAAGTCAAACCCTGCAGCTGGGTGGCCCACCTGGTTAGCCCTAATGTGGGCTTCGGATGATTGAAAACCCAGGTGAGCGCAATGTGGTCCATGAAGACAATGAAGTGCCGTCCTTCCAGGTAAACCCTCCACTTCTCTGCATCCCATACAACTGCAAGACACTCCTTCTCCGCTGTGGAGTAGTTTTTCTCAGCACCTCTGAGAAGCCTCGATGCATAGGCGACCACCTGTTCCTGCCCGTCCACTTCCTGGGTGAGGACAGCCCCCAGTCCCACATCACTTGCATCGGTCTGCAGTTGTAATGGCCAGTAAAGTCTGGTGGTATCAGCACTGGTGCGGTGGTGACGGCTTTTTTTTTTTTTTTCATGACTGCATTCCTCCATCCAGGTCCAGGTGGCATTCTTCTTCCTTTAGAATAGCCACTCTATTGGCAAATTGTGAAATAAACCTTTGATACCAGTCTGCCATGCCCAAGAACCTCTGCACCTCCTTGAGGGACTGAGGTGGTGGAAAGTCCCTCACTGCTTCCATCTTACTGTGCCCAGTTCTTATGCCCTCACTGGAGACTACATGGCCCAGAAAGGTGAGGGAGGTTTGAACAAGATTGCATTTTTCTAGGATCAAGGTCAAGCCAGCATAGTGCCATCTCTGGAAAACTTATTGAAGATGGAGAAAATGTTGTTGGACTGAGGAAGAGTAGATAACAATGTCATTGATGTAAACAAAAAAAACCCTCTGCAATCCCCTTTGCAGCACAGGTTTGTCCATCAGCCAGGAGGAACTGCTGGTCACCACAAGGTTTTCAAACTTCCTTGCCTCCCCTCAACATGTCCCACATGGATTCCTGCATCAGTGAGTAGCTGCTGCCAGTGTCAACGAGGGCATTGATTCCCCGCCCTCAGATGCACAGGGGCAATGGGCTCATGGGGGCACAGGGGCAGGCTAGAGGAGTTTGGCCTGAGCTGAGTGGTGATCCAGACCCTTCCAAACAGGCTTAGGAGGTCGCTTCTCATGTCTAGACTGACATCCCTGACTTGGGATGGCAGAGAGTCCCATGCGGAACTAGAAGTTGCCATATTAAAACCAAACAAACACTGTTACAAACAGCAAAAACTGCTGTTCGGCACCACCATGTAACCCGCCCTCCTAGTGCTGTCTAGAAGAGTAACTACAAGGATATCTCATGTCTAGACTGACATCCCTGACTTGGGATGGCAGAGAGATCCCTTCCCCCAAGGGTTTTGGCAGTCCCATGCAGCAGACTGGCAAGTCTGGGGTCACAGTTACAGAGGATGGCCTGCAAAATTTCCTTCTCAGGCAGGTTTGGGCTCCAACGCTGCCACAGCGCTCTGTATTGGAAGACACAATCTCTAATGGACTCCTGGGATCCTTGTTGATTCTCATGCAGACACCTCTCTACCTCAGCCTCATAGTCATCAGACAGGAAAGAATGCAGGAATGCCAACTTAAACTGTCCCCATGTTCAAATGGCTCTTCTTTCTGCTTGCCACCAGGCCTTTGTAGTGTCTAGGAGAGCTGGTGCGATGGCAGCTATAACTTCAAGGTCCTCCAGGGGTCTGACTGTCAGGAACTCTTCACACTTCTCAATAAATATCAGTGGATCTTGCTCTTCATTGCACCCCCCAAACCCGGGGAACTCCAACTTGATGGGGCGTCTCCAAGCTGAAGTCACCACACAAGCACTGGCAGAAGATGATTGAGCTGGCGGAGGCAATGACAACTGCTGAGTTGGTGGATAAGGGGCAGGCCTAGGAGTAGATGCCAGCGGGGCCAGTGCTTGTCGAGCTGACAATCTCTACGAGTCAGGCAGTCGACAATGGATCTCCGCAGCTCTTGGATCTCCAAGCTGACCTCATTGCGTAGCCTCTCTGCTTGCCTCCGCTGCTGGTAAGCCAGCCTTTCTTCCAGGGTGTGTATGCACTGCTCTAGCCCCTCTTGGATGTTGTGCATGGTCTCCCTCAGTGTGGTGATTTCATCTAATGAGTGGTGAAGTTCTTGTACCTTGCTTTCTAAATTAATGACATTTTCCTCCAAAGTCTGCAGGCTTCTGGCCAGCAAAGGCCACCACCACCAGTGGGGGAGGAGGGGGAAGTGACCAATCAGGTGGTTCACAACCTGCACTCACCTAATCCTCCTCCTCCTCATCTGAACCAATGTAGAGGCCACTCAGGGTGTCAATGACCTCACTGACCATGTCCTTCCAGGTAACAAAAGGGTCAGCAGTGAAATCCAGACCCGGCGACACACCCTCCTCTATCTCGGAACTAGAAGTTGCCATATTAAAACCAAACAAACACTGTTAGAAACAGCAAAAACTGCTGTTCGGCACCACCATGTAACCCGCCCTCCTAGAGCTGTCTTGCAGAGTAACTACAAGGATATTTCTAAGGTTCGGGTAGCCTTGCACCGTGTAACAGCATTGGATTTGGGAAAGTCAACCAAGGAGAGGGAGAGCTCCCACAGAAAGACACTGCAGACCCAAAAAATGCAAGGAAACCAATGTCTCAAACAGGTCACCACGCGCAAACAACACAATCTCCCAATGCAATCCCACCCCACAGGAACACAGCTATGTACAATTACAACCAAACACTCCACAAAGATATGTTTCGAGTATCTGGCTATGGAGCAGAGTTGGTGCTGTGTTAAAGTGAGTAAAAGTCCAGAGTCCAGAATGCCAGATGGTAGACGGACAGAAGGATGGGCTGATAGACGGATGGATGGCTAGACAAATGAATGAAAGAACTCAGGCCCATGACAGGCTCGTCCATGGGCCCCACAGTTTTTTCTACATACACCGCTTTAGGCATCAAACACAATAAACCTTGGTCAAGAAAACAGATCCCCTTAATTGAGCAGACAAACAGAGTTTCTCAAGAAATGGGATCACCAAAGTGGAGAGCATGTGCCATTCGGGTCACACTTCCTACTTCCTGGTTGGCTCCCACTTTATCCTCAAGCACACAGTTACCTCACTACAGACCCCCAGAGGCTGGGAGGAGGAAATGCAACCAAAGATAACCATGTTGGGAAACTCATTTTGGTTACACTAGTTTGTGTGCATATGAGCATAGGCACAGGAGGAGCATGGAAAGCCAATATTTAATGATATGCAGTATTTACCACACAATGTTATCATGCATTCTTCAAAATACAACCATGGCATTTTGGCCAAACAAGTTGCAGTTTCATCAGCCATTGTTTTTCCAGCAGATGATCTAAAACAGAGGAGATAGTGCTTCTTGACTGATACTTGTGCTTTTTTTGTAATTAGATGAATATGATGTTTCATACTAGCTTTGCACTTAAAAAAATGACAAAAAGAGACAGATCTACTGCGTGCCCATTTGACCAAGTAGCCATATTTTAAACATTTTATACATTTATATAAGTTTGCGACCATTAAATCATTCTCATGTGCAACCATGCCTCCTTACCCCCTAGTACAAACTTAGACCCCCTATCCGTGAACATGCAGTGATGCTTGTGAAGAATAAGCTGTATTTTCAGCATATTGCTACTGAAGCAGCTAAACTACATTTAATATGGTTAAAGCTCTGTGGAATCCCATTTCATCAGTTCTGGCACTATTGGTTAAAATTAAGTGGAGTTGAGAAGTTGATTCCATTGATTCCATTGATTCTAAATTCTAGATTCGGAATTGACTCAAGAGAACAACAGGATGCGGTTGCACAATATTAATATAAACATACAACCAATCAGCAGATAGCTACATTTTTACATCAAACACATTTGGATTGGTTACCCTCTGTACTCAGAATCGTTAAGCCTTGCAGTGAAAAAAATCCATAGTGATCCCATTTGTAAAGCAGTTTTAGTGTGTTATTGATCTGAGCACCTTTATAGCTTACAGTAATTAATGCAGTGCCCCATAACTGGAGCATGTCTCTTGTCTGGTGCGGTTTGTGGCTGCTGTAGTCATCACAAAATGTATTGAATAAGTAAGGCATGGTGACCAGTCCATGTCATTATGACTTTATTTCCAGAATAGCTTCAAAAGAGCGCATACAACAACTTGCCCAGCATTAACATGATACACATTAATTTTTTAGTGTTTTAAGCAACAAGTCTGTAATGGTATTAATACAACTTTGAATATAATGAGTTTATTGTTTATAGTTAAGGCCTGCCTGTAGTCAGAAGTTTTTATAAGAGAGGCCAAAAGAGACTGACATGATTCACAGGAAGTACTAAAATAGTACATAGAGTACTGGTTTGTGTTTTTATTTTGGTTTGTGAAATTTGTAAAATGAATGAAACATTGTAACAACTAAAGCAGTCATCCTGCTCTAAGCACATTCAGAATTGATCAGAATTGACTTACATGATGACATATGGAAAGCAAAGGCTATAAATATCAAATCTGAACATTCATATACAATGATGAGTTTAATTAGTAGATCATTTGTAGATGTGTGTTCTCTAGAGCACTGCAAGAAGCAACAAAGAAACAAATATATTACAAGCAGATATACCCTCATTTAAGCATGCATCCAATTGAAAGTACCCACTATATACAGTTACATATCCCCTTTGTTTCCTTTGTAAAGATAAACTTTTTTCTTATTTCTTTAGTTTGCACACCATATATTACGGGATTCAATAGCAGAGGCACTACATAAATAAATAAAATAATAATTAATAAATAAATGCCCTCTTTGCAGTCAACTGGTCCATACAATTGGCCAGTGAGATTAGTTTATCCAGAGATAATCCATCAATATCGACAGGCCATCTCACAAAAGAGGTTGAATTTAAACCATTATGGAAAGTAACTAATAAAGCAGGTTCCTTCCAACTACTCCCTGCTGCAAGAGTATGAAAATCTAGAGCATACATAGCAACTGAGTATTACTCCAACATAACTTAGCTCTGACATAACTTTTTAGTGCACATGCGCGAAAAGTGCGTGCAGCCTTTGCAGTAGCTCCCGGTTGTGTATTAGTTTTTTTCTGTAGTTTTATCTTAATAATATTTATTTATTTTTACAAAGTAACTCAGTGAAGCTGTGCCCTCTCAAATCATGCTAGTAGAGAGAGTTTTGGTCAGTTTGTTCGAAAGTTGTACTTTCACTCTCCTGGTGCAACACGGCGCAGCGGCATGGTCCCTTTGTTTACACCCGGGATCAGCTGATCATGCTGAAGCCGGCCGGCATGGAGACCAGGACCGCTAACATCCCGAGGAGCTTTGGAGACGGACGCACAGGGGCTGTAGAGGAGGAACTAAACAGCGCACGGGGAAAGCGTGGGCGAAGAGACGGAGGCTTATGGAGAAAAAGGGATATAAGCCACGTCTTCCCACTCTCATCATGGGCAACGTTAGATCTCTGGCTAATAAGACGGACGAGCTAACAGCGTTGGCCATGAGTCAGAAGGAGTACCGGCAGTGTAGTTTAATGTGCTTTTCGGAGACATGGGTACACCAGAACATTCCAGATGAGAATGTTTCAATCGCTGGCGTGTGACGTCATTCACTCCACCATAGCACGTCTTCAAACTCAACACCCGATTGCCTTCATTGCCATATAAGGTGACTTCAACCATGTCACTATGGCCAGGACATTACCAAACTTCACTCAGTATGTGGACTGTCCCACCAGAGAGGAGAGAACACTGGACCTGCTGTATACTAATGTTAAGGATGCACACAGCTGCTCCCCCTCTGGGTGGATCTGATCATAACTTGGTCAGTCTTAGCTCAAAGTATGTGCCTCAGGTGATGAGTCAGCCTGTGACTACGAGGACAGTGAGGAGATGGTCAGAGGAGACTTCTGAAGTGCTGCAGGACTGCTTTGAGTCTACAAACTGGACAGCACTCTATGAGCCTCATGGAGAGGACATTGACGGGCTCACAGAGTGCATCACAGACTACATCAATTTCTGTGTGGACTCCACTGTCCCAACCAGGACTGTTAAATGTTATCCAAACTACAAGCTGCGGGTAACAAACAATATTAAAGCCCTCCTCAACAAGAAGAAGAGGGCTTTCAGAGCTGGAGGAGGTGAGAACGATTCAGAAAGAGCTGAAGAGAACCACCAGGGAGGCTAAGAACAGATATAGGATGAAGCTGGATTGGAAATTCCAGCAGAACAACATGAGGGATGTATGGAGTGGAATGAGAACTATCACTGGCTTCAGATCCAGCAACAACAGGGGAGTAGAGGGCAGTGTGGACAGTGCTAACGAATTTGTTTTTTAACAGATTTGACACTGCAAGCCCTGACCTCCCCCTCCCTGACTCCTCTGCTGCCAGGCCTCAACAGCCCACTCCACTCCCTCCCCCTCCTGATAGCCTCCCACCCTCCTGTGATAGTCCACTTCATACCTCCTCTCCTCCCCCACCAGTCACCTCTACAGTGAATCTCATAGCTGACCAGGTGAGAAGACAGCTACAGAGACTTCACACGAACAAGGCTGTAGGCCCTGATGGTGTCCCCCCCAGGGTGCTTAAAGTCTGTGCCACCCAACTTTGTGAAGTCCTGCAGCATGTCTTCAACATGAGCCTGAGTCTCCAGAGGGTCCCTGTGATGTGGAAGACGTCCTGCATTGTTCCTGTGCCAAAGACGCCGCGGCCCAGTGACATCAAGGACTGGCGAGACCTGGATCAGCTCCGGCCCATGGTCCAGCCACTTCTAGACCCCCTCCAGTTCGCCTACCAGCCTCATCTGGGAGTTGAGGATGCCATCATCTACCTGCTGAACCGAGTCTACGCTCACCTGGATAAGCCAGGCAGCACTGTGAGGACCATGTTCTTTGACTTTCTTCAGTGCGTTTAACACCATTCAGCCTGCTCTTCTGGGTGACAAGCTGAACGTGATGCAGGTAGACGCCCCCCTCATGTCCTGGATTGTTGACTACCTGACTGGCAGACCACAGTATGTACGTCTGCAGCACTGTGTGTCAGACAGAGTGGTCAGCAAAACTGGAGCCCCGCAGGGAACTGTCCTCTCTCCCTTCCTCTTCACCTTCTACACCACTGATTTCAACTACTGCACAGAGACCTGCCACCTTTAGAAGTTCTCTGATGACTCTGCACTAGTTGGATGTATCAGCAGGGGTGATGAGGATGAGTACAGGGCGACGGTGAATGACTTTGTTGCGTGGTGTGAGCTGAACCATCTGCAGCTCAACGTGACAAAGACAAAGGAGCTGGTGGTGGACCTGAGGCATGAGCACATGCACATGAGCCCTGTTTTCATCAGGGGGGTCAGTGTGGACACAGTGGAGGACTATAAATATCTGGCCGTGCACATTGACAATAAACTGGACTGGGCTAAAAACACTGACGCCCTCTACAAGAAGGGCCAAAGTCGTCTCTATTTTCTGAGGCGTCTGAGGTCCTTCAACATCTGCAGGACTATGCTGAGGATCTTTTACTGAGTTTCCAGTGCCATCCTATACGCTGTTGCATGCTGGGGCAGCAGGCTGAGGGTGGCAGACGCCAACAGACTTAATAAACTGATCCGCAGAGCCAGTGATGTTGTGGGTGTGGAGCTGGACTCGGCAGTGTCTGAGAGGAGGATGCTGTCTAAGCTGCAGGCCATCATGGATAATGGCTCCCACCCTCTTTATCACACAGTGATGAGACGCAGGAGCACATTCAGTGCAAGACTCATTCAGCCAACATGCACTACAGAACGCCACAGGAGGTCATTCCTACCAGTGGCTATCAGACTTTATAACTCCTCCCTTAACATACGACACATTTCACATGTACAGTGATCCCAGTAGAACACTAATTTAATTATGTGTGCAACAACTCAAATGTGCAATAACTTTCCTACTTCTAAACTCTTACTGCTGTATACAGTATATCTGTACTTATTATTATAGACACAGTCACTTTATATTTTATTCTTCTATTGTAGTATAAGACAAATTTCTTTTATGTTGTAAATTATTACTAGAGTGTTTATTCTTCTACATAACCGGGTGCTACTGTAAAAACTGCAATTTCCCCCTGGGATCAATAAAGTATTTCTGATTCTGATTCTGATTCTGATAATTCCCCCTCAGAATGATCTTCATTAGAGTGGTCAAATGCTGATTTGAACTACTTTACAAAAAGATCATACGTGAGCTTTTGGGCCCTGGACCAGATAGAAGTGGCCCAGTCTAAAGCATTACCAGTCAAACATAAAAAACAAAAATAATATACAAGCCTTATCTGAGTTATTCTGAGAATTATCAAAGAATATGCAACATTTTACCAAAAATCATCCACATTGATTTAGAGATCCATACATTTTTCATGTTTGCTTACAGCAAAAGTCTTAGTAACCATAGTGCCAGATGAAAAACAACAAGATTGTTAGCTGATAAATTGTTGACACTAAGCTGCTGAAGTTGGGCTGAAAATGAACTTTAAAAAAAATATTTGGATGAAATATTACAATGTTTATTAAATATAGAATTATGCATTTATTTTTAGTTAATAAAAGCCCAACAGTTTTTGGCAATTAGGGTTATGCTGCTGCTCACCTTGGCTTTGTACGACAATTTAGTCAGTGAGTCAAGCAATTGTTATGTTGTCCTAGCATCTGACCCTAAGACCCAATCAAGGCGTGGAGGTCTTTATTAACTATTCTGTATTATTTTGTAATTTTTTTTGGAATGCGGCTATGCCTAAATAAACTCTCAGATATTAAAGATGTAAAAAGCTTTCCTGGGCATTAGACACACATTCTCCGAACGTCTTTCTCAGGCCCCCACCCCCCCCTCCTCGAACGGGAGTGAAGCTTTAAATATTCATTCTAATAGAATATGAACTCTTAATTCAGTGTCCTTGGTTGTTTTGTGCTCAATAATAACAGATTTGACTACAAAATGATATCAACCGCACAAACTCAAACACAAACACAAATTTTCAGTTCATTATTACAGGAGAAAGAATTAGAACAGCAATGCCTTTTAGAATCAACCTACTTATGTGATAGTACATAGACTGCTGTGTTTATACATTGTTTCTTTAGTGTTCCTGCACCTTTCAGACTAAGTAAACTAGCACTTTTGATAGCAGTGTGGAATTTCTATTCTTATCCCATTGTTCTTACATTGGTTTGAAACATTTGTGAAGTGAATGAAGCATATTTTTAAAAACAGTACTATGACTAAAGCAGTAATGCTGCTCTAAGTACTTGTTTAGAACTGACATACATGATAACATATGGAAAGAAAAGGCTGTGAATATCAAATATGGACATGCACATTCATTTGTAGATACATAGTAATGTTTTCTAGAGCTCTGCAAGAAACAACAAAGAAATGAGTATGAGTAAGCAGACATGCATTCATTAAAATGTCTCCAGTTGAAAGTAACCGTTATTGTTTTGCTCTTCTAAATATTCCTCTTACTTTTTTTAATGAAAGGACAATGATTTATCCCCTTGATTTCCTTTGAAAAGATAAACTATCTTTTGTCTTATTTCCTTAGTTTGTACACCATATATGATGGGATTCAGTAATGAAGGCACAATATTAAACAGAATACTAGCAATTTTCCTGCTTTCTGACATGTCAGGAAAGCGATAGAGAATAATTACAGTGAATCCAGAGACCATCATGATGGCATACACAGCCAAATGAGTGCTGCAGGTTTTCAAGGCTTTGCTGTTGAGTTGTTTGTTTTTGCTTTTCAAACAAGCAACGGCGATCCTGACATATGTTATTAAAATCGTTCCAATAGAACAGGTGAGCAACAACGCAGTGAAGGAAAGCCCATATATGTTATTAATTGATATGTCCTCGCAGGACAGTTTGAACAGACTTGGATTGTCACAATAAGGATTAAAAATGGCTGAGGTACAGTGAGACAGGCGTGCAGTGAGGCCTATCAGAATTCCCACCAGAACTGCTGGCACTCCCCAGGCTGATACAGTTAATTTAACTATAGTTTTATTGGTCATTATGGTGGTGTATTGCAAAGGATTGCAAATGGCTACATACCTGTCGTAGGCCATAATCATTAGTATAGTGTGTGAAGTTGCACCAAAGAAATGACAAACATATGCTTGAATGATACATTCCAGATAAGTGATGTAGCGGTCTGAGGCCTCTTTGAAAGTGTATCTCAGTATCATTGGTATAACAACACTAGGTCCTATTGTATCGTTCAGAGGCAGGTTGCAAAAAATGATGTGCATGGGATCATGTAGTTTCTTTTCAAGCAAGATTAAGAAGATAATGGTAGTGTTAGATACCACTATAAAGACATACATCATGAGCAACAAGATGAAAACAACATAAGATGACTGAGGGGCCATTTTGAATCCCTCAATCGATAGTGTGTGGTATCTGAAGGTTTGATTATCCATTGCTGCTCTGTGATTTCTCAAAACCTGAAAAAGACAGTCAGTTAACTGTTAAATAAAACAGTTCAATTCTACAGTAATGGTCTTTCAGCACCAAATATTATCCATGTTTGTTTTATGATTTTTATGAAAGTTTCATTCAATATTCAAGAAATGTATTCAATTAAAATGTGGTATTATGCCCGCCCCTTCCAACTGAGCTTCAAATTGAAGACCCAGCTACTGAACTAAAATATCTAACTAGTATCTTTCATTGTAAGGGCCACTTTATCTTTGTCCTATCTTCATGTCAAAGTCTAAATTGCAGTGTAACAGCTGTTCTCTTCAAAACAAATACGAGAAAACAAATAATACTGCCATAACACACAATATTATTACTTACATGCAGATGAGTACACACACTTTCAAAGCTGTTTGGTCACAAATCATGACAGAATTGTGAACAAAGTGAACAAAGTATCTTTGTCCTGGGCCACTGTATCTTATACGCTCCCCCTCTGAAAGAAAAGGCGCATGTCGTAATTTTTATCTTGTAGGTTTCAGTAATGATGTCAACTGAAAGCTGGCTCATAACAACAGTCTCTATTTATGGCAGGTGTCCCCTTGAGCCTGGTTAGAGTAAAAAACAATTTAAATGTATTAGATATTCTATTCTGTATGCTAACATTCAACATTCAAAATGTAACATTCAAGGTCCATGAGTGTAACATGGGCGTGAAGGCCACACTTTGACAAAAAAGGCCAAAACCTTATACTAATCTAAACATACTAAACTTAAAGTTAGTGTTGAGGATGCCTTAAATTTTTGAGATTTAACTTAAAATAATAGGTTTGTTGCAACGTTCATGATATAATAGTTTTTGTCATATTTGCATCACAGCATAATACATTTTCATTATGAAATGTGAAAACAAATGCTAACATTTGTATTTATTTATGCATTTATTGTTATTTTTTCCCAAAAAAGACAGCTTAGCTTGTTAAATGATTAACTGCCTCAAGTCATTTTCTTACAATGCATAAAGTCAACGTCTTTGATTGCTCTATCAAGCTCAGGCAAGTTCAGCCAAGTTGCGTCACAGCTAGGTAATGCTGTTTCCAGTTAAGTCAAGTCCACGTCTTTGATTGCTCTATCAAGCTCAGCCAAGTTTAGCCAAGTTACATTGGACTCCCCTGCCAAGCTCAAGGTCAGTCTACATTTACAAGCCTGCAAATGGAGCTCAGCTTTTCCCCCGTGTGTCCTGATTCTTTACAGAATACTTGAGGGCCTACCACCTACACTAGCTGAACCTCATTTATGGACTGGGTGATAAGACCGTCCCGTTGCTAGACTACTCCTTCTGGCCCTGCGGAGAGCGCTGCTCTGCCAGCCTGAGGGCACTGATAGCTCTGGGGGCACTGATGCAGCGGGCTCCAACAGCTCAACCACTCTGCAGTGGACCTCCTTCACTTTGTTCGAGCCCTCCAGCCACTCCCAGCACCATCTACCGCTCCCCCAAGCCTGCAAGCATCCCCCTTCGCTGCCACTGAGGGGGCAGCTGCCGCTGAGGGGGGCGCTGCCCCTGAGGGCACCGCCGCCACCGAGGACACTAAAGCAGCGGGTGCCGCTGCACCTGTAAATATCGCTGCACCTGTGCCCTGGGTTTTTCCTGTCTTGGCCTATCTTTGTATTGGTCATAAAATGTGATCTAATTCCCAGTATGCACAAATTTAATTTACACAGTATACACAATTAAATTTTTTCATGTCTGGATACATCCATTAAACATTCACAGCGCTGGTGGAAATAGTAAATGAAACTTTGGATTTAATAACCAGTCGAACCTCCTTTGGCACCTATAACCTCCAGCAAGTGTTTGCAGTAGCTGTTGATCAGACCTGTACAACGTTCAGGAGGAATTTTGGACCATTGGATTACGCTTTTTGGCATTTTATACAATTTATCCAGTATTTGTTTCTAGGTTCTGACCTGGCTTTGAGTGAAAGGAGAAACAGAGAAAATACCAGTGTACCCTGAATATAATGTTGAATTAATACTGGGAAAAGAGTTCAGATTATATATACTTGCAAGCTACTGTTGGTGGTTACCGATGTGCATCCACATTAAATTCGGCGGGCCGTGCAGACCTCTACTGCGCATGTGCAGTTTGGTTGCTTCGCGCGGGTCCCGTGGTTCGCGCACTTGGGCTGCTGGGCGACACGCTGGTTGCCTCGGTGACGGCGCGCCATGCAGACCTCTACTGCGCATGTGCGGTTTGGTCGCTTCGTGCGCCTTGGTTAGATGAATGAAGCACGACTCACGTGCGCACGGTGAACCATTCACCAAACGAAACTTAACTGAACTTGAGTGACGGGGCTGTGTAGACCGTCTCAGCTGATCTTCATTCTCCGTGAAACTACTGTCTTGTGGAGCTGTTGCGGGTTGACCTCAGTTCAACCCCTGTCGGCTCTCTCGCGAGCGGCTTGGTTTAGGCCATGTCGTTGCTTCCGCAGTTCCGCGGCTGGAAAGCCCGGATGAGTCTGCCTCTAAGGGCCGACGCCCTGGAACAGCTTGCCGTCTTTGTTCAGAGTCAAGGAGAAGAGAGAGAGAAGTTGAGAGAGGTATCTCTCGTTTATAGAGCTCCTGAAGGGGGAGGGGTGACGTAGAGGCCCCCCTCTCATGCATATGCATCACTCGTGTTTGTCACAAAGCCAAGCGCATCACACTATCCTGATTGGCTGAGGGCAAAGCAGGCATCTTTTGAACTTTGAATCTTACATACCAGAGGAGAATACCGATTCAAACAGAATTAAAGAAAAGAAAACAAAAGAGTAGATTAAAATGGAAATAAACATAAATCTCCATTTGAATCAAGTGTCCTGCGTTCATCTGAGCTGCTGTAAATGTTTTGGTAAACGTAAGGATTTAAGTAGATCTTTAAGTTTACTAAATAAACTTACAAAACTTTTAACACACCGCTAAATTCTACCACTTATAACCACAATCAAACTTGTATATGAGGTTATGAAAACATTCAAACATTCAAAAGTTGACGTGGGACATTTGGCGTGAATCGTAAATTTTAGCTTGGATCAAACTCAGAGAATTTTGCTTGGAAAATCGAAGGTCTTGGAGAGAGAGAAGGAAATTAAAAACACAGTGTAGACATAAGGTGGACACATAACTTTACATATTTCACTGCCACAAATAGAGGAAAATTTCTATGAAAAGTTAATTTGGCTTATAAAGTCTGGTCCCTGCTACTGGTGTCAGCAGGAAGTGGGGGTAGGAGTTGAGGGGTCATAAATAGTTTTAGCCCTGTCTTATCTGATTTTTAGGCAGGATGAGAGGGGGTGGTGTGTGTCTGTATGAGAAGACTTCTTTGTCTCTGGAAATCGCTGGTTGACACAAAGTCTTAGAACAGACAAAATATGCTGTTCGCCAAATCAGAAAAAGTCAATGTATGGGTTTTGTGCATGGATCGCTACAGTCCCCCCTTTGATTTAGAAGGTTGCATCCTTGCAAACTTCTGAAGCACAGACGTCCAGGGTAGCTGTTGGGCATAACAGTTTAGACAACACAAAACATAACACAAACCTCTGTCACATGATCCAGTACCGAGATGCTTCTAGTCATTCTGGTTCAGCATGCATGAGCAAGTGGTGTAGTATTAAGTGGTGTTCTTACTGTAGTTGATTATCCTACTGCTAGTAGTAAGTTCTAACATTCACAAGTCAACGTGAGGCCATCCGTTAGATTGTTGAACACAAGAAGGCTATGGTCAATGCACTCTTGTTTGGAGAGGTGCTAGGTCACAAAGTTTCACTATGTTGTCTGCGATCAGTGACATTCTGTATACGGTTAGAAACTATTGGTTTTGGAGAGATTAGTCGAGTCACCCCCCTTTAGGAAGCAATTTGGCTAATCAGTTAAATTACTCTTGTGCTAAGTTCGTGACATCTTAGTGCTGATTAAAACCAGGTTCTCTGCTTACTCCTACAGTTAGTATAGCCCTATGTCTTATACTAAGTGTGCGTGATGAGCAGGTTGTAACCGAGTCGTTTGATCATTAAAGTGACACCCTTAGGTGTTTAACCGCTTAAATGACTAATAACTAATGGGAACACTGAAGTCCCCGACAAGTCCCATGGGGTTTGGTTTGACTGGTGTATCACAAATTTTGTGCTGAGTGGTTGGACAGTGTCCGGGTTTGTGTTAGAGGATTGAGAAAATACCCAACAGTGGTGTTTGATATTAGGCCAAGAATTAGAACTGCGAGTGGTTAAATCATTCTGGCGGGGAACACACATGCTTGGGGTATTATCACTCACAACATCAGGTGGTCTAGTGTGGGCTGGGAGATTCCTCAGATCATCCCAACTACAAGTGTTCAAGTCATTCCCACCACAAAGGGACAGGGCTTTGGCATAGTTTGTTAGTTTTTCCACCATGTATGGCTGATGTGCTACATGCTGGAAAACTTGGCGTTTTGCCCTTTGCAAGGAGTAATGGGTTTGCTTCACCCCCCTTTTGGTCTCTGGACCCACGAGCAGAGGAGAAGTGGGGGCCAGAGGGCCATGAGCTTTTGACCCATTTACGACATGTGTTAGTGGGGCTGGGTGGGAGGGAGAGGCTGAAAGCCCCATTTGCCCTGCAGAAGCAGTCATCACGGTGGGGGCCGTGGGGGTGGGAGGATGTGGGCATTTAGGCTGAGAGGATTGTTCATTTCTTGTGAGCTTACCTGGGGTTTCTGGGTACCCCCCTTTTGAGATTGGTTCGCCTGAAATGAACAATGGCCTGCCGACTAAGTGTTAAAATGACATGTCATGTCCTTGCTTTCGATCTACCTGGGCCGCTAAGACATAGGTGGGGGAAGCCCCTGTGAGCCCCTGTGGTGTCTGTTCCGGTGAATTAGGTTGGACCGAAGAGGACCAGTGCTTAGACAATGCAGGCTTGGTCTTGCCAGAGCATATGTTAGACATTACCTTTAACAATGTATGTGGACTGGTCAAATTTAGAGGTGGACATGCTGAACTATCTGAGGCGACTGAGCATGTGTCAGTTTCATCATTGTCCCTTTCTAGATCTTGCAGTATTTGTTCCAGACGTCTCACAACGTTAGGGTCAAGTTCATCTGTGTTTGATTTAGCACCACTGTTGTTGCTGTTACGCCTACGCTGATTACTAAATTTTACCGAGCCTGTCGAGTTGTGACAACTTGGAGCTTTACCAAAGGAATGTGTTGTTTCGTTAGGATGTTGATTATCCCTGCTACATTTCCGTGTTTGGTAGTTTTTGGAAAACGTGTGTTTTATGTCTCTACCTGTGCAGTTTTGGGTTGTACCAGACTCCAGCTGCTGGGAGCGATTACGATTCTGGTTCGATTGCAGAGATTGAGCATTGGTACGTTCATCAGACACCTGTTGATGTTTTGCAAACCCTTTTAGAGCTAAGTCACGCAGTTGCTTACTAGACAAGGTGCGTGGACATGCAGCAATCCCCAAGTGATAACTTGTGGTAGGGTGAAGGTTTTGGACAAACAGTGTCTTAAAAGTAAAATCTTCCTCCATACCTGGTTCATTTCTAAGACCAAAATATGTGTGGAAAAGACGTGTGTAGTACAGTTGAGGCGACTCGACCTTTTGTTGTTTAACCCTTAGAGCTGGTTCTAAGCCTGTCTGCTCTGAATGATTTGAAAATTCCTCTACCAGTGCCTGGCAGAGTGCATCATAGTTAGTTCTGACACAGTCAGACTGTCGCTCAATGAAGCTGCTAACTTCTCGGCTGGAAGTCACTTTGATCAGATAGATTTTTGCATCTACTGTAGCATTTGGGAACCTACGCAGGAAATATTCGATGTCATTCAGATAGACACTGACATTATTAAACCCTTCCGGTGTTGGTTCGAAGCGGTTTATGTTGCGTGCGATCTTATCTAGCTCCCGGTCTGGGGGATTTGGAGAAGAAATGTGGCCAGAAGGCTGGTGCAGCCTCGGAGTGGACGTGGGTCCATTCGTCGCAGGCAGTGCAGTTGCACTTCTTTGGGCACCGCTAGGATAAATTTTCATGGTTTGAGGGAGCTGTAGCTCTTCCTGAACACCACTAAAATTTTCCCCAGAGATTAGTTGTTGTTGCTGAGCTTCCCAAAGTTTAAATTGGGTCTCTTTCAGCTCCCTTTCAGTCCTTGATTGCTGCTGTTGGGACAACATTAGTTCACGTTTAGTCCTGACTAGTTCTTCTCTAGTGCTGTTATGTTGCAACCTCAACTGACCTAGTTTAGTTTTAGCTTGGTCAAGAAGTTCAATCGTTCCACGAACGTCATGGTCTAGTTTCTCAGCTCTAGCGCTGGAGGTACCTAGTTCTCTGTGAGTAGCTTTTAGTTGAGCTAGCAGTACAATAGCCATTTTACCTAATGTTTTGGTTAGGTCTTGACCTTCGTTGCTAGCAGCTGTAGATTGGGTTATACAGTCTAGCATCAGTGGCTCTAGGTTAAAGGCGCAGGTGTTTTGGATACCGGCTGAGTAGTTTGGCAGCAGGTCTGTAGTTAAGTCCTTCAACATTGCCTCTGCATGGCACAGTGGGTCTCTGCTTCTGGCAAAGATTGACTGGGGTTCACCCATCATGTTTAGTTAGTTAAGCAGGTGAGTTTAAAATTTAGTGCTTCTAAATTTTCACTCGTATCTGTGTTTAACCCAGCTACTTCGGATTGACCCAATATACAGTGGTTAAACTGTTTTAACTCGTCCTGTGGGAGAGTTTCTAAGGGTTTTAAGTAGTAATTGGAGAGCTTGGTTGCTGCAGTGGTCACAACCAGCAAGAATTTAGATGATTCCTAAGGAATTTAATGCCTACCTACGTGGTGTTCGAGTAGGATACTAGTAATAGTTAAGTGGAGCAAAACGAACAAAATTCTTTTAGACTGTGAGAGACAGGCTTGAATTATGTCGTTCAGATCGCTAGAGGATGCTAGGAGTTAACACTGTGGCTAATTCACTAGCTGAATACCACAGGGGCGATACAATCTTAACAGTGAAGAATAGCGGAAGCAGATATTAATATAAGCTCGGTCAAATAACTTCAGTCCGAGCAGTACTCAAAATCAGATATGCCTGGGGTTATCTGAGAATGAAAATTTAATTTCGGTGAGAGTATATGCATTAAGGAAGTGTTATGACACTTATGCAGCTTATATATATCTAACCTCAGCTATAGTTTCACAGTTAAAGAGACTAGTTATGGTATATTGGACGGAGAGCGGCGGCTCAGAATAAGATATACTTAGTTTTGTTAAGCATACTTAAGCAACAATCCAATACTAATAAAGTCTTGATGAGTACACTGAATACTTAGGAAAGTCATTCAGGATGAAAGAGGTTTAGCGTACAGTTAAAGCCGTAGAAGGATTATTATCCAATAACCAAAGTTAATTGGATCATAAAATACGACAGCTAAAATTGGTTGAGGAAAAGGTAGCTCACTATGTGAGAACGGTGTACCTCAACATGAAAGGTGTTGAAGAGCAGCTAAGAAATAAAGAGAGTTCTTCTGTTTCAGATAATTTAGTCAATTTCATCCGTGGCGATCTATGACAACATTTGATTAAAGATTGGAAACAATCTTCCTTAAAATGTTTAATGATTAAGTAACAACAAAAAGCCAAGGCAGCTGTAACTCAACATGTGTCACTGATGAAACACGGATGATTTCCCAAATTAATCTTTCACGAATTTCTCAATATTATGAATCTCTGAAGATTCTGTCAATCTGTTTGTCTAAATACAGTTATCCGCAGTTATTCATCAATGGGTGATGGCCGAAAGTAAACTGTATGAAACAAACAGATGGTGCTTAGCTTAAGATAAACGAGTATAGCGAAAGTGGGCTATGCTAAGTTGCTAATGGTAGCCCTAGAGGGAGCCAGATAATTAGGGCCTAATTCCTACTGAGCTTCTTAAAAGCTGCAGTTAATAAATTTGGCCACCAGATGGAGCCAGAGGGCACTAACTTACAGACAGGAGAGTAATTTCCCACTTGGCTCCTTGAAAGCTGCAGTTGTTAAATTTGGCCACCAGATGGAGCCAGAGTTTCACAAGTGAGCCAGCAAGAGCCTTTTAAGCTAGTACCATGAACTCATTCTAAGCATTAAGATCACAAGGGCTGTACACTGCACGAGTTTCCAGCATAAAGATACACTTTTGACTTAGAATATAATCACCTAGTTGTTATATGAACGTTGCAGTCTGCACAGCTTAGATTGTAGAATCTCTCACTTGACAAGAAAGTTATAGATAATAACTTTGGTACAAAATTACACACAGGAGTTTGAACATCAATATGGCTGGATTCCGCAGCCGGATTAATTATTATTCAAACTTAATAAAGATATTGGAATTTTGCAATATCAAATATTCAGAGACCGGAATTTTGCGATCTGTACACACCAGTTTAGTACCTTTTATTACCTTTGTGACAGTCAAGGATAGAGAGAATTCCACAATGCATTGACACAACGCAAGGTTCAATTGGCTTCAATTTCTGGAATTCGCAGAAAATTGAATGCACATTGTATGTAGTGAAGTAATGGAATTCGCGCTACTTATTAAGGTGCATGACACGATATGCATGCAATAATAATTTAAAATTAGAGTACTCCAAACAGTGCACTGTTGAACAACCTCCCTTGTTCAATACCAAGATTGGTTCATAAGTTTATGAACACTGCACATAATTTAGGAATAAGAGTAACAATTGCTCACACCACTCATAGTCCTGCTATGCTGGCTGAATTGTATAGGGGGCAGCACTTAGGATGCTAGGCTAACCTCCAGGCTAGCCCCAGGAAGTGAAGCTATAACAGGAAGTGACTAGGTAGCACATGGGCTAACAGGAAGTTGGACACTAGCTGTAAGCTAACAGGATATGCTAACAGTGTTTGCAGGAGGCACCATGTGGTAGCCTGTTAAGCTAATAAGCTAACTGGGGTGCTAGCGTATTAAGCTCACTCAGGAATGCTGGTTTTTACCCGCATGAACTGTTAGCAGTGTTCACCAAAAGGCTAATAAGCTAATCACGTGGTGACTATGCTAAGCTAATCGGCTACCAGGAGAGCTGTTCGCTGCTGGGGAATAGCCAGGCGTTAGCGCGTTGGGCTAATTAGCTTTGTCTCCCACGTTTTTTATGGTTAAGTTTTAACAATATTATATACACAAGTGTGAGGATTTGATTTACTCAAGTCCCTGTTCGGGCGCCATTATAATGTAACGTAACTAGGGGTATTAATTTAATCCACCAATTAATTAATCGAATTAATTAATTTAGATGTATCAAATTTACCCTTATAAAATATGCAGTTTCTGAGGTTGAGGTTGGTTTGAGTTCAGGGATCCACACACTGGTAATAATATTGAAAACACACCAAGACTAGCTTATATAAAAGAAGCTTTATTAGATAAACACATCAAAAGTACGTATACATATACTAAATAAAAGAAAAAGAGATAAAAAGGGGTGAAAGAAAGGAACCTAGACTAAAAGGAAGCAGAACTTGCTATGCACTCGGATCGGACCACGACAGAAGTCTGCGCATGCGTGTCTTACTGCATTTCTGTCTGAGGGAAGCGGCGGCGGTCTCGTTGGTGTAGACATCAAAGGCATCTCCGTTAAACTGGGCGACGCGCTGGTTGCCTCGGTGACGGCGGGCCGGGTGGACCTCTACTGCGCATGGGCGGTTTGGTTGCTTCGCGCGATCACGTGGTTCGCGCACTTGGGCTGCAGGGCGACGCGCTGGTTGCCTCGGTGACGGCGGGCCGTGCAGACCTCTACTGCGCATGTGCAGTTTGGTTGCTTCGCGCGGGTCCCGTGGTTCGCGCACTTGGGCTGCAGGGCGACGCGCTGGTTGCCTCGGTGACGGCGCGCTATGCAGACCTCTACTGCGCATGTGCGGTTTGGTCGCTTCGTGCGCCTTGGTTAGATGAATGAAGCACGACTCACGTGCGCACGGTGAACCATTCACCAAACGAAACTTAACTGAACTTGAGTGACGGGGCTGTGTAGACCGTCTCAGCTGATCTTCATTCTCCGTGAAACTACCGTCTTGTGGAGCTGTTGCGGGTTGACCTCAGTTCAACCCCTGTCGGCTCTCTCGCGAGCGGCTTGGTTTAGGCCATGTCGTTGCTTCCGCAGTTCCGCGGCTGGAAAGCCCGGATGAAGAGAGAAGTCTGCCTCTAAGGGCCGACGCCCTGGAACTCCTTGGAGTTCCAACAGCTTGCCGTCTTTGTCCAGAGTCAAGGAGAAGAGAGAGAGAAGTTGAGAGAGGTATGCATATGCATCACTCGTGTTTGTCACAAAGCCAAGCGCATCACACTATCCTGATTGGCTGAGGGCAAAGCAGGCATCTTTTGAACTTTGAATCTTACATACCAGAGGAGAATACCGATTCAAACAGAATTAAAGAAAAGAAAACAAAAGAGTAGATTAAAATGGAAATAAACATAAATCTCCATTTGAATCAAGTGTCCTGCGTTCATCTGAGCTGCTGTAAATGTTTTGGTAAACGTAAGGATTTAAGTAGATCTTTAAGTTTACTAAATAAACTTACAAAACTTTTAACACACCGCTAAATTCTACCACTTATAACCACAATCAAACTTGTATATGAGGTTATGAAAACATTCAAACATTCAAAAGTTGACGTGGGACATTTGGCGTGAATCGTAAATTTTAGCTTGGATCAAACTCAGAGAATTTTGCTTGGAAAATCGAAGGTCTTGGAGAGAGAGAAGGAAATTAAAAACACAGTGTAGACATAAGGTGGACACATAACTTTACATATTTCACTGCCACAAATAGAGGAAAATTTCTATGAAAAGTTAATTTGGCTTATAAAGTCTGGTCCCTGCTACTGGTGTCAGCAGGAAGTGGGGGTAGGAGTTGAGGGGTCATAAATAGTTTTAGCCCTGTCTTATCTGATTTTTAGGCAGGATGAGAGGGGGTGGTGTGTGTCTGTATGAGAAGACTTCTTTGTCTCTGGAAATCGCTGGTTGACACAAAGTCTTAGAACAGACAAAATATGCTGTTCGCCAAATCAGAAAAAGTCAATGTATGGGTTTTGTGCATGGATCGCTACACAGGTAAAGACTTCTCTGGTGGGTATCTGTTTTTCTTTTTTCATATTCTTTAGGGCTGGGCTCTGCCCTGGCCTTCCCAATCTGGCAGGATATGTGAAGGTCTCTATGCTCAAAGACCTAAACCAAGGAGTGGGCCTGCACCAATGACTCCTTAAATTGCGAATATTTGTATCCTTCACATTCTTTAATCATGTCCGGGATCGAAATCTTTCTTCACTCCTGCCTTCTGAATCTTTCTGGCTGAAATGAACAGGACAGTTCCAGAGCTGGTAACCATAATGAGCACATCAGAAAATCAGGACATATAAAAAAGAGTAATACAGAACAGGTCAGGGACGGCTAGTCCTTCCAACGGAAGGATAAACTGTTACATGTCACATTTTTCATTGCAAAGAAAAATGGCAGATGTATGTATGGAAGATGACAAACATTTGAGTTGATTTATCAACACAAACATTAATAAAGTGATTTTCAAATCTTTATGTTTCTTTAATCATTGCTTAGTAGTATTTAGTATATATCTCATCTTTGTGCTTTGAGATTTCACATAATTTTTATTATTATTTTGTTTTTGTCTTACTATCATTGCATGTTATGGTCTTTGTAAGATGTGTACATCTCAAGCAAATCTGAATTATTAGCATGTAAAATGGCAATTGTGATATGTCAATTTAGCTTTTTTCAAAATCTAGACATTACAATAATTAAAACTTAATTCTGTATCTTCTGGCTGTGTCTTTGTGCTCAGTAATAACAGATTTGATTACAAGTTTTTCCTAACCACAAAAAACTAATTATTTTTCTTCCAGAGAAGTAATCTGAAGATCATTGCAAAGTTCTTTAGAATCAGACGACCTCAGAGAGAGTTTATGGACTGCTATGTTTATTTATTGTTGTTTTTAGTGTTTCTGCACTGAATAAAATATCACTGTTGAGGGCAATACAGAACATAATACGGTCCTTTTTGCTAGCAAATTTAGAAGCAACAAGAGCAATAGTCTTTTTAATAATAGTATGACTTGAGATATTTAATTATTGACAGACTACTAGCTGTAATTATCTTGTCTTGGTTATTTAAAGCCGTACTGAGCTGATTACTTAATTATGGAGATCATTCTTAGATGCAGGTATATTTTATGAGTCTGTAGTTGCCAGTGCCATCCTATACGCTGTTGCATGCTGGGGCAGCAGGCTGAGGGTGGCAGACGCCAACAGACTTAATAAACTGATCCGCAGAGCCAGTGATGTTGTGGGTGTGGAGCTGGACTCGGCAGTGTCTGAGAGGAGGATGCTGTCTAAGCTGCAGGCCATCATGGATAATGGCTCCCACCCTCTTTATCACACAGTGATGAGACGCAGGAGCACATTCAGTGCAAGACTCATTCAGCCAACATGCACTACAGAACGCCACAGGAGGTCATTCCTACCAGTGGCTATCAGACTTTATAACTCCTCCCTTAACATACGACACATTTCACATGTACAGTGATCCCAGTAGAACACTAATTTAATTATGTGTGCAACAACTCAAATGTGCAATAACTTTCCTACTTCTAAACTCTTACTGCTGTATACAGTATATCTGTACTTATTATTATAGACACAGTCACTTTATATTTTATTCTTCTATTGTAGTATAAGACAAATTTCTTTTATGTTGTAAATTATTACTAGAGTGTTTATTCTTCTACATAACCGGGTGCTACTGTAAAAACTGCAATTTCCCCCTGGGATCAATAAAGTATTTCTGATTCTGATTCTGATTCTGATAATTCCCCCTCAGAATGATCTTCATTAGAGTGGTCAAATGCTGATTTGAACTACTTTACAAAAAGATCATACGTGAGCTTTTGGGCCCTGGACCAGATAGAAGTGGCCCAGTCTAAAGCATTACCAGTCAAACATAAAAAACAAAAATAATATACAAGCCTTATCTGAGTTATTCTGAGAATTATCAAAGAATATGCAACATTTTACCAAAAATCATCCACATTGATTTAGAGATCCATACATTTTTCATGTTTGCTTACAGCAAAAGTCTTAGTAACCATAGTGCCAGATGAAAAACAACAAGATTGTTAGCTGATAAATTGTTGACACTAAGCTGCTGAAGTTGGGCTGAAAATGAACTTTAAAAAAAATATTTGGATGAAATATTACAATGTTTATTAAATATAGAATTATGCATTTATTTTTAGTTAATAAAAGCCCAACAGTTTTTGGCAATTAGGGTTATGCTGCTGCTCACCTTGGCTTTGTACGACAATTTAGTCAGTGAGTCAAGCAATTGTTATGTTGTCCTAGCATCTGACCCTAAGACCCAATCAAGGCGTGGAGGTCTTTATTAACTATTCTGTATTATTTTGTAATTTTTTTTGGAATGCGGCTATGCCTAAATAAACTCTCAGATATTAAAGATGTAAAAAGCTTTCCTGGGCATTAGACACACATTCTCCGAACGTCTTTCTCAGGCCCCCACCCCCCCCCCCCTCGAACGGGAGTGAAGCTTTAAATATTCATTCTAATAGAATATGAACTCTTAATTCAGTGTCCTTGGTTGTTTTGTGCTCAATAATAACAGATTTGACTACAAAATGATATCAACCGCACAAACTCAAACACAAACACAAATTTTCAGTTCATTATTACAGGAGAAAGAATTAGAACAGCAATGCCTTTTAGAATCAACCTACTTATGTGATAGTACATAGACTGCTGTGTTTATACATTGTTTCTTTAGTGTTCCTGCACCTTTCAGACTAAGTAAACTAGCACTTTTGATAGCAATGTGGAATTTCTATTCTTATCCCATTGTTCTTACATTGGTTTGAAACATTTGTGAAGTGAATGAAGCATATTTTTAAAAACAGTACTATGACTAAAGCAGTAATGCTGCTCTAAGTACTTGTTTAGAACTGACATACATGATAACATATGGAAAGAAAAGGCTGTGAATATCAAATATGGACATGCACATTCATTTGTAGATACATAGTAATGTTTTCTAGAGCTCTGCAAGAAACAACAAAGAAATGAGTATGAGTAAGCAGACATGCATTCATTAAAATGTCTCCAGTTGAAAGTAACCGTTATTGTTTTGCTCTTCTAAATATTCCTCTTACTTTTTTTAATGAAAGGACAATGATTTATCCCCTTGATTTCCTTTGAAAAGATAAACTATCTTTTGTCTTATTTCCTTAGTTTGTACACCATATATGATGGGATTCAGTAATGAAGGCACAATATTAAACAGAATACTAGCAATTTTCCTGCTTTCTGACATGTCAGGAAAGCGATAGAGAATAATTACAGTGAATCCAGAGACCATCATGATGGCATACACAGCCAAATGAGTGCTGCAGGTTTTCAAGGCTTTGCTGTTGAGTTGTTTGTTTTTGCTTTTCAAACAAGCAACGGCGATCCTGACATATGTTATTAAAATCGTTCCAATAGAACAGGTGAGCAACAATGCAGTGAAGGAAAGCCCATATATGTTATTAATTGATATGTCCTCGCAGGACAGTTTGAACAGACTTGGATTGTCACAATAAGGATTAAAAATGGCTGAGGTACAGTGAGACAGGCGTGCAGTGAGGCCTATCAGAATTCCCACCAGAACTGCTGGCACTCCCCAGGCTGATACAGTTAATTTAACTATAGTTTTATTGGTCATTATGGTGGTGTATTGCAAAGGATTGCAAATGGCTACATACCTGTCGTAGGCCATAATCATTAGTATAGTGTGTGAAGTTGCACCAAAGAAATGACAAACATATGCTTGAATGATACATTCCAGATAAGTGATGTAGCGGTCTGAGGCCTCTTTGAAAGTGTATCTCAGTATCATTGGTATAACAACACTAGGTCCTATTGTATCGTTCAGAGGCAGGTTGCAAAAAATGATGTGCATGGGATCATGTAGTTTCTTTTCAAGCAAGATTAAGAAGATAATGGTAGTGTTAGATACCACTATAAAGACATACATCATGAGCAACAAGATGAAAACAACATAAGATGACTGAGGGGCCATTTTGAATCCCTCAATCGATAGTGTGTGGTATCTGAAGGTTTGATTATCCATTGCTGCTCTGTGATTTCTCAAAACCTGAAAAAGACAGTCAGTTAACTGTTAAATAAAACAGTTCAATTCTACAGTAATGGTCTTTCAGCACCAAATATTATCCATGTTTGTTTTATGATTTTTATGAAAGTTTCATTCAATATTCAAGAAATGTATTCAATTAAAATGTGGTATTATGCCCGCCCCTTCCAACTGAGCTTCAAATTGAAGACCCAGCTACTGAACTAAAATATCTAACTAGTATCTTTCATTGTAAGGGCCACTTTATCTTTGTCCTATCTTCATGTCAAAGTCTAAATTGCAGTGTAACAGCTGTTCTCTTCAAAACAAATACGAGAAAACAAATAATACTGCCATAACACACAATATTATTACTTACATGCAGATGAGTACACACACTTTCAAAGCTGTTTGGTCACAAATCATGACAGAATTGTGAACAAAGTGAACAAAGTATCTTTGTCCTGGGCCACTGTATCTTATACGCTCCCCCTCTGAAAGAAAAGGCGCATGTCGTAATTTTTATCTTGTAGGTTTCAGTAATGATGTCAACTGAAAGCTGGCTCATAACAACAGTCTCTATTTATGGCAGGTGTCCCCTTGAGCCTGGTTAGAGTAAAAAACAATTTAAATGTATTAGATATTCTATTCTGTATGCTAACATTCAACATTCAAAATGTAACATTCAAGGTCCATGAGTGTAACATGGACGTGAAGGCCACACTTTGACAAAAAAGGCCAAAACCTTATACTAATCTAAACATACTAAACTTAAAGTTAGTGTTGAGGATGCCTTAAATTTTTGAGATTTAACTTAAAATAATAGGTTTGTTGCAACGTTCATGATATAATAGTTTTTGTCATATTTGCATCACAGCATAATACATTTTCATTATGAAATGTGAAAACAAATGCTAACATTTGTATTTATTTATGCATTTATTGTTATTTTTTCCCAAAAAAGACAGCTTAGCTTGTTAAATGATTAACTGCCTCAAGTCATTTTCTTACAATGCATAAAGTCAACGTCTTTGATTGCTCTATCAAGCTCAGGCAAGTTCAGCCAAGTTGCGTCACAGCTAGGTAATGCTGTTTCCAGTTAAGTCAAGTCCACGTCTTTGATTGCTCTATCAAGCTCAGCCAAGTTTAGCCAAGTTACATTGGACTCCCCTGCCAAGCTCAAGGTCAGTCTACATTTACAAGCCTGCAAATGGAGCTCAGCTTTTCCCCCGTGTGTCCTGATTCTTTACAGAATACTTGAGGGCCTACCACCTACACTAGCTGAACCTCATTTATGGACTGGGTGATAAGACCGTCCCGTTGCTAGACTACTCCTTCTGGCCCTGCGGAGAGCGCTGCTCTGCCAGCCTGAGGGCACTGATAGCTCTGGGGGCACTGATGCAGCGGGCTCCAACAGCTCAACCACTCTGCAGTGGACCTCCTTCACTTTGTTCGAGCCCTCCAGCCACTCCCAGCACCATCTACCGCTCCCCCAAGCCTGCAAGCATCCCCCTTCGCTGCCACTGAGGGGGCAGCTGCCGCTGAGGGGGGCGCTGCCCCTGAGGGCACCGCCGCCACCGAGGACACTAAAGCAGCGGGTGCCGCTGCACCTGTAAATATCGCTGCACCTGTGCCCTGGGTTTTTCCTGTCTTGGCCTATCTTTGTATTGGTCATAAAATGTGATCTAATTCCCAGTATGCACAAATTTAATTTACACAGTATACACAATTAAATTTTTTCATGTCTGGATACATCCATTAAACATTCACAGCGCTGGTGGAAATAGTAAATGAAACTTTGGATTTAATAACCAGTCGAACCTCCTTTGGCACCTATAACCTCCAGCAAGTGTTTGCAGTAGCTGTTGATCAGACCTGTACAACGTTCAGGAGGAATTTTGGACCATTGGATTACGCTTTTTGGCATTTTATACAATTTATCCAGTATTTGTTTCTAGGTTCTGACCTGGCTTTGAGTGAAAGGAGAAACAGAGAAAATACCAGTGTACCCTGAATATAATGTTGAATTAATACTGGGAAAAGAGTTCAGATTATATATACTTGCAAGCTACTGTTGGTGGTTACCGATGTGCATCCACATTAAATTCGGCGGGCCGTGCAGACCTCTACTGCGCATGTGCAGTTTGGTTGCTTCGCGCAGATCACGTGGTTCGCGCACTTGGGCTGCAGGGCGACGCGCTGGTTGCCTCGGTGACGGCGCGCCGTGCAGACCTCTACTGCGCATGTGCGGTTTGGTCGCTTCGTGCGCCTTGGTTAGATGAATGAAGCACGACTCACGTGCGCACGGTGAACCATTCACCAAACGAAACTTAACTGAGCTTGAGTGACGGGGCTGTGTAGACCGTCTCGGCTGATCTTCATTCTCCGTGAAACTACCGTCTTGTGGAGCTGTTGCGGGTTGACCTCAGTTCAACCCCTGTCGGCTCTCTCGCGAGCGGCTTGGTTTAGGCCATGTCGTTGCTTCCGCAGTTCCGCGGCTGGAAAGCCCCGGATGAAGAGAGAAGTCTGCCTCTAAGGGCCGACGCCCTGGAACTCCTTGGAGTTCCAACAGCTTGCCGTCTTTGTCCAGAGTCAAGAAGAAGAGAGAGAGAAAAAGATGTTTCCCTCATTTATAGGGTTCCTGAAGGGGGAGGGGTGACGTGGAGGCCCCCCTCTCATGCATATGCATCACTCGTGTTTGTCACAAAGCCAAGCGCATCACACTATCCTGATTGGCTGAGGGCAAAGCAGGCATCTTTTGAACTTTGAATCTTACATACCAGAGGAGAATGCCGATTCAAACAGAATTAAAGAAAAGAAAACAAAAGAGTAGATTAAAATGGAAATAAACATAAATCTCCAATTGAAATCAAGTGTCCTGCGTTCATCTGAGCTGCTGTAAATGTTTTGGTAAACGTAAGGATTTAAGTAGATCTTTTAAGTTTACTAAATAAACTTACAAAACTTTTAACACACCGCTAAATTCTACCACTTATAACCACAATTAACTTGTATATGAGGTTATGAAAACATTCAAACATTCAAAGGTTTGGCGTAAATCGGAGAGTTTAGCTTGGATCAAACTCAGAGAATTTTGCTTGGAAAATCGAAGGTCTTGGAGAGAGAGAAGGAAATTAAAAGACACAGTGTAGACATAAGGTGGACACATGACTTTACATATTTCACTGCCGCAAATAGAGGAACATTTCTATGAAAAGTTAATTTGGCTTATAAAGTCTGGTCCCTGCTACTGGTGTCGGCAAGAAGTGGGGGTAGTTGAGGGGTCATAAATAGTTTTAGCTCTGTCTTATCTGATTTTCAGGCAGGATGAGAGGGGGTGGTGTGTGTCTGTATGAGAAGACTTCTTTGTCTCTGGTCTGTCCCAAAAGGGGATGGTGGAAATCGCTGGTTGACACAAAGTCTTAGAACAGACAAAATTTGCTGTTCGCCAAATCAGAAAAAGTTAATGTATGGGTTTTGTGCATGGATCGCTACAGTCCCCCCTTTGATTTAGAAGGTTGCAGCCTTGCAATCTTCTGAAGCACAGACGTCCATGGTAGCTGTTGGGCATAACAGTTTAGACAACACAAAACATAACACAAACCTCTGTCACATGATCCAGTACCGAGATGCTTCTAGTCATTCTGGTTCAGCATGCATGAGCAAGTGGTGTAGTATTAAGTTAAGTGGTGTTCTAACTGTAGTTGATTATCCTACTGCTAGTAGTAAGTTCTAACATTCGCAAGTTATAAGTTGATGCGAGGCCATCCGTTAGACTGTTGAACACAAGAAGGCTATGGTCAATGCACTCTTGTTTGGAGAGGTGCTAGGTCACAAGTTTCACTATGTTGTCTGAGATCAGTGACATTCTGTATACGGTTAGAAACTATTGGTTTTGGAGAGATTAGTCGAGTCACCCCCCTTTAGGAAGCAATTTGGCTAATCAGTTAAATTACTCTTGTGCTAAGTTCGTGACATCTTAGCGCTGATTAAAACCAGGTTCTCTGCTTACTCCTACAGTTAGTATAGCCCTATGTCTTATACTAAGTGTGCGTGATGAACAGGTTGTAACCGAGTCGTTTGATCATTAAAGTGACACCCTTAGGTGTTTAACCGCTTAAATGACTAATAACTAATGGGAACACTGAAGTCCCCGACAAGTCCCATGGGGTTTGGTTTGACTGGTGTATCGCAAATTTTGTGAGTGCTGAGTGGTTGGACAGTGTCCGGGTTTGTGTTAGAGGATTGAGAAAATACCCAACAGTGGTGTTTGATATTAGGCCAAGAATTAGAACTGCGAGTGGTTAAATCATTCTGGCGGGGAACACACATGCTTGGGGTATTATCACTCACAACATCAGGTGGTCTAGTGTGGGCTGGGAGATTCCTCAGATCATCCCAACCACAAGTGTTCAAGTCATTCCCACCACAAAGGGACAGGGCTTTGGCATAGTTTGTTAGTTTTTCCACCATGTAGGGCTGATGTGCTACATGCTGGAAAACTTGGCGTTTTGCCCTTTGCAAGGAGTAATGGGTTTGCTTCATCCCCCTTTTGGTCTCTGGACCTACGAGTAGAGGAGAAGTGGGGGCCAGAGGGCCATGAGCTTTTGACCCATTTACGACATGTGTTAGTGGGGCTGGGTGGGAGGGAGAGGCTGAAAGCCCCATTTGCCCTGCAGAAGCAGTCATCACGGTGGGGGCCGTGGGGGTGGGAGGGTGTGGGCATTTAGGCTGAGAGGATTGTTCATTTCTTGTGAGCTTACCTGGGGTTTCTGGGTACCCCCCTTTTGAGATTGGTTCGCCTGAAATGAACAATGGCCTGCCGACTAAGTGTTGAAATGACATGTCATGTCCTTGCTTTCGATCTACCTGGGCCGCTAAGACATAGGTGGGGGAAGTCTGCTTCTCACCCCCCTGTGGTGTCTGTTCCGGTGAATTAGGTTGGACCAAAGAGGACCAGTGCTTAGATAATGCAGGCTTGGTCTTGCCAGAGCATATGTTAGACATTACCTTTAACACTGTATGTGGACTGGTCAAATTTAGAGGTGGACATGCTGAACTATCTGAGGCGACTGAGCAGGTGTCAGTTTCATCATTGTCCCTTTCTAGATTTTGCAGTATTTGTTCCAGACGTCTCACAACGTTAGGGTCAAGTTCGTCTGTGTTTAATTTAGCACCAGTGTTGTTGCTGTTACGCCTACGCTGATTACTAAATTTTACCGAGCCTGTCGAGTTGTGACAACTTGGAGCTTTACCAAAGGAATGTGTTGTTTCGTTAGGATGTTGCTTATCCCTGCTACATTTCCGTGTTTGGTAGTTTTTGGAAAACGTGTGTTTTATGTCTCTACCTGTGCAGTTTTGGGTTGTACCAGACTCCAGCTGCTGGGAGCGATTACGATTCTGGTTCGATTGCAGAGATTGAGCATTGGTACGTTCATCAGACACCTGTTGATGTTTTGCAAACCCTTTTAGAGCTAAGTCACGCAGTTGCTTACTAGACAAGGTGCGTGGACATGCAGCAATCCCCAAGTGATAACTTGTGGTAGGGTGAAGGTTTTGGACAAACAGTGTCTTAAAAGTTAAATCTTCCTCCATACCTGGTTCATTTCTAAGACCAAAATATGTGTGGAAAAGACGTTTGTAGTACAGTTGAGGCGACTCTAACTTTTGTTGTTTAACCCTTAGAGCTGGTACTAAGCCTGTCTGCTCTGAATGATTTGAGAATTCCTCTACCAGTGCCTGGCAGAGTGCATCATAGTTAGTTCTGACACAGTCAGACTGTCGCTCAATGAAGCTGCTAACTTCTCGGCTGGAAGTCACTTTGATCAGATAGATTTTTGCATCTACTGTAGCATTTGGGAACCTACGCAGGAAATATTCGATGTCATTCAGATAGGCACTGACATTATTAAACCCTTCCGGTGTTGGTTCGAAGCGGTTTATGTTGCGTGCGATCTTATCTAGCTCCCGGTCTGAGGGACTTGGAGAAGAAATGTGGCCAGAAGGCTGGTGCAGCCTCGGAGTGGACGTGGGTCCATTCGTCGCAGGCAGTGCAGTTGCACTTCTTTGGGCACCGCTAGGATAAATTTTCATGGTTTGAGGGAGCTGTAGCTCTTCCTGAACACCACTAAAATTTTCCCCAGAGATTAGTTGTTGTTGCTGAGCTTCCCAAAGTTTAAATTGGGTCTCTTTCAGCTCCCTTTCAGTCCTCAATTGCTGCTGTTGGGACAACATTAGTTCACGTTTAGTCCTGACTAGTTCTTCTCTAGTGCTGTTATGTTGCAACCTCAACTGACCTAGTTTAGTTTTAGCTTGGTCAAGAAGTTCAATCGTTCCACGAACGTCATGGTCTAGTTTCTCAGCTCTAGCGCTGGAGGTACCTAGTTCTCTGTGAGTAGCTTTTAGTTGAGCTAGCAGTACAATAGCCATTTTACCTAATGTTTTGGTTAGGTCTTGACCTTCGTTGCTAGTAGCTGTAGATTGGGTTATACAGTCTAGCATCAGTGGCTCTAGGTTAAAGGCGCAGGTGTTTTGGATACCGGCTGAGTAGTTTGGCAGCAGGTCTGTAGTTAAGTCCTTCAACATTGCCTCTGCATGGCACAGTGGGTCTCTGCTAATGGCAAAGATTGACTGGGGTTCACCCGTCATGTTTAGTTAGTTAAGCAGGCGGGTTTAAATTACGACTTGAGTTTAAAATTTAGCGCTTCGAAGTTTTCACTCGTATCTGTGTTTAACCCAGCTACTTCGGATTGACCCAATATACAGTGGTTAACCTGTTTTAACTCGTCCTGTGGGAGAGTTTCTAGGGGTTTTAAGTAGTAATTGGAGAGCTTGGTTGCTGCAGTGGTCACAACCAGCAAGAATTTAGATGATTCCTAAGGAATTTAATGCCTACCTACGTGGTGTTCGAGTAGGATACTAGTAATAGTTAAGTGGAGCAAAACGAACAAAATTCTATTAGACTGTGAGAGACAGGCTTGAATTATGTCGTTCAGATCGCTAGAGGATGCTAGGAGTTAACACTATGGCTAATTCACTAGCTGAATGCCACAGGGGCGATACAATTTTAACAGTGAAGACCAGCGGAAGCAGATATTAATATAAGCTCGGTCAAATAACTTCAGTCCAAGCAGTACTCAAAATCAGATATGCCTGGGGTTATCTGAGAATGAAAATTTAATTTCGGTGAGAGTATATGCATGGAGGAAGAGCTATGACACTTATGCA